>JAJAGP010001422.1:20000-194467 GCA_025084515.1 Ancistrus triradiatus
TGCTCTAACAAGCTGGATAAAAAATGGCAGACCCAGACTAAACTGCTGCTTTTACATTGGCGGTGTTCTTCGCAAGCTCACATATCTGACAATCCATATGATGTCTGACAGTTTAACACCACGACAAATTGTGCATATGAACACTCGTCATTTTGGTAGTAGCCTCAGGGATACAGCTCGTCATTGTACGTCGTGTTAGAAGATCTACCGAATGTAGGGTTACTTACTTAATGTACATTATTGCAACTCTGAATTATTGATGACTCTGTGTCTTAATAATACATCAATTCAAACCATTGCAGAGACACTAAAACAAGAACATGTGACTAAAGTACTGCAATATCTTACATATATAGGACTTAGAAGAACCTGCTGGACAGAAACTCCAGAAAACAATGCATATAAAATGGAACCTTATCTGCCATGATTATTGCCAAGACCAAAAACCCAAACAAATCAATAAATTCAATATTTAAAGCGTATTTGTGAGGTTTATTACACTGCTGACATTCTACAGTACCAGAGACGTTCCACTGAATGGACGCCATTTGCTTGGTGTAGCTCTTAAAAATTACACTTCATTTTCAATAGTATTTAATACACTGCATCTAAGAACACATATATTTAACTATTCATAATGAGTCCTGGCCAATCTCGAGCAACTTGATTTTATTTTTACATTGTCTCTCCTATTACTCTTTAGATGAGTAACACTGCATTTCAGCACAGAATTGTAACCATCCGTACTAATAGCATCAGGACACTGAGCACATACTAATAATGTACCAAGAAATGTATTTTTACAATACAACTTTTGTACAGGACCCAACAGTGGCAGCTTGGCAGAGGTGAGATTTGAACCCTGGACCTTCTGGTCCATAGTCCAGTACATTACCCACTAGGCTACCACACACCCACAAAGAAATCCATCAGGAGCCAGGAGTCGAAGCTAGAATCTTCTGATCCGCAGTCAGACCCGTTACCCATTGCACCACTGGCATCTTCAGAAGATCCAGCAGATACAATTTCTTATTGAACATGTGACTTGGGGTATGTTCCCAAATTTTCAGAAGTGGGAATAGGTTAGGGCAACAGGACTGAGTGAAAACCTGGGAACATGACTAAAATATGTATTTTTTTTAAATTATGGATTTCTTATGAAAAAATATTTAAGGCATATATGGGATATGCAAAAAACAATGCAAAAAAAGGATTCTAATCCTTGTATTTTGTTGTAAAGTGTAATGTTGGAGACGAGGGACTACTAACAAATGGTATTTGGCTCTTAGTAATGTTTTAAATTATATACCTGAAATTTGCATCACTGTGTAGGACACTTTGCTTAATAATAATGGGTTTTTTACAGTTAATTATATTAATTATCTGTACACATAATGTCCTGGGGACAGAAATAGCACCCATTAGGTGGAATGGCTCACCTGTAAGAAAAACAGCGAGTGAATAACAATGCGTAACTGCAAGAGTAATCCAAAAATGACATGATTTTCCACAATTCTGTATTAACACCGTCCCTCTCAACCAGTCCTGCTCCACAGCCGTAGGGACTCCATTGTGGATTACTGCCTGTGGAGCTCCGGGGTGGATTTTCTTGCTGCGGTGGGGGGGTTTTCAGTCATACTGATCACATTCGCAAGACTGCTATGACTTCACGTCAGCAAGCCTGGGTATTGCAGCACTCTCTAATTAGATTCATAACAGCAGACTGAAAGTGCAGGCTGGATGATGAATGTGTCACCCACGTGCTGCTCGATGGAATCTAGTGGGACTCTGGGACATGTCACCAAGCTATGCTCAGAAACCCTGGAGAACACAGCCCCGTTTTGTCTCGTGTAGATGCAGAGCCGAATCGGTCAGTGGCTTTACCATAAAGGGCTCTGCCAATCCCACAGGCACAGTCCAATTACCAAGTCAAGGAGATACAAGAGATGCTATGCGAAGCCATCAGGAGCGCCATTGCAAATGTTCTTCTCCAATTTTCAGGGTGTCTTTCGACTGTCAACTGCATCCTGTTTACCAGATGAGGAGCCGTCACATGGAAGCTTGGGTGTACAGCAATGTGCAAAAGTCTTAGGCCACCCTTAGCATTGTTGTTTTTGAAATCTTCTAATGTCCATATATTACAATTTCTATAACAAGTTGGTTGGTTGTAGGTACTGTAAGTAGATATGGTAATGACCATCCTAGTTAGTCGCTTGACCCTGGCTAGTCACCGGTGCTGGTACTGATACACCATCTGTAATTTACAGTACAGTTTAGCAGCGGTGATGAAAAAAGGCGAGGGGCACAGCACAAAAGCCACAAGGGAATGAGAAAATAGATGAGAGGGATAGGTAGAAAGATCAAACCCACTCTGTCAGGAAAGCCTCAATCAGACATGCCCTTATCCTAGGAGAGCGCACATAATCCCTCTGTCCTTCTCTCTCTGCATCTCAGTCCCTTGCTCCCTCCGATGGGGGTTTTGTTGTCCCCATGGGCACACACACAGATGAGACTGATCCTGGCCTGATCAACCAAACCTCTGAGTTTAACCCTTAATATCAGTGAATATAAGAAAGGCTAAATACGCAGCTCATGCTCATCAACATTTGACCTTTGGCAATTTATGACGAAGCCGACGCGTGACGTCCCTCCTTGACTTTAATCTGAATCTCTGTCCAGAAGAGATGGAGCCAAATGTAGCACAATCCATCAGAGATGATGGACTTTGTTTTATGGACTGTACTTAAGTATTTTTATTATCTGTACTTGATCATTTCTTTAACGTTTACTCAAAAGGACTATGGACCAGGACTATGGACCAGGAGGTCCAGGGTGCAAATCCCATCTCTGCCAAGCTGCCACTGTTGGGTCCTTGAGCAAGGCCCTTAACCCACAATTGCTTGGATTGTAAGAATGTAATGTACCAATTGTAAGTCGCTCTGGATAAGGGCGTCTGCTAAATGCTGTAAATGTAAATGTACTTGACACTAGCTCGGCAAAAATGATGCCGTCGCAGTGAGTCTATCTGAAAGTATAAAACATTAAAAAGTCTATCCAAAGGACTCTTCACACCAAGTACGATTTTTGTGGATGAAAAAAATGGATGCGATTTTTAACGTAGTGAAAATATTGAGCTAGAAAGGCTTTTCAAATAAATACATTTACTTTTTCACTTTAAATACATTTAGTAGCATGCGCTTTTATATTTTTGCTTGAGTGAGATATATAAGCCATACATTTACTAGAGTATTTTTTCAGATTAGTACTACTTTTACTTAAGACCTCGTTTACTTCCACCACCTCTGTCTATTAGTAAACCTGGAATGTCCTTGTTGATAAAGGAACTGATTTTATCATTCTGTATGCTTTCTCCTCCTTTTGATAAAAAAAAAAAAAACAGCTCTGTGCATGGTAAATCTATTTTGCTACAAACCTTGGTAATATAAAAGAATAACTACATTTGTTTATTCTCAATTACATAAAATACACAGTAACCATCGCGATTTAATTTCAGTGAAATATAACTTTATAGAACTTTAATCAAACAACCAGTCTTGATTCCCTTAACACTTACGTTGCCATTCCTTGTCATCAAATCCATCTTCATAATTACTGCACAGCAATGGACCGTAGGAACCGAGGAACTCAAATCTCATATGTGGTGACAGTTAATATATTGAAAATATGGTAATTTGTTTATTAGACATATTAATGAATATTTTTACACCATGGATGACTCTCCTGAGGAAATGATAGAGTTTAATAAGGTTGGAAGTAAAGCAATACTAAGGAGCACATAAATATTGCAATGTGTTCTCAGTATTTCCCTGGAGTGCTCTCTCGGTAGTAGAAGAGGTGAATAATGCATGGAAAGAGCTTGGAGGAATAGCAGCACATTAGAGTGCAAAACACAGTGGGAATTCCTGTGATTGTTATTCTGAGTTAGCTGAGAAATTTTAGATGTGATGTCATTATCACTATTTTTATGTAGTTTTGCAAAAAACTGCAGTCCATTATAAAAGATCATGATCTAAAAAAAACAACGTTTTAAGTCACAAGTATGTATTTTAGTTGTTTATGCAAAATGTGGTTTCCTGACTCATGTTTAGTATCCGTCCTATTTACTGACTGAATACTTTGATGTCATCCGTGAAATGAATATTTCAGCGTATTAGGGCTTCAGTATGACGCATAGAAACATGAGGGATGGCAGTGATTTATGTATAATTAAATGCTCTAAATATTTTTTTCTTAAGAAAGATGTCAGTGTAATAAAGTTATACAAGGCCAAGAAATCCGAAAATTATTATTTACTGTTATTATTTGCTACATTGGAAAATGCAATGAACTGCCCAAATATAATACACAGTATATATATAATTTATATATTTATATTTATACTGTATATTACATTGCAGTTCATTGCAATTTCCATGTAGCAAATATATATATGTATATATCTATATACGTGATATTATATATATATATTATATATATATATATATATATATATATATATATATATATATATATATATATATATAAAAGATACAAACAGACAGTGCGGGACGTATGTACACAAAATTTAAAACACATTTTAAAAATGGTCAGAATTTAGTGTGACCTTCCCAAAAAATTTATTTTATCGGCTGCTACTTTTTATCTAATCCACCAAAATATAAATATTTAGCTTGCCATAGTATATATATAGAGAGAGCAAAATTAGAGAACAACACACAATTTCTGAATTGTCAAGGTCATTGTGTTCTATGTGAAATTTTCCTAACAGGAGTAAAATAGCAGTATTTTAAGCTTATTTCATTAATTGTATATATTCTAAAGCACAGCCTAAAAAACTTAAATGAGAGAATTGAAAAAGAACACTGATCATAATTAGAAAACACATTCAAGTTATAAAATTTATTGGTGTTAATCTGGCATCTGGTACTAATTTCCTTAATTATCTAACAAACCCTATGTAACTGGCAGCCTAACTTTCCAGTCTTCACTGACTTGGCAAAAATGGTGAGCCATTCCAAAGTGACTGAAACCCTCCGGCAGCAGGTTGTCCGGATGAAGGCCAAAGGGGTGACTCTATCAGCCATAGCAAGAGAAGTTGGTCGTTCAAAGTATGTGATTTCTAGAATGTTGCATCTTTACAACATCACAAACTCATTAAAGTCCCCCAAGAAGGCTGGTCGCCCATGAAAGACAAATGCAAGGGAGGACAGGATAATGTATAACAGGATAACAGAATCTCCATGGGTAATCGGTTCATCACTGCAGCTGGAATCGCTCGCCAGTTCAGCACTGAACAGGGTAAGGATCTGTCTCGTCATACAGTGTCTCGACGTTTAAGAGCATTTGGACTGAAAGCCCACTCTGCAGTGACCAAACCTCTCCTTAGCAGAAAGAATCAAAAAGCTGTGGAGCATGTTGTGTGGACAGAGGAGAAGTGGTCCAGAGTTCATTTCAGTGATCAAAGCAAGTTTAATTTATTTGGGTCTGATGGGAATCATTATGTTCGTCCCAAATTGTGGAACGACTGAACCCAAAGTGTGTAAAAAGTCAGTGAAAGGTGGAGGAGGAAGTGTCATGGTTTGGGGAATGTTTTCAGCAGCAGGAGTTGGACCTCTCATACAGCTACATGGCAGAGTGAATGCAAGTGTGTATCAGAACCTTCTTCAACAACACGGGGTTCCTTCCTTGCGTTCATCACTCAGTCAGTCAGCAATTTTCATGCAGGACAATGCCCCCTGTCACACAGGAAATGCGTAAAGCAGTTCCTTGAAACTGAAAACATTGAAACAATGAAATGACCAGCCCAGAGTCCTGATCTAAACCCAAGAGAAAACCTTTGGAAAATCCTTGGTGACAAAGTTATGGCCAAGAAACTCACAACAGTCACAGAACTGTGGAAGAGCCTGGAAGAAGGGTGGACCAGAATCACACCAGAGCAGTGTGAGAGACTAGTGATGTCCTGTGGCCACAGATGTGTGTATATATATGGAGTAATTAATCCAAGTTTGAAATTATATATATATGTGTATATGGCTGTAGACCACTAAACCTGGCATCCCGATGAAGCTGCCAGATGCTGCTGTTGCTCAAGTGTAAGGGGAGGGCACACTAAATACATCCCCACTTGAGCAATAGCAACATCTGGCAGCTTCATTGGGATGCCAAGTTTCCCATTCTACAGCCTGAAGAAGCTTGAAGGCTAGCAGCTGAGAAACCACTTTTTAGGAAGGAAGGTAGCCTATAAAAGTTATGTTTTTCTGATTTTCTTTCCAGTTTTTAAATACGGCATACAAATTTTCTGTACCTTCTGGTTTTATTCCAATAAAGAGACTGAGAAATGTATATATGGTCATTATACCATTGCTTAAATCAACAAATATAATCAAGCACAGTGGCCCAAGAGTTTCTGTGCGTATATGGTGTTAACACAACATATATCCACATCAATATACACTCATGGTGCCATTTTTCTAAACACACAGCTGTTCAGAAATAAAAGCTATGATATACAGTATAGAGATATACCCTTATATGCAATTTGGGGGAGTCTGAGGATGAGATGCAAGATATAGAGAGGATAGAATGTTGTTATATGTTCCAGATTATACACGAAGATAGGGACGGATTTTGTACAAGATGTTAATCTGTATGTGTAAGTACAGATGTGCTACATTGGTGACGTGGCCTAGTGGTTAAGGTACTGGACTCTGGATCAGAAGGTCCAGGGTTCAAATCCCACTGCCAAGCTGCCACTGTTGGGTCCTTGAGCAAGACCCTTAACCCACAACTGCTTGGATTGTGAGACTGTATCAGTTGTAAGTCGCTTTGGATAAGGGCGTCTGCTAAATGCTGTAAATGTAAATGTAAACAACACATGCAGGACATAAATAGCTTGGGTCTCCCTGCTATGTCTCCCTTAATCCTTGCCACTTACTAAACAAATACCCCACAAACACTCTACACTCCTGGGCAAACCTAAAATGGCAAACTATTAAGCTTTTAATGGTCCTAACAACAAATCATGAGACCTGGACCACCATTTGCTCGTCACTGATCGATTTTGCAGTGAACTGTTGAGCCTTCTTACACACGAAGATAAAATCATGAAGAGCTTCATAAAGAGCTCAAACTACCACATGGTTGAGTATTCAAAATCTTCCAAAAATATCTTTTTATTTTTTCTTAAGAGATTAGAAGCTCATGCTATGGTCTGGTCCAGATTTGAACCCTACAGAGAATTTGTTCTCACATTGAACACAAACTAACTGGGAAACATTTCTCAACTACTCACGAATTATTTGAAGCCATTACCATTGAAGTTCGATTTTTTGCTATTTTATATTTGTCCCATTTTCCCCATGAGTGTATAGCATTCTCAAAATTGTCATGCTAACCTTGAAGAGAAGCCTCACCAGTAGTATTTGAAGCAACTCAACATCAGAATAGAAAGAGAGCTCTCCTTTTAAAGACCTTGAGGGAAGAAAAAGAATTCCTTTTCTTCTGGTATCCAACCATCTGTGTCACGCTGGCATTCCTTACTCACAACAAATCGTAGCAGGTGGAAGTTTTACTCTAAAGGTGAATATAAGGTGGTGTCCAGTTTTTCTAAACAGACTCTACTCGCAGTGATTGCTGCTGTAGTGTTTATTCAGACAACATTACATCACCAAAAGTCATTCGGAAAGTAACATGGTATGTTGACCGTTGAAAACAGCAAATATTAATTAAGGGCAAAATGACGTGGACATGAAACTGAATAATGGAAATGGGTGGAAGGATTAATGAGCAGATGAGATGAAAGTGCATGGGCAGAGGGACCAGGGTGAAAAGATGAGTTAATGAGTAGGGATCAGGCTCTGGCCTCTCGCTCTCATTACAAGCCTCTGTGCTAATCCTCTCCCATTCCCACAAGAGTGTGCTTTGTGTTGCCTTAAAAGCACATTCCTTCACAAACAGTGGGAAACGCTGTGTGTGTGTGTGTGTGTGCGTGTGTGTTTCATAAGAGGCGAGAGTACAGAGAGAAGAGAGTACAGAAAGCTATGTTAAACTTTAAAGATGAATATGACCTTCAAGAATTAGCGGCGTTAACCATTTGCATTCTGTTTGCTATTTAAACATAATGTTTTTCGAGAATACAGCAGTTTCAGGCTTCATTTAAGCCGATCATTGTGTCATAAAACATTTACTGTAGAGCAACATTCGCTGGGGATTCATACAATATTCACAGATGGGTACCATAGAAAATACCATATAGTGGACTGGCTTATAATCTTAATCTTGACTGATAAATTACTACAACTGGGGTAAATTGGAAAACATGGTTAATTTAAATAACATACTATTAAGATGTGTGAAATATTACAGTTGGGCCCAAAATTCTGAGGCACTAATGATTGTTTGGATCTTTGACCCAATCTAGTGACCCAAAAATCACAACAAAGCTTTGCAACAACTGCTTAAAAACTGAAGAAGATCAAGGAATGTTGAGTATCATTGACTTCCTCACCAGTCATCGGGCATTTTTGGGGGCAATTAAAAATCAGTGGCACAGCTTTGTGGAGCCAGTGGCAGCTCGAATGCATGCTGCCATTAGAGTAAAAAGGAGAACATGTCAAATACTAATACTTGTGATGAGACATTTACAGCATTTAGCAGACGCCCTTATCCAGAGCGACTTACAATTGATGCAATCCTATAATCCAAGCAAGTTAAGGGCCTTGCTCAAGGACCCAGCAGTGACAGCTCGGCAGAGGTGGGATTTGGACCTTGGACCTTCTGGTCCATAGTCCAGTACCTTACCCGCTAGGCTACCACAGTCCCTGTGGTAGTCACAGTCCCAGACTTTTCTCAAACTGTAAGGCTGATTTTATGAATCGTAATGAAAAAATCCAAGACTTTAAACTGAAGCGTTGTAAAAATTTGAGATTGAATGCTGAAGTTTCTTCTCATCCATTTGAAAACCCCTTTCAGATGCTTTACAAGCAGCAACATTCCAATTAATCAGCAATAATTGCAGGATATGTAAGTGTTGTTAATGTAGTCATGGGACTGTGGTGGCCTAGTGGTTAAGATACTGGACTATGGACCAGAAGGTCCAGGGTTCAAGTCCCACCTCTGCCAAGCCACCACTGTTGGGTCCTTGAGCAAGGCCCTTAACCCATAATTGCTTGGATTGTAACTGTATCAATTGTAAGTCGCTCTGGATAAGGGCATCTGCTAAAATGCCATAAATGTAAATGTAAATGTATCATGAGTAGTCACAAGTTAGACAAGCTGTGATGAACCACACTGCCCAGTGCTTCTTTGGGAGGCTTGGGATCAATAGTGAACCTCAACTGGGTAATGGCTATGGATTGGAGTCTTTGTAGTCTCAGATCCTATAGTGTTGTTGAAAACCTTGTGTAACTCATTAGACATTTGGCTGTTATGCTGCCATTTTAAAATTCTTTATCGATTAAACCAATTTGCTTAATGATGTCCTTTGTGTGTCTTTTGCAAAATGATAACTTCTCCACTGCAGGTGCCGTGTCCCTCCGTTTCTTTTTGTTTTCTGCATTCCTATAGACTCACTTTCAGAGCCCAAGTGCCCCACCAACCTCTTCAGTGCCCTTTTCTTACAATCACTGCTGAATTGTTGTCCATTCTTCTTCTCTTTTAGCGTAGCGGGGAATGGGATCAGGGATGGGAAGATGCAGCGCGCAGCACTCCAGGGTCACTCGCTGGAAAGACGCAGAGCAGATGGCGAGCTTTTGTAAAAGTTCCGTTCTTTCATACAGTGGGAAAGCCCACTCGCTCTCTCGCATTTTCTGACCAGTGCAAAGGTAGGCACCGAGCAGATGGTGGGATCACTGAAGGCTAATACTTTGAGAATGGAAGTTGTTCGCTTTGGGGACCAGTACACATTAGTGAGGGGGGAAACCAGGTCGCTGCTGTAGCTTGGTGAATACCCCACTTAAGGTGCAACATGCTCCAGATAAATTATGAGGAGAAAAGAGGAAGCGGGGTTCTTGAGATACTTAAAACTTTGTAAGCATTAGTTTGTTTTCACTACTATTTCTAATACATCTATGCATTATTAGTAGCAATTTAAAATGTTACTTGCATACAAGTAGTCCTCATTTTACGATGGTCCGATTTTATTTTATTTTTTACCTTACAATGGGAATCCAATATTACACATAAATACACATTAGGCAGAAACTGTACTCTGAAATGTGAATTGCGATTTTGACCATCCTACTTCTCTGTCCAGTGATCCAGTCCCTCTCTAATCCAGTCTTTTCGAGTGCATCGTACAGCCATGTCTAGCAGTCAACGATCTCCCTCCAAGAGGTACATCACCCAAAAGTAGCCTCAGCTCCTTTATTGGGTAGTTGGGGAAGCACACTTTCGCCCTCTTGTGGCAAGACCCAGTGTCTAATTAGACTACACCCGTAATCATTTACATGCCTGAGACATAACTGCATGCCGAGTTTTGAAGCAATCCAACTTTTCTATCTGGGTGTGTTCTTTTTTTTGTCAATGAGTATACCACAGACAGTGGGGCAAAAAAGGATTTAGTCAGCCACTGATTGTGCAGGTTCTCCTACTTAGAAAGATGAGAGATGTCCTTAATTTTCATCATAGGCACACTTCAACTATGAGAGACAAAATGAGAAAAAAATCACATTGTAGGATTTAAAAAGAATTTAAATGTAAATTATGGTGGAAAATAAGTATTTGGTCAACAAAAGTAACAAAAGTTCAACTCAACACGAAGGAGGTTTTGGCGTAAAATCTCACGATACATGGCCCTGTTCATTCTTCCATTAACACGGATCAGTCGTCCTGTCCCCTTTGGAGAAAAACAGCCCCAAAGCATGATGTTTCCACCCCCATGCTTCACAGTAGGTATGGTGTTCTTGGGATGCAACTCAGCATTCTTCTTCCTAAAAACACGACGAGTTGAGTTTTTCCCAAAAAGTTCTGTTTTGGTTTCATCTGACCACATGATATTTTCCCAATCCTCTTCTGGATCATCCATAAGATCTTTGGAAAACTTCAGACGGGCCTGGACATGTACTGGCTTAAGCAGGGGGACACGCCTGGCACTGCAGAATCTGAGTCCCTCTCGGCGTAGTGTGTTACTGATGGTAGCCTTTGTTACTTTGGTCCCAGCTCTCTGCAGGTCATTCATCAGGCCCTCCGTGTAGTTCTGGGATTTTTGCTCACCGTTCTCATGATCATTTTGACCCCATGGAATGAGATCTTGTGTGGAGCCCCAGATCGAGGGAGATTATCAATGGTCTTGTATGTCTTCCATTGTCTTACAATTGCTCCCACAGTTGATTTATTCACACCAACCTGCTTGCCTATAGTAGATTCACTCTTCCCAGCCTGCTGCAGGTCTACAATTTTCTTCCTGGTGTCCTTCGACAGCTCTTTGGTCTTGGCCATGGTTGAGTTTGGAGTCTGACTGTTTGAGGCTGTGGACAGGTGTCTTTTATACAGATAATGAGGTCAAACAGGTGCCATTAATACAAGTAACGAGTGGAGGACAGAAGAGCTTCTTAAAGAAGACGTTACAGGTCTGTGAGAGCCAGAAATCTTGCCTGTTTGTGGTTGACCAAATACTTATTTTCCACCATTATTTCTCATTTTGTCTCTCATAGTTGAAGTGTACCTATGATGAAAATGACAGACCTCTCTCATCTTTCTAAGTAGGAGAACTTGCACAATCAGTGGCTGATTAAATACTTTTTTGCCCCACTGTATTAATAGTTAATGGCAATAACATTTGATGTTAGGACTTATGTAGTACGATCCTCTTGCGGAGCATGTGTGTTTGATATGTACAGTCATAGGCGTATCTAGTTCTTTTTTAAGGGTCTGTCGGCAGCAGTTGTGTTGCTTGTTGTCAGCTCTGCCTGTTTATTTGTGCTCATGCAAAAGAGCATGGACAGGACACCTATAGACACCAGCCTGCTGAGAAATGTGTTCAGAGTGACTTTGCACATGCAGGGTAATCACCTTTTATTTTGTCGCTGTGCTCAGTCTTGCCATGATGTAAGATTTTAACGTTAAACTGTTATAAACCGTGTCTATAGTCTTGCCTTTGTAGAAAGGTTGTACCCAGTATCACTTTATTACCTCTTCATAGCTGCTTCTGCTTATCAGTTTAGTTCTATATGCACATAATATCACTCATCAACAGCACCTGGTTGTTAGATCTGTTTAATCTAAATGGTGCTGCAAACTTTTGCACTATAAGTGCTACCGTAAAACAAATGTGACCCGAATACAAATCTATATAATGTGAATATGCCATATAGAGGAGTTTAAACATGACATGGTTTTTTTTTCAAGGGAATTCAACTGTGTGGCTTAGGGACAATACAAAAATGAAAGCAGCACAACCATAAACACTTCATGATGAGGTTAAAGGTATGCTATTTTGTAAGCATCTTGTTATTGTTATTAAGACAGCATTTAGAAGCTGGAATTCTATTTGATAAGATTGCTTATACCGTGTGTTCGTTTTAATGGGATGAGAGCGAGACAGAGAGAGAGAGAGGTGGGGAGGGAGTGAAGCATTCCGGGAAAGGTCATCTTCAAAGATTTATCCACTCAAGGCTTTTGAAGCACTGTCTGAATGAGATAATGAGATAGCGTGTTTTGTCTCGCTCACTGGACGCTCCAACAGCTCCCATAAGGTCAGCATGGAGATGAAGACTCACTACTGGAGCCAGATACACGATCATCCTCAATGTATTCTTTCAAAAACCTATTTTACAAATGGTTAGTCAAAACTGTTATATGATCAACGGATATTTGAAGTGAGAACTGATTTGACTGTTTGGCCAGCTCATGCTCGTAAAGAATGCAGATTCTACATTAGTTCCATAGATATCAATTCAAGCTTTGCTTTACTGGCCATAGAATGCCAAGAAACACTAATAAAAAAGAAGAGGATGGACTCTTTCTTCCAAAGAAGCCATGCCATGCAGCGCCGATCAGTAGAGCTGTGTGTGAATTAGTGACATCACAGAGTTGGCGCTGATCCTTCTGCTGTGGGAAGACAACTGGCTGCCAAAGAGAGGGAAAAATCCAGCACAGTATGGTGCAGCAAAACCACATTTAGATGTACATTTACAGCATTTAGCAGACGCCCTTATCCAGAGCAACTTACAATTGATACAGTCTTACAATCCAAGCAAATGTGGGTTAAGGGTCTTGCTCAAGGACCCAACAGTGGAAACTTGGCAGAGGTGGGATTTGAACTCTGGACCTTCTGGTCCATAGTCCAGAACCTTACCCGCTAGGCTACCACAGTCCACATATGTACATATCTGTATAGACATAATTTGCAATTTGACATTTGCATTTTAATATGTACAGTAAATTAAACTAATGCACAGACTACATTTAGTTATTTGCTGCTCTGTTAGGTATTGCAGCTATTATACTGTATATTTGGTCAAATTTTAACCCTGATGTTCATGACTCAGCAATACAAATAACTTACTTAAAAATGCCCATGCTACTGTATTTTTATTACAGTAGCAACATAATCAAGAGCTTATAGAAATACACTCATGGACAATAATAACTCACCAAGGAGGAGTTGTTGGCATCAATTGAAACCTTGTGTGTGATGATATATGTAAGTGATTGCAATATTAGTGGGAAAGGATAAGTTTATAATTGAAAGTACAATTGAAAGGAGTCTCTAGTAACCTGTTAGGCCACCTCTAGCCTGGATATAAGATGAGATACGGTTGGACGTTGGAGCACATTTGGCCACTGATGTTGCAGCTGGGCCTGTAGATTCTCCACACTCATAATTTGCCAAAGCTGGCATCCCAGCTGGTCCCGTAAATGCTCGATGGGCAATAAATCTGACCTTCGGGCAGACCAAGGAATTGTTGCAATCTTGCAGAGACATTCCTGGAACACTCTTGCTGTGTGTGCTGAAAAATGCCAGTTGGAAGCTCTGCCATGAGAGGTAACACATATGGGAGCAGGATGTCCTGCACATACAGTCGTATGAAAAGTTTGGGCACCCCTGATAATTTTCATGATTTTAGTTTATAAATCATTGGTTGTTCAGATCAGCAACTTGAGTTAAATATATCATATAGCAGATGAACACCGTGATATTTGAGAAGTGAAATGAAGTTTTAGGATTTACAGAAAGTGTGCAGTAATTATTCAAACAAAATTAGGCAGGTGCATAAATTTGGGCACCCCAGCAGAAAAATTACATCAATATTTAGTAGATCCTCATTTTGTAGAAATAACAGCCGCTAAACGCTTCCTACAGCTTCCAGTCTGGATTCTGGTTGAAGGTGCTTTGGACCATTCTTCTTTAGAAACATCTCCAGTTCAGTCATCTTTGATGGTTTCCAAGCATGGACAGCCCACATTTTCAGTAATATTCATGTCTGGGGACTGAGATGGCCATTCCAGAACGTTGTACTGGTTCCTCTGCATGAATGCCTTAGTAGATTATGAGCAGGGTTTGGGGTCGTTGGCCTCGGTGCAACTTTGTCACTGATTCTTGAACATTGTTCTTAAGAATCTGGAGATATTAACTGGAATCCATGCGACCCTCAATTTTAACAAGATTCCTAGTACCTGCACTGGCCACACAGTCCCGCGGGCATTATGGAACCGCCACCAAATTTTACTGTGGGTAGCAAGTGTTTGTCTTGGGATGCTGTGTTCCTTTTCCGCTCCTTGTTATGTCCAAATAACTCAATTTTAGTTTCATCAGTACACAGCACTTTATTCCAAAATGAAGCTGGATTGTCCAAATATGCTGTAGCACACCTCAAGTGACTCTGTTTGTGGCGTGTCTGCAGAAAAGGCTTCTTCTGCATTACTCTCCCATACAGCCTCTCCTTTGTGCAAAGTGCGCTGTATAGTTGAACGATGAAACAGTGACACCATCTGCAGCAAGATGAGGTTGTAGGTCTTTTGGAGGTGGTCTGTGGCTTGACTATGACTGTTCTCACCATCCTTCGCCTATCTGAGATTTTTCTTGGTCTGCCACTTCGGGAGTTTCCTTAACTAGAACTGTGCCTGTGGTCTTCATTGCCTCACTATGTTCCTCACAGTGGAAACTGACAGCTGAAATCTCTGAGAGAGCTTTTCCCTTCCCTGAACCATGATGTTGAACAGCCTTTGTTTTCAGGCCATTTGAGAGTTGTTTTGAGGCTCCCATGTTGCCACTCTTCAGAGAAGATACAAAGAGGAGAAAAACTTCCAATTGGCCACCTTAACACTTTCTCATAGTTGGATTCACTTGTGTATGTAGATCAAGGGTCAATGAGCTTACAAAACAAATTTTGTGTTCTCATAATTAGTGCTAAAGGTATTCAAATGACAAGGGTGCCCAAATTTATGCACCTGCCTAATTTAGTTTGAATAATTACTGCACACTTTCTGTAAAACCTATGAACTTAATTTCACTTCTCAAATATCACGGTGTTCATCTGCTATATGATATATTTACCTGAAATTGCTGAGCTGGACAACCAATGATTTATAAAGAAAAATCATGAAAATTATCAGGGGTGCCCAAACTTTTTCATACCACTGTATCGCTGAGTTGTTAGTGTCCCTCGTATCACTTTTAGGGGTGACCAACTGTCGTATGCGATGGCTCCCCAGATCATCACACCAGCAGTTGGAGCAAAGGCAGGATTGAAGCGCTCACCACAAGACCTCCATATGCGGACACGACCGTCATCTGAGCCCAAACAGAACCTGCATTTGTCGTTCAAAACGATATGGTTCCAGTTCGTAGCAGTCCCGATTTCTTGTTCTTGTTCATGACACCACTGCAAATGAAGGCTTGGAAATGGCCGGGCAGAGACAGAGGGGTGTAGTGAAGGTTCCACCTGTATCTGGATGGTGGCCCATGAAACTGTGGGAGCTGCTTGTGCTTGTCGGTGAATCAAACAATCCTCTCTACTGGTGATCTGTCTGGGACAACAAGAGCCTTTTGGCTGTGTGTGCATGCCCTCACAGAACCACTGCTCCCAACACCTAACTGCTAGGTCTGAATGGCCTAGATGGCAATTTGTTGAAACGACCATCCTGCTTCTCTCAGTCCAATGATGCGGCCCCTCTCAAAGTCTGTCAACTGGCCAAAATGTCTCTGAGTGCATCATAGAGGCATGTCTAGCAGTCAACAATCTCTCACCAAGAGAACTCTACCAAAGAGTAGCTTCTGAGCCTTTTTATAGGGCAGCGGGGGAAGCACTTTTACACCCTCTTGTGGCAAGACCCAGTGTCTAATCAGACCACAATTGTAATCATTTACATATCTGCCTCACAAAATACTGCATGCCGAGTTTTGGACCAATACATTTCTATCTGGGTGTGTCATTTTTTTATTTGTCAATGAATATATATTAATTGTTAACAGGCATAGCATTTGATGGCAGAAATCATTAATAAAAATAGCAAAGGGATCATTCTGACCACAATTAAAAGGCTTTACTAAAAGAGAACCCTAATGAAGATACATGTATGCACACACATACATGTATTGCATAGGCACAGACAATACAAAACAGGATTTTTTTCCCCCAAATGCGAAAAACCCACCCGCCTTTTTCCAAGTCTCCGAGCTTCATCACTCTAATCGGGGATGTGCTGTAATGGAGCAGCTACTTCATTTTGTGTGTGTGGGCGTGTATCGGTGTGTGTGGGTAGGTGGGTAGACATATATGTTGCATCTTTGATGGAGACCAAATGATGAACAATCAGGACACTTGGTTATGTAGAATGTAAATATAGAGTGAGAATGCTGCTTTTATTTGAAAAACAAAAATTGTACTGGCATTAAGTGTAACACTACTGTGGACCAATACTGGTCTCAACAGCAAGGGATACTGGGGTTGAAGACCAGTTATTTGGAGAACTATGTGTGTTACTTGTGCTTTTGTGGATCTACCAGGAGATCTGGGGCTCTTACGTAGAAGAAACTGACATGCAACCAATGTGCCACTGGACGGGACATGAAACAAGAGGATTAAGCTCAACTGTAAAGCACCATAGGGAGAATAGGTGGCAAATAGAACAAAGGAAATGCTTACCAGAGATATATTAAATGCTAAAACTAACAAACTGAGGCTGAGATTGATTCATTTATCTTGGTGTTTCCCTGCAATAGCTCCATCCCACCACTTTGAGAACCACTGATTTGGAGAAACAATAATTTAGCTAGCTAAAGTTAGATAGGCAATGCTGCTTATACAGAAACATTTACATAATTCCAGTTCATCAAACAAGCGAGAGAAGATGAGAGAACTGAATGCCAAACAAGGTTTAGCTACAGAATTTAGCTAGCTAATTAACTCAAGGACTGATTAAGACATTACTATAGCTTGTGATTTAATAGCTTTTTTATAAAAAGGGATAAAAGATACATGCGCTGTTCAAAGAGAGGTTAGGATTCCTTTGTGACTGACTCACTTATCTCCTTTATCTTTATTTGCGATGGGTGCTGAGCACAGCTTTCTATAGTGCCTTTATTTACACTGATCATTCAAATCAAACTGTCTTTTCTGAGAGGATTAGGGACTGACTCTCGCTCTTCCTATTATCTCATTTTGAATCATAGAAATAAATCAGAAATACATTTTATTGTACAGTATAATCATATTTTATGTTCAGCAAATGTGCTGTCACTTCCAGACTCCATTTCCCATTCAGTTGGTCGTTCTGATTTGCCCATCTCCTGATCACCTGCACCGATGTCCACATCACTTGCCCCCATAAAGGTTGACGCCTGTTGTTCTTCTGACCTGGCACTCCTGATGTCTCTATTGCAGCCCCTGATGCTCTTGACATTGCCATGGAGGCCCTTTTCACCAGCACCTCCAGGCTCCTCGTCGCCAGCGCCTCCAGGCTTCTAGTCACCAGTGGCCCCTGCTCCACCCAATGCCGTTCCAGTGTTCTGCTCGCCATCGTGTTCCGCATTTCCCATTTCCATCTACATTTTCAATGCTTGTAATCACAAGACATATCTATTTTTTATTTGTACGTCTTTAGTTTAGCCTTATCACAGTAACAATTTCATATTAATATCACACCAGAATGTGCATGTGTGTGCCTGTGTGTGACAGCTTTTACCTAGTGGTGACATTTTGTTGGTTCCCAAAATGAAAACTTCTTTATTTACACAAAACTGTAACTGTGATATGGAAAGCCAAAAGAGCCACAAAATGTAATTTAGGACACTGAGGTTAAGGTTGCGATTAGAGTAATTTTCTGGTAATATAGTAATATGATGTCAAAGTCCTCACTACGATTGAGTGTGTGTGTGTGTGTGTGTGTGTGTGTGTGTGTGTGTGTGTGTGTGTGTGTGTGTGTGTGTGTGTGTACGTACACGCACATACTGGCGGCCCCGCCTCGTTGTTCTCTCCTATATAAAGGTAGAGGGAGGCTGGTCGGCTCCAGACGGCCTCCGTGTTTGTGTGGATGGAGCTCCAGAGCAGAATGGCAGCCGAATAGCACTTATCTTCTCGTGTCACTGAACCCAGACCAAAGCAGACTGTTTGCGCTTTTCGTTTTTGAACCGCTTTCCGAGGTGAAGGAGAAGATGAAGGCTACCAGTCCGGCCCGGTCCCGGAAGGACCCGTGCATCTGTGGGGAAGTGTCGGCCGAGCCGGATCTGTGCTGCCTGCAGCTCGACATGAACGACTGTTACAGCCGTCTGAAGCGCCTGGTTCCCACGATCCCGCAGAACCGGCGCGTGAGCCGCGTGGAGATCCTGCAGCATGTCATCGACTATATCCTGGACCTGCAACTGGCCCTGGAGCGCACCGACAACAGCGAGACCTGGCCCCGGAGCCGAGCGCCTCTGTCCGTCCTCAACACCGAACAGGTGAGCATCCAGCAGCAGGCGCGCGTCCTCCGGCGCGCACGGGCTTTTGTTCTTCAGCTTCTTGTCACATCACCACACCGCGCCATGATCATCGGAGCCCCCACATCGCTTCATCCTTTGCTGTCCCCGGTTTCTTTCTCTCCCCCCTTTTTTCTGCATGCACCATGTCCATTGTTCATCTCCTCCATGGAATAAAACCGCTCAGTGTGTGTAGCCTATGTGAGAGCGCGGTGACAGCGCACCTGTTTACCGCTTCTACTGTTTACCTGTTTGCAGAGGACGCCGGTTATCAATAAGCAAGAGGACTCGATTCTGTGCCGCTGAAACGCACCTGATCGCAGTGGTGAGTATGTTTATTAACGCAGAACATTTTTTGGTGAAACAGATATTGCAGCATAATCCAATTATTATGAACTCATCCGCTCAGGGTGATCTTGTTTACATCGGCCGTTGTGGCTAAAGATGATTCTTTTAGGATTAAAAATGATATTCCTCAAGACCCTTTCCTTAGGTTATGTTTTTCTTTTTAGTTTTTGTGTCAGTACCAAAGAAATGGGGGATCAAATGCCAAAAAAAATTCTTTCAACAACCTTGCGCTATTATGTTAGGATTATTTTCGTTGCTCTTTAAATTTTGCATTTCCTGCGTAATGCATTAGCTGAAAAAAATCTTGTTAAATGCTGTAAAGTTGCTGGCATGTATTACAAAATTAAACATGCATTTAAATAGTGCTTAAGGGAAACAATTTTTCTACAGGATTCCTCTTTAATACATATACATTTATATGTTAAACATTCATTAAATAGGAACATTTTGCAGTGACTAATACATTTCTAAGTGCAACCTTTAAAGCATTTTTACTCTTTGACATTTAGCCATGCACTGATGAGATGCTCAATAATGCACGTCCTGCTAAGGCCCAGGATTAACTTAACCGGTCAAACCTGTGGGAACAGCCTAGAATGTAGTAAAATGCAGCAAAGACACGTGAAAGACACCCTTCATTTGCTGCTTGGGAAAGGGTCGGACAAGCCGAGTGTAGCACAATGACGGTGCAGGAAGGTGCGAGAGTGATAAATGTGGAGCGGCACTGATAGCTGCGATAATTGATAGTGTTTATGCTTAGCCTGAATGCGTAGCAGTGTTTTGTGGCCTGCTTTAGTGCCAGTCAATTCGGCACCACTCTCGCTAGCAGGGGGTTAAAGGAGTGAGTCGAAGGTGAAGTGTCCAGACTGGTTTGACTGCAGCCCTGTGTGTGTGTGTTAGGGGGAGGGAGTGTAGGAGCTCCGGACCACGTAGCACTATGTTTGTTGTCTGTGCAGGTTTGTTTTGGGTTGTTGATCAAGCATGCCCTCTGTTTTGTCTGTGGCGCCAGTCTGTCTGTTACACACTGTTCACACAGCGCCTCTATTAATTCGCTTCTCACAGGTGTGCACTGAGCCCACCCAAAGCCAAGTTAAGCTTTGGCAGCGAATCCGAAACACACCAGGCCGGCGGAGGGATTGTGAAGCACTTCTGAAAATAATGGCTTCTTAACCATAATTTATAAACATTGCAGTGTTAACTGTCAGTGACGGCCGAGGCAGCCACCTTTCTTCTCTCTTCAGTCCATGTGAAGGAAATGCTGAGTTTGGAATTCTCTCTCTCTCTCTCTCTCTCTCTCTCATTCCTTCAGTGGTAAGAGTTGCCATCCATTTCACTGACCAGGAAAAAAACGCTTGTCTAATTTTTACTAATTCATCGTGTAAAGCTTTACGAATAACGTTTGAAACTCCTAATGTTTGAAATCTATTGTTGAAAATAGATGCTTTGAATTCGAATTGTTTCATATTGTAAAGACAGAACATTCATGTTGACAAACGACACTGTATATATGGGGGAAAATATGATGTTCTATAACTGTATGTGAAAATATCTCTATACTCAAAACTATTGTAATTATAAGATATTTTTATTGAAAGGCTTTGGTTTTTGTAAATATCTGTGCTTTTCCGTAAGTGTAGTGAAGAAATCCATGACTGTTCTGCTAATAAAGCTCACCCTCCATGATTAAGCTTTGCCCTGTCATGTTTCCGTTCTGGATTATGTGCGTTCGACCCTTATGTTTTGTCAAAAGCGCTGTGTAGTTTTGTTGAAATCATATTAAATGACATGTAAGTTTCAATTGGATAAATCATTGTGGATTTATTTGGCTCTTTGGATGACCATTACAATAAGGTTACATTCATTTATATATATAGAACTTTGCAAAAGTCTTAGGCCACCGTTAGATTTCTTGTTTTAGCACTGGTATAACGATCATATATAACATACCGTTGTCGACCCAAAAATTTCAAACTTGGATTTGTGGCTCCATGATTCTCTTTTCCACTGATCTTCATACCAATCTTTGTGAGCTTTAGCACAACTTCACCTTTTCATCCTGTTCCCCTTCCTTCCTTCCTTCCTTCCTTCCTAAAAAAGTGGTTTCTTGGCTGCTTCCAAAAAGACCATTCCCGATCAAGCCTCTTCAGATTGTAGAAGGGTCAACTTGGCATCTCGACGAAGCTCCCAGATGCTGCTGTTCCTCAAGTGTGAGAGGAGATCCCACAAATACTTGCCACTGTAGCCCATGTTCTTTTCAGTTTTTAATACTGCATACATATGGCCTATATTTTCAGGTTGTATTCTAATAAAGAGACGGAGAAATAATAATAATGGTCATTATACCATAAAACATTAGTATATCTTTTATACCAAAGTGTGTCTATATCAGAGGTCTAAGCCGATACCTTATTCAATACAGATATAGCAAACACACTTAATAAATAATGATGCTCTCAGCATACCTGCTCATACAGAATGAGTGAAATACTAACAACAGTGGGGCAACATTTCTTTCTCCAGGCAGCTACTCTACAAGGCTCCATCGATGCTATAGTAATTTGTTTTTTTAAGAAAGTACTGCAATATTGGCTTCAGATCAAATGTTAAATTGCTTTGCCTTCTTGCACGTATAAAATATTCATTATTCTAAGATTTCATCTGTTTAATAATGGATGCATGTAATAACACTATACTGTTCATTTTCTCTATTCATAAAGTTCCTGCTCTATACCGCTCTGGAATACTATAAGGATTCAAGTGGATTCTAGTAGAGCAACTATTTAGCTGAGAAATAAAAACAGGTGCATGCGATAAATTAATATGGATGCCACTTTGTGTATAGTTTTAATATACTGTGCTATTGAAAAGACACAGTCTTTTATTAATTATACTCTCTGCATTATTATGCTTATTATTCCACTTATTATATATACTATAGTCTTATATTCTATAGCTGTATATTCTCTGTTATGCTTTTCATAATATTGTATTGTCATTAAATTATTATAGTCAACACATTACTATATTTTATTTTATGTATTGTATATGTTCTATCTTTACGGTTTAACACCTGGCTTTTGTGTATTTAAAATTTTCCTATAAACGTATTATTAAGGCAGCTTAGTTTGATTTCTTACATATATCATCTAGGCTGCCCAAGGAGGCTGGGTCCCTTTTTGTCTTGGTCATCCCAAGTTTCTTCCTTATAACATTTAGGGATTTTCCAAGCCCCCATCATCCTAGTCTCTTAGATATTTGTAAAGCTGCTTTGAGATAGTGCTCCATTGTAAAAAGTGCTATATTGATCAATTTGGCTTGACTTGACTGTTAACATCGTGCAAGCAGCAAATAATAGGTTTTCTGGGTCTGAATAATGATTCAATTCCCAGCTCCGACTCCGCCTATGTGGAGTTTGCAAGTTCTCCCTGTGTCTGTGTGTTCAAATGTTTCCACCCACATTCCAAAGACTTGCTTTAGTTCAAGAACGTCTGTGCGTGTTCCCTGAAATGGATTCCACCCTGTTTAGGGTTGGTTCAAGTTACATCAGATTTATTTCATTTTACAATAGAGCATTGCCACAAAGCAGCTTTACAATTTTATTTTATCTTCTAAAACCTAAGGCCAATCCCAAATTGAGCAAGCCTAGGGCGACAGCTGGAGGAAAAACTCCTTAAACATTATAAGGAAGAAACCTTGGGAGGACCAAGACGACGGTTCCTGCATTGTGACCTGTCCTGACTCCCTGTGACTCTGAACTGGATTAATCGGGTATGAAAATGAAATGCATTTTTTTGTAAACTGCTCTGTAAGATCTGTAGTTTAATATATTTGATCAGATAACTAACAAACGCTAAAGAGTATTCTTGGATACGTATCAGGCTGGTTCCACAAGAATGTTACACTTGTAGAAATTCTCACATACACACAGTAATGTGCAAAAGTCTTAGGCCACCATTAGATTTGTTAGACCTTATATAATTACAAACAGAAAATACAGGAAATACACACACACAAAAAAAAATCAGAACACAATGGCAGGCAAATGTCAGTATTTAGTGTTAAGTATCAGTGTTAAATGTCAGTATTTAGTTCGTGTTAAGTGGTTTCTCGGGCTGCTACTTTTCCAAAAAGACCATTCCTGATCAAGCTTCTTCAAACTGTACAAGGGACAACGTGGCATCCCGATGAAGCTGCCAGAGGCTGCTGTTGATCCGGAGGCGGACATACTAAAGACTTGGCATCCTATAGAGGCTGTTTTTTTTATCACATTTTCCCTTTTTTAATACCGCAAACAAATTTTCCTGTAATTTCTGCTTGTATTCTAATAAAGAGACTGAGCAATAATAATATATGGCCATCACTAAAACAATGGTATATCTAATCTAATGGTGGCCTAAGACTTTTGGACTGTACAGTATAAATCATTTTTTGGGTGGCAGGGTTAATGTCTGCACTTTCTCTTGATTTCTAGTCCTATTCTATGAAATGCTGGAAGTGCTCCCAAAACCTTGGCTCACGTGCACTTTTCTGTCAGGTTAAGATTAAATCAGATTGATCAGGCAAGATTAGGCTTTTATAAAACACTGCAGCATTTTGTCAAATCAACCCATTCTATTACTGTCTCTTTGTTTGAAGCGTGCACACCTGACTGCCTCTCACTCTCCCTGGTGGCTGTGTATACTAAGAGAAGGATCGTGGGAAATACTCACATCCTGTATGATAAGAATAGGCTTGTGAGCCTTATTGGTCAATCGCCAGGGCAGCCGTCACAAGAATCAACAGCTTGGAAATGTTTTCAGACAACGGCACCTTTTTTTTAAGCAAGCGGCAAACAGGTTTACCGTTGTAAAGTCGATTATTGTTTGAACAGGTGTGTGAATGTCTCTGTGTTAACGTGTGTGTGTGTGTACTGCAAATATAACAGAGAGGGAGATCTGGACACGTTACTGAGATATGAATATACTGGGGTTATTAAGTCTGGTTTATAGGCCTCATTTTGGTAATAAAATGAATGGATTGTTAGTAGTACAGAATGTTCTTAAACTGTTAAAATCAGCAAAAGTCTTAGGTGTCCATTAGATCAGATATATCATTGGCGCAGTGGTATAATGGCCATATATAATGATTTCTTGGTCTCCTTTTTAGAATACAACCTGAATATACAGGAAGGATTTAGTGGCAAGAATTTAGTGTGGCCTCCCATAACACTTGAGCAACAGCAGAATGTGGGAGCTTCATCAGGATGCCAAGTTGACTCTTTCACAGTCTGAAGAAGTTGATCAGGAATGGTGTTTTTGGAAGGGTTGCAGCCAAGGAACCACCTTTTGGGAACAGAAATGGGATGATGTTCTGGGACTGTGGTTAAGTCGAGTGGTTAAGGCACTGGACTATGGACCAAAAGGTCCAGGGTTCAAATCCCAGCTCTTCCAAGCTGCCACTGTTGGGTCCTTAACCCACAATTGCTTGGATTGTAAGATTGTACCAATTGTAAGTCGCTCTGGATAAGAGTGTCTGCTAAATGCTGTAAATGTAAATATGCTAAAGCTCAGATTTCTTCAATCAGAAAGATTGGAAAATAGTATTAGAGTGACAAATCCAAGTTTGAACCTTTTGGGTCCAGTCGTTGACAGGATGCTATATATGAACATCATATATCGGGGGACTGTGGTGGCCTAATGTGGTGGCCTAATGGTTAAGGTACTGGACTATGGACCAGAAGGTCCAGGGTTCAAATCCCACATCTG
Source organism: Ancistrus triradiatus (assembly GCA_025084515.1). NCBI lineage: Eukaryota > Metazoa > Chordata > Actinopteri > Siluriformes > Loricariidae > Ancistrus > Ancistrus triradiatus. The sequence continues at coordinate 45,012 of JAJAGP010001422.1, forward strand.
CCAAGCTGCCACCGTTGGGTCCTTGAGCAAGACCCTTAACCCATAATTGCTTGGATTGTAAGTCGCTCTGGATAAGGGCGTCTGCTAAATGCTGTAAATGTAAATATCATTGCTAAAACAATTTTTAATGGTGGCCTAAGACTTTTGCACAGCACTGTGTATTTCTATAGTCTGTAGAACAGTTACACAGAATATTGGCGTTTAGCTCTCATTTGTGTTAAACTGCCATATTTGGCTAATGACGTGACTGTGTTCAGCTCCTGGGCAAAAACAATGGACCAAACCTAAAATTGCAAACGATTAAGCTTTAAGAAAATGCACTCCTGAGACCTGTGAGACATTTGCTCGTCACTGCTTATTGCTGCAGTGAACTGTTGGTGAGAGAAAAGCTGGAAACAGGGAAATTAACTTACATAGTCTGCTTGTACATTAGAATCTTCTCGTACAATAACATGAGGAAAAGATTGAAACGTTTGAAATAAAACTCAAGCTAAGAAGCTTGGGTGTTCAAATTCTTCCAAACTACTCACCTCTGGTCACTTTTTTCCCCATAACAGATTAGTTGTTAGGTTTTAATCCTCCACAGTCCAACAGGCTCATGTTTTGAGTCCAGATTTGAAACCTATAGAGAACATTTGGTCTCACATGGGAAACATTTTTCAGCTACTCAACTGTTTGAAGCCATTACCACTGAGTGGAATGACTAGGGCCATATTTTTTTGTCCAGGAGTGTACACTTTATACCGTAGCAGAAGGAAGCATCCTCCTCTCTTAATCACTTCTACCACCTACAGAGGAATGGATCGTGAGAGATGGTGGATAGAGGGATGAAATCATGAAGGGTCTTGGACGCCACCTGATTACAGGCTAATAGCCTCTGAGTGATTGAACATCTTGGGCGTCTGGCTAATTGCTGCTATTTTAAGCACCTATTACCGCACAATGCCTGTTACCGGCACACTCCTAAACAAAAGAGCTCTCAGATATTGCGAACCTAGAAATGACAACAAAGGGTTTAGCAGCAGCTCTGTCATGCAAGGATTTAATAATAGCAAAAACAAAAATGCTATGATTAAAAGTTATCTTTAGCGTGGCACTGGGTTACAGCTGTGGGTGTAAAGTAAGGGGCAACGCACTTACCTGCGTTTGCACAGATTTGAGATTTCATTTGCATTTTACTGATTTATTTCAATACCTGTTCTGTGATTTCATGGTTAATTTACTTTTCAGAAAACAAGACCGAGCCTAATTCATAATTTTGCAAGAATAAGGCAGAATCGACACGACATGCAACAGTGTTCAGTTTCTGTTCTTTCTAATGACTAATCACTCATTTTCTCTATTTAATTACATTGATTTGTTTTTTTTAATTACATATACTATTCTCTGACATTCTATAGGCTAGTTTTATATTTTCTATTTTCCTATAGGCCTACCCTTCATAATGTTGTATTTTTAATTATTACTTGTGGGACTGTGGTGGCCTAGCGGTTAAGGTGCAGGACTTCAAGGTCCAGGGTTCAAATCCCACCTCAGCCAAAACTGCCACTGTTGGGTCTTTGAGCAAGACACTTAACCCACAATTTCTTGGGATGATTGTATGATTGTATCAATGCTAAGTCGCTCTGGATAAGGGTGTCTGCTAAATGCTGGAAATGAAATAAAATTAAAATTAATTATAGTCAACATATTTTCTTTTCTTTAAGTATATTCTGTATTTTCATTTTTCTTATTAGCTTCGCTGTGTTTAAACTACTACCTTAAACTTATTCATTAATTCAAGTCCCCTCTATTTCTATAGCACTTTTACAATGGAGGATTATCTTAAAGCAGCTTTACAATTTTAGATTATATTCTAAATTATAAGGCCAATCCCAGACTAGAGCAACAGTGGCAAGAGGACAAACTCCCTAAGCATTATAAAGAAGAAGCCTTGGGAGGACCAAAAAGGGACCCATCCTCCTTGGGCGGCTTAGATGTCATATGTAAGACTTGATTGAATACTGTGGTAGCCTAGTGGTTAAGTTACTGGACTCTGGACCAGAAGGTCCAGGGTTCAAATCCCACCCTTGCTAAGCTGCCACTGTTGGGTCCTTGAGCAAGACCCTTAACCCACAATTGCTTGGATTGTAAGACTGTATAAATTGTAAGTCGCTCTGGATAAGGGCGTCTGCTAAATGCTGTAAATGTATTAAATATAGGATCACTTTCTGAGTCTTGGTTTCTTCCTTATAACATTTTTCCTTGCCACTGTCACTGGACAGTGTGGACCTTTATGGTTGGAAACCTGCTTTGAGGCAATGCTCTGTTGTAAAAAGTGCTCGATAAATAAATTTGACTTGACTGTTGTCTGATTTAACCTTGTCTTACATTAAACAGAACCTTTTTCAATCTGTGAATATGTCTGTCCTTTTATCACAATACAGCCTGCATGTGGCACAGCTTTGGTTTGGAACTGAATGTAACAGATTCTATTACAAATTGGTTCGATGTACAGGAGAAAGTCCTACATTGCTACGTCTTTATGTCTTTTCATTTGCTCAAAGCAAATAAAGAGTTATCACCCGTTCAAAATGGGAGTTCACCATGCCGTTGTGCAGTAGGTGTCACTGAAAGACTAATAACGTTTTATTTATACTGGTGACACGGCTGGCTCGTGAAAATCAAGACTCTGTTCTGTAAATAGCGCTAAATGATAGAGTGAGGGAGTTTAGCAGGTTCTTCCTGTGTCTGTGTGAGTGCGCAAGAGAGATATATCTGCTTACATGATAGTTCATGTGCAAAAGACCCACTTTGTACACCTGAACGAGAAATAAAAAGTATAACAAAAGCGAGCGAATAAAAGTGAGGCTTTCATGATGAACAAAAGCCGGAGGAAGTTTAGGAATGGCCAGCAATGCAGTCTGTGCCAGCTCTAGGGGGATGCATTACAGAAATGAGCTCTACAACCCATGCCAGGCTCTTGCACGAACATCCAAATGCCTCTCCTCCCACCCCCTCTCCATTCATCCTTCCATCCCCAGAGAACAAGTGATTAGAGAGGAGAGCGAGGCTTCTGGATCACAGGCAGCTGTGACGGGATGCCAGCAATGGCAGACAAACATGACCCCAAGGTGCCATGATTACACGTGCAATATGTCACGGTAAATGCCAGAGCAATGTGGCAGAACTGAAGCTACAGGTTTTTTGGCACACTGACCCCTGGCACAGAGCCTGCGTATTGGCTTACATGAAACCGTGCATGGGGCGTACTCTCTATTCAACGGAAATGTTTCTGCAGTGCGAAATAGCCAAGCTCCCTAATAACTTGCATGTTTTAATCGAAGAGCAGCTGCTATGAGAAACAGCAATTTATTGCCGATATGCGATTCTGTAATTGGATCAAAAACGGATCGCCTTAGGGGACTGCTGTCAGGCAAATGCTGTTCCAGAGCCGGGGATGATACATGAGCCCCCCTGTTTCATATGTTGATTTAGGAAACTGATCTTTCTTAATAAAAACAGAGACTGCCTCCTCAGAGCTTCCAAGGAATGCTAAGATGTTATAACACAATACGTGTGCAGGTAAATGTTCTCTTCCTGACAAATGTCCATATGAACACCTAAATGCATAATGTTGATATGTATAATGCACCTGAACGGACCTTTAATTACATTCATCCATTAGCAGTTTATTATTTAGTGCTTGTTCGCCGATTGTTGTGTGACTATGGCGATAGGCATGAATAACTGATGAATGTAAAACATTTCCTGCCACCTTTCCATATGCAGATCAAGCTGATTAATTTGCCAGCTAATTCCCATGTTAATTTGTTCCCGTTGAAGGGTCACTTTAAACAAGTTTTTTTCACTGACTCAGGGATTAATGGCCAGATGGTCAGCCTGTTAGTGTATGTTTTGTGTGTGTGTGTGGGTTTGGGATTGCCATAGTATGACCGACCTGCAATAACAACAACATCCCTGTTTACGACTGGCTCTTACAAATGGAAACCTTCAGTCTTCTCCACTTCTCAGCTACATCAAGTCAAGTCAAATTTATTTACATAGCGCCTTTTACTATAGAGCATTGTTTCAAAGCAGCTTTACAGCAATCTAGTTCCAGGGCCCTAACTGAGCAAACCTAGGGCGACAGCGGCGAGGAAAAACTCCTTGAGCAGCCTAGATTTTATGTGTAAGAATGAAACTAAATTACCGAATTAAGAAGTTCATGGCAATACTTTAAATACACTGAGACTAAAAATAAAAATTACAATAGAGAACATAAATCCAATTTAATAATATATAGACTCTAATAAATGAAGGAGAATACAACATTTTGAAGAGTACAATAAAATAGAGAACATACAACTATAGTATATGTAAATAATAACATAAGAAATTTAATATAATATAGAATATGAGATTAATTATTTAATCCAGTGAGCAGTCACTGTATGTTCACGTATCCTCAGTAGGTAAGTTTTGGTGGCGTCTTATGCTCAGTCACCCAGGAGGGAAGGAGTTAAAAGAAGAGCTCAGAGAGAAAACAGAATCTGTGGTTAGTTAGTAATGTTATGAACGCAGAGTCTACTAACACGAAGAAAGGAGATTTCTGAGGACCTCAGAAAAAGAGTTGTAGATGCTCGTCAGACTGGAAAAGGTTACAAAACCATCTCTAAAGAGTTTGAACTCCACCAATCCACAGTCAGATAGATTGTGTACAAATAGAGGAAATTCCAGACCATTGTTACCCTCCCAAGGAGTGGTCGACCAAGAAAGATCACTCCAAGATCAAGGCGTGTAATAGTTGGCGAGGTCACAACGGACCCCAGGGTAAATTCTAGGCAACTGAAGGCCCCTGTCACATTGGCTAATGTTAACGTTCATGAGTCCACCATCAGAAGAACACTGAACAACAATGGTGTGCATGGCAGAGTTGCAAGGACAAAAGCCACTGCTCTCCAAAAGGAATATTGCTGCTCGTCTCCAGTTTGCTAAAGATCACGTGGACAAGCCAGAAGGCTATTGGAAGATGTTGTTTTGTGGACAGATGAGACCAAAATAGAACTATTTGGTTTAAAAGAAAAGCGTTATGTTTGGAGAAAGGAAAACACTGCATTCCAGCATAAGAACCTTATCCCCATCTGTGAACATGGTGGTGGTAGTATCATGGTTTGGGCCTGTTTTGCTGCATCTGGGCCAGAACGCTTGCCATCATTGATGGAAAACAAGAATTCTGAATTATATAAGAGATTTCTAAAGGAAAATGTCAGGACATCTGTCCATGAACTGAATCTCAAGAGAAGGTGGGTCATGCAGCAAGACAACGACCCTAAGCACACAAGCCGTTCTACCAAAGAATGGATAAAGAAGAATGAAGTTAATGTTTTTGGAATGGCCAAGTCAAAGTCCTGACCTTAATCCAATCGAAATGTTGTGGAAGGACCTGAGGTGAGCAGTTAATGTGAGGAAATCCACCAACATCCCAGAGCTGAAGCTGTTCTGTACGGAGGAATGGGCTAAAATTCCTCCAAGCCGGTGTGCAGGACTGACTGCAGACCTCTGGAACGACTTCATCAAATAAGTGATATCTGGATAAAATGATGGCATTGCTATCAACAGAATCTCTTCCTTCTACATCGAGTATGCAAGTATGACACGACCAGATTTCATTGGTGGTTTGATCATTATAGTGTTCATATAAACAACGTGCTCTAAGCAACTGTGGCTCTGTTAGTCTGAACTTTTGTTTTTGTACAGCTATGCATGTTCGGAAAGAGGAACCCTTATTTCTTTCTCTTCATCATATTAGAGACAGCTCAAAGACAAGCAGACTTACGGCAGTAAAAACAAAAAGTCATCTGTCTTTTCACCAAACCAACAAATACATGACATAAAGAACGTGGCACAAACAGAATGGCCCCACACTTTTATGTTCACTAATTTGACATACTATTTAGTAGCACGCAGTCTGACATATAGTTTTAAGAAACTAATACAAAGTATCGTTCAAGTCAATGTTATTTATGTAATGCGTTTTACAGCGGAGCATTGTCTCAAAGCAGCTTTATAAATATCTAGGCCAAGAGCCCTAACTGAGCAGGCCGAAGGAGACAGAGGCAAGGAAAAACTTCTTAGATGTTATAAGGAAGAATCCTTGGGAGGACCTTGACTCAAAAAGGAATCCTGGGCAGTCTGTTATATGTAAGAAATTAAACCAAGTTACCCAACTAATAAATCTACAGTGGTAGTTCAAATACACAATAGTAAAAACTAAAAAATAGAATATTTAAGGAAAATCTAATAAATACAATAAAAAATAATAACATACACAGAATTGTGCAAATGTCTTAGGCCACCATTAGATGTTTTAGCAATGGTATAATGACCATATATAAATATTTCTCAGTCTTTTTATTAGAATACAGGCAGAAAATTTACGAACTTTGTATGCAGTATTAAAAAATGAAATAATCAGGAAAAACAGCTTCTATAAAATAGTGTCAAATTGAGTGTGACCTCCTCTTAAACTTGAGCAATTGCAGCATCTGGAAGCTTCATCAGGATGAAAGCTGACCATTCAGTCCAAAGAAGCTTGATCCAGAATGTTTGTTTTGGAAAAGTAGGAGCCAAGAAACGACTTTTATGAGGAGGTCACACTAAATACTGACTTTTGCCTGCAGAAGCCATTTTATTCTGATTATAATTTTGGGTATATGTATTTTCTGTATATCAATGAACAGGCTGACACACAATTGTATATGGTCATTATACCATTGCTAAACCAACTAATCTAAAGATGGCCTAAGACTTTTGCACAGTACTGTAGGCTTAGATCAATTAAACAGAATACAAAATGATGACGAGTGTAATAATATAGAGAATAATATAATAACTAAAAGTAAATATCGTACTGGATATGCGTGAGTTTATTAATACTACACTGCTTCATGGGTAATAAAATAACTGGTAATAATAATTAACTCGTTAGACCATATGAATGTGGTCTCTGCTGATATTGAGACATTTGATTCCATTTTTTTCTTTAACAGATTAGGTCAGGACATGTAAATCCATTGATCAACTTACTGCCAATGTTTTATTTGAACATTTATTGCAGTTATTTGATTGTTTCCTCATTGAGATGGCTTGTGGGGTGTTTTTGTTCTGTCTAAATAGGCCCATCGCATTCATAGCAAAGCGTGACAGAAGCAGTGTGGCAGCACTCAAACTTCACAACTAAGGGGCGATCGTTCTCCAAATACAGCCATTTGAATGCGGTACAAAACTAGCTTCGTCCTCGTTTTTACTTTTTCCCTACAAAAAATGTTTGCTCCTGAAGCGAGTATGTCCCTCTAGTTACTTATCCAATATAACTGTGTTTTTCTCACCGACTCTTTTTGTGCCAATAGGGTAAACAAACAGACGGCTGCGTGGCTCAGGGTGTAATCCTCTCTTTATTTGAGCAGGTAAAGAGGTTGCGTAGGTGCCAGCTGTTCTGTTCTCTCTCGCACAAAAATGGTAGCGGGTGTATTGGCACTGTGGCATGGTGACAGTTTCTATGGCAGACGAGCGATATCATCAGGCTGTAGCTCAAAGGCAGGAGAACTGGAGCAGTCTCCAGGGCTTCCACTCACTCTCTCGTACTTCCTTTCAGTCCTATTCTCTCTCTCTCTCTCTCTCTCTCTCTCTCTCTCTCTTGCTATCAATCTCTCAATCTCACTTTCAGTCTCTCGCTCCCTCATCTTTCACTTGCTAGGCCAGAGGAAATGAAAGCTGGAGCTGGTGGCAGCAATAATGAGAAATGGGACTCACTCTTCCACTCTCTCTCACTGTGCTGCTTAATGGCATCACACTGTAGCTAAAGCGAATGGCAAGCTCTGGGACCAGGTCCAAACTCTTTTATACTCCATGCCATTAAGGGAGATACTGGTTATGATTAAATATCTCAAACAGTACCACTCGAAACTGATTCAGAGTTTCAAAGTGCCTGGCACTATCGAATCCTTCAAGCATAACAGTACAGCCGTGTAGTATAATGGCAGGAGAGAAGACCACACTTCTTTGCTGCTTTGCAGCCATAAGCTCACTCCAGATAAACTGACTTTTGCACATTTATCATTCAAATACTATTGGCTATGAACCAGTTTCAAACTTGAACCTCAGCTCTTAGTCGTACATGGATGTCCAGGAAAAAATGTACTGTGGAATTTGAGAGTAGAACCATGAACTGGTCAAAGTACCACCAAAATTCATAGTACAACTGTGAAATAATTCATGGTCAGTTGACAGTCCACCAAGTTTACAGTTGTACTATGAAATTTCACAGTAGAACCACGAAGTGGCCAAATTACCACCAAAATTTATAGTAGAACTGTGAACTTCATGGTCAAACTGTGAAAGTTCACATTAAAACTGTCAAGCAATTCAAAGCTTTACTATGAAAATTCACAGTACATTTTTCCTGGGTGGTTTAACTAGGGACACTTTTACATACCCCAAATATAAATTCATGTTAGAAATACTTCAGAATCAATAGCTTCAGTATTACAAAATATAATTTATTGCATCCCCTAAAAACCGTATGCACCAAAATCATTTTTTTAAATGCTTTAAACCTTAACACGTTGCTACTTTGCCCTTGTCCCCAACCCTGACTTCTCTGCTCCTATAAAATGATAAAAAGCGATCCGTTCATTTAAAAAAATCACAATGTGTGTTTTTATAATAACTTAAAAAGACAGAGGGCGTAATATTTTTGTTCATATCTACACAACTTTCGCATATTTTTGAACAATATGCTGTATTATCTTCCTCGACATTGGCGTCATTACTGCACCAGGCTATGATTTCTGTAGGGAATTATTTAAAGGTAACACTTGTTTATATCGCAATCATGGCAACACAGACTGACAGGGGAGCAACATGTCAGTTATGAGACAAGAGTAACATTTTTATATCCGGAAATGTGAGCAATTGAATCATATATTCCTCCTGATAATAGAGTATGTGTATTCAGAGTCATTACCATTTATGACGTTACGGCCGAATTTGTATTTAAAGCGCATCTTATATTAGCTGTTGGCTTTTACTAGCGTTAGCAAATCCATGACCTCGCATCTTTTTGTCATGAAAAAATGCAAATTGGCAACAAATAAACTCTTAAGTATGTATAAATAATTAATATTTAATATTTAATTACATATAAGCTCAATGAGTGGATCAGACACAGCTGGAGTTTTGAAACAGATCCGTGTCGCTGCTGGACTGAAAACAGTCCGCCAGCCAAAAATGTCCAGCCACCAGCATAATAATAATGATAAAAAGCTTTATTTATATAGCACTTTTTCAAACAACGTTTTACAAAGTGCTTTACACAAGCAGAAGTTAAAACAAACAAATACATACAAGAATAATAAAACAGTAGAATGATATAAAATCGTTCAAAACAAAAGAATACAGAAAAGAATAATAAAAAAACAGAATGAAATCAAATAGGAACATTAAAAAATGCAGATAAAATCCAAAACAGATAAAACATTAGCAAATGGTGGGAGATTTGGATTTGGAGATTTCTCCAGCACATCCCAAAGATCCTCAATGGGGTTCAGGTCTGGACTCTGTGGTGGCTAATCCATGTGTGAAAATGATGGCTCATGCTCCCTGAACCACTCTTTCCCAGTTTGACCCTTCTGAAACAGATGAACATCTTTTCCACGACCACAGGATGTGTCTTTGGACATGGTTGTTTAACAAATGAGAAGCTACTCACTGCATCAGTTAGGGTTAAAGAACTTGTTGCCAGCTGAAACATAATCACCTATGCAGTCATTATCCGAACTATTTAACTATTTGCTTAGTTAAATCCAGGTGGTGACCTTTTTTTGGACAGGCAGTGTATATATATATATATTGAGAGAGAGAAATTGACCAACCAAAGTGTTCTGTGCATGTTGCTGATTACCAGGGAATTCTAATTAGATCCTTGAGGCTTGGCTTGTGGCATCCCCCATCGCATGGATCAGCTGTGTAGCTGCACTTTATTAGGAAAGTGCCATCAGTGCTAATTTATGCTGATTCATCTGAAAGCCTCTATACACTGAGAAACACCCTCTGCTCTGAAAGAAGGACAGCCACATTTCCCAGATTGCCTTTTACAAATAACAGATCTTTTGACTGTCAATTTGCAAGCCTTTGCACCGTGTATTTCACTGCAGCCTTGTTGAAATACAAATCTAAAAACCAAGAAAGGATTGCATACCAAAACAAGCATCAGCTCAGTAACCTCCAAAATATAAGGCAATGGTTTCCATAGGAGCTACATCTCACTCGCTCTCATCTGGCATGATCATACACAGCTAGCAGACGCCCACCAGCCTAATAACATATATTATTTATTTCTTTCCAAATGCAGATATTTATTAATTTATTTTCCCATGTAGGCTGCTTAGATTAAGTCTAATACGTCTCCTTCAGTAACCCAAGGCTTTATTTGCACCATGTAAATCTCATCAGCTATTCAGGGCCATTCCTAATATGCTTAGACAGCTGAGAGTCATGTATTATTCATGAACGCTGAAAATTTCTTCATATAACTACATCCCTATTCGGGATGAAGTAATACGTGTTGTGGCGGCATCCACGGTTCATCTGTATTCGCAAAATAATGACATGGCCTGTATGCTCTGTAAAATGTAATCCATTATGATTAGAGAAACAGCAGATCTTCCCAATTCTATTTATTATTCAAGGGTTCTGGGGGTGGTTCATTGCTAATGCAAATTACTATTGTAGACTATGTAGTAAAATTTCTTCTTCCAGCTGCCTTCATTATTGAACTATTGTTTATATTCCGGTAAGTGTGATAGGACAGGCAGCTACTCTGATGAATAATTTGTAGTTACAGCAAGAGGACTGTATTCGTAGTAGCTTGATTTGAGAATTCTTTAGTAATAAACTGTCTACAAAAACATCGTTCACATTCCAGTTTCCTCATGGTGATGCAACGTACAGTAAAGAAACACAAAATACCATTTCCCTAATGTGCACACCTTCAGACTAACACACAACCACAGGTTAAATGAGGTTCTGTCTAATGGCACCGGCAAATAACCTGAGTATCTTCCCATATGCTCTCTTTGTGCAGAGAATCTTCTGTGTGTTATTCTTTAGAGCTGCTTTGTGACATTTGGCTTGCTGATGCTCTGGGGGGGGAGGATGAAAGGTAGTATCACCAGAGACGTGCATGGAAGAGGATGAGGCCCACTGGTCAGAGGAGAGTCTTCACTGGTGAATGGAATGCATTGGTCTCAGATGGCGCACTAATCGTTTGATTATACAGGTCTGCTCATTAAGGACGCTCCTCTCCTGCATTTGGGAACGTGGCACGCCACTGAATTACCCACACGACTCTCATGCTGGGAAAGCTGATCACTCATTAGTGGTGCCTGAGCGACGTAAACAAGGCAAGAATACAGTAACTACACAAACACATGCTTTCTTTTGCCAATCGAACTGTATTACTGCAACTATACGCAATTCTTTACTGCATCCCTTAAGCCTGAATCAAAATTTGGCATAACAAAACACAGAAAGGAAATACAGTACCAGTCAAAAGTTTGGACACCTTCTCACCCAGTGTTTTTTCCTTATTTGTAAGGCTTTCCACATCAAAACTATGAGGGAACACATATGGAATAATTTAGTAAACAAAAAAAGGTGTTAAACCTAAAAATGAAGGCATGAAAGTGAACTCAATGCCCACCTGTTAATTGAAACCCTTTCCAGGTAACTTGTAAAGCTGATTGAGAGAATGCCAAGAGTGTGCAAAGCTGGCCCTTCATAGTTTTGGTGTCTTCAATATTAATATTCAATGTAGAAAACAATAAAAATAAAGAAAAAACACTGAATGAGTCCAAGGTGTGTCCAAACTTTTGACTGGTACTGAAAATTTGCATTTTATTCAATATAATGTTGCATCAAAACGCACAAACTTGTACATCTTTATAACCATGTCTTCGAAAGACATGGATATATGTGACTTTTCATCACAGAATTACATACAGCAAATACATAAAGTGCAGCAACATGGACTCCATACTAATAGTATTAGGACACTTCTATTGATTTACAAAAAGACTAATAAGTTTACAATTTTACCATCTAAAATAATTAATAGGTAGTAAGTTGAGACTGACCTTCTCAGCCATAGTTACAATATCATCAAATATACAGGAAAAAATGAGGGAGAACTTATTTTTGGGCTTCCCATGGTCTTCAGAAGATCCAGATGATACAACTTCCTATTGAACATGTGACTTGGGGTATGTTCCCTAATTTTCAGAAGTGGGAATATGTTAGGGTAACTGGACTGAGTGAAAACTTGGGGATATGACTAAAATGTGTAGAACATTATGGATTTATTATGAAACATATTTAAGGCATAGATGGGATATGGAGTGACACAAGAATGCAGAACAAAAAAGATTTCTGAAGGATTCTAATCATTATATTTCATTGTAAAGTGTAACGTTAGGGACAAAGGACAGCTAACAAATACTATTTTTCAACGTTCTAAGTAGTTTTAATTAATGTTTTAAATTATATATTTTGAATTTGCAATCACATCACTGCAATATTTGGAAATGGCCCTCATTCAGTAGAATATTATGTGTTTATGTAATGTGGTGGCCATGGAATTCTGGATCATTATTATTGAGTCACAGTTTTTGTATATGAGGTCTTCCCCTTAATCCAATGGCAATACTGAATAATGACACTGAATACATTTTATTCAAAGGAATCAGTGGCTTACTATTACTATCTATGGCTAACAATTCTTTGCCAACGCTGTGTGCAGCTAATACGCTAGCACTTTCTCCTTGCAGGTCTTAAAAAGCACAACAATATTATTAAGGGAGCAGCTGAAAAGGTATTAGTGTGCTAACCAAGTAGTTTGTATCCAGCTTTTTATTAAACCAGTCCTATGAAATAAACATGGCAAAAATAAAAAAGGGAAGCTAGGAGTATTAGTCATGGTGAAGTGTTATTTTGAACAAGACAGAATGCACACTGGAGCTCTGAAAAGAATGAGCTGGTGCCATGCAAACTGCAAGGGGTAAAATGAAGGAGCTGTACTAATTTGAACATGCTTCCAAATTAGGGTAGCTGAAATAAGCCCATCAATATACATGTAGACGCAGGAACAACGTTTAATTTGTAATAAAAATAAACCTGCATACTGGATCGTGGCACATGCTGGGAGCCTCCGAGGACACCTTTTTCACTCTCAACCAGGCAGGAAGGGTCACCCCATGAGACAATGGAGCATTGTCTTAAAGCAGCATCAGAGCAGGACAATCCCAAATTGAGCAAGCCTAGGACGACAGGGGCAAGGAAAAAAATCCCTAAACGTTATAGGGAAGAAGTCTTGGAAGGACCAAAAAGGGTCCCATCTTCCTTAGGCAGCTTAGATGTTACAGTGGGGCAAAAAAGTATTTAGTCAGCCACTGATTGTGCACGTTCTCCTACTTAGAAAGTTGAGAGAGAGGTCTGTAATTTTCATCATAGGTACACTTCAACTATGAGAGACAAAATGAGAAAAAAAAATCCAGTAAATCACATTGTAGGATTTTTAAAAAATGTAATTGTAAATCATGGTGGAAAATAAAGTATTTGGTCACCCACAAACAAGGAAGATTCCTGGCTCTCACAGACCGGTAACTTCTTCTGTAGGAAGCTCTTCTGTCCTCCACTCATTACCTGTATTAATGGCTCCTGTTTGATCTCGTTATCTGTATAAAAGACACCTGTCCACAACCTCAAACAGTCAGACTCCAAACTCAACCATGGCCAAGACCAAAGAGCTATGGAAGGACACTAGGAAGAAAATTGTCGACCTGCCCCAGGCTGGGAAGAGTGAATCTACAATAGGCAAGCAGGTTGGTGTGAATAAATCAACTGTGGGAGCAATTGTAAGAAAATGGAAGACATACAAGACCATTGATAATCTCCCTCGATCTGGGGCTCCACGCAAGATCACATCCCGTGGGGTCAAAATGATCATGAGATCGTGAGCAAAAATCCCAGAACTACACGGAAGGACCTGATGAATGACCTGCAGAGAGCTGGGACCAAAGTAACAAAGGCTACCATCAGTAACACACTATGCCGAGAGGGACTGTGGACTGTGGTAGCTTAGGATGAAACCAAAATAGAACTTTTTGGTAAAAAGTCAACTCGTTGTGTGTTTGGAGGAAAGAAGAATGTTGAGTTGCATCCCAAGAATACCATACCTATTGTGAATCAAGTGGGGTGGAAACATCATGGGGCTTTGGGGCTGTTTTCTGCAGAGGGGGACAGGACGACTGATCCGTGTTAAGGGAAGAATGAACGGAGCCATGTATCGTGAGAGTTTTAAGCCAAAACCTCCTTCCATCAGTGAGAGCATTGAAGATGGAACGTGGCTGGGTCTTCCAGCATGACAATGATCCCCAACACACCACTTGGGCAATGAAGGAGTGGCTCCGTAAAAAGCATTTCAAGGTCCTGGAGTTGCCTAGCCAGTCTCCAGACCTCAACCCCATAGACAATTTGTAGAGGGAGTTGAAAGTCCATGTTGCCCAGCAACAGCCCCAAAACATCACTGCTCTAGAGGAGATCTGCATGGAGGAATGGGCTAAAATACCAGCTACAGTGTGTGCCAACCTGGGGAAGACTTACAGGAAACATTTGACCTCTGTCATTGCCAACAAAGGTTATGTTACAAAGTATTGAGTTGAAGTTTTGCTGTTGACCAAATACTTATATTCCACCATAATTTACAATTAAATTCTTTAAAAATCCTACAATGTGATTTCCTGTTTTGCGCCACTGTTTATGTAAGAATTAACCAATTAAATATTATGAAGAGGGTAATAAAGTAGAGGATATAAAACCTATAGTGTATAAGCCAATAGTGAAGAAAAATGTTGCATAAAATATCGTAGAAATATGCATATTGGCATTATTTAGTCCAGTAAACAGAGTGACTGTAGAATCTTGGGCACCAGTTACCTCATCTTGGGTTCTCTCTCCTCGGGGTCGGTATGGTGAGAAGCGGTCCCAGTTTAATACAATCGACCTCCGCCCTGTCCAAACCCAGTACAGCTGTTGGAGTATGACAAATTGACCCTACCAGTTGCTTTTCAGCTGGGGCACCAACCCCAAGGTGCTCGTGTCAGGAGTTCCGGTCCAGAACGTGCTCTGTCACTAAGATTGTGTCTGCTCACAACCTGTACTCCGAAGCTGCGCCTTTGGGTCAATGTGGAATCCTGAACCGACAACAGAAGCTTTTTTAGATGTAATTTGTCAGTACTAATGGCATACTGGCCATTTTGGGAAATAGTTAAACCACATCTACAGCTACCCATTTCATGGGTGAGCCGGACTGCCCAGTTATCTTACCCACATCTGTTTCATGGCTATTTTTGGCGAGAGGGAAGTTTGGTGACTTAGCAAGGTTACAAAAACCCAGACAGTGGCATTCATACCTGCCGCTGGGATAATGTGTGTTACTGAGCAGCAGCCCTGCTGGTCATACAATCACATTCAGAATGTACATAAATGTGTACATGTTCAGTTTCTATTTATTTCACTGTATCTTTTGCCCAAAAGCATCTTTAACGAATGGGGGAGGCGAGAAGGGGGTGTGGCCAGTAGCACAGCTCAGTATAACCATACGGTGCAATCTG
Source organism: Ancistrus triradiatus (assembly GCA_025084515.1). Lineage (NCBI taxonomy): Eukaryota > Metazoa > Chordata > Actinopteri > Siluriformes > Loricariidae > Ancistrus > Ancistrus triradiatus. The sequence goes on from JAJAGP010001422.1 coordinate 60,722, forward strand.
TGTAGGCGACCCTGTCAGTAGGATTCAAGTGTTGTGCACCAAAAAACGTTTCCTCCTGAAAACTTGCCAGCTTAGCAGGGTAGAATTTCGGTTTTTTGAGGTAAAGTGCATGGAGGGAAATCCGCCCTGATATCACAGGTGGTGTTGTTGAGATAATGGGGGGGGCGAGATGACGAGGTTAGACTGTATTCATGAATCATCTGTCGTTGTTTGTTATGTTTGAGTGGAGAATGTAGAATATTGTAGAATGATGAAACTTCCACACACACACATATATACACTGTGAGGCCAAAAAAAGGTCACCAGCTGGATTTAACTAAGCAAATAGTTATTTAGTTAAAAAAGAGCCTCCCATCGGATAATTACTACATTGGCAATCATGTTTCAGCTGGCAACAAGTTCTTTAACCCTAACTGATGCAGTGAGGAGCTTCTCATTTGTTAAACAACCATGTCCAAAGACATCCTGTGGTCGTGGAAAAGATGTTCATCTGTCTCAGAAGGGTCAAGTTGGGAAAGAGTGGTTCAGGGAGCATGAGCCGTCATTTTCACACATGGATTGGCCACCACAGAGTCCAGACCTGAACCCCTTTGGGATGTGCTGGAGAAGACTTTGTGAAGTGGAACAAATCTCTATCATCAATACAAGATCTTGGGGGGAGAATGAATGCACCTCTGGACAGAAATAAATGTTGTGACATTGCAGAAGCAGTTCTTTCCAGACTTACATTAATTTTCCCCCAAGATCTTGTTTTGATGATGGATTTGTTCCACTGCACAAAGTCTCCTCCAGCACACCCCAAAGATTCTCAATAGGGTTCAGGTCTGGTGGCCAATCCATGTGTGAAAATGATGGCTCATGCTCCCTGAACCACTCTTTCACATGTTGACACTTCTGAAACAGATGAACGTCTTTTCCACGACCACAGGATGTGTCTTTGGACATGGTTGTTTAACAAATGAGAAGCTGCATCAGTTAGGGTTAAAGAACTTGTTGCCAGCTGAAACATAATCACCAATGCAGTAATTTTCCGATGGGAGGTTCTATTTTAACTATTTAACTATTTGCTTAGTTAAATCCAGGTGCTGACCTTTTTTTGGCCCGGCAGTGTGTATATATGCAGGTTGTTACCCATTTAATATTGTAGTATTTTCCTTGCTAAACAAATGACCCAGTATAATTTTTCTAAATGACTTTTTGGACAAAATATGATGTTGGTTTGGGTCATATTTATGCAGAGATCTAGAAATTTTCATAAACTGACTAGAGGAGAAAAGCAAACAACTATGGCAGTGTACTAAAAATATAAATATGTACTTTGATTGTTGGAATAACATTTCATCTGTAATTAAATAAACCTGCATGCCAATTCTGTGAGGCATGCTGAGAGCCTCCGAGGACACCATGCCCACTCTCAACCAAGTGGTGGGGGCTGCAATTTGCATTCATTGATCATTAATGTCCTTAAGAGAGTTGGATGCCTGTGAGGAGAAAAGGTTATAATATTGTAACTGTGTTAACCTCTTAACCACACACCTGGAATTAATCTACAGAAGCAGGGTTCTGTTCATAGTATTACTTTGGAAAACAATTCTTGCTCAGAGTCCAGTGGAAAACACACTCAGCAATCGGAATGAGCCACAAGGAGTGAGACAGGGAGTGTCAGATGGAAAGATAGAGAGAGAGAGAGAGAAGGCGAGAGAGTGAGAGAGAAAGATAATAAGGGGACATGACTGTTGCAATGAGACAAAAGTTAATGAGGGCTGAAGACTGCGGCAGCAGCCGTCTTCTCTTTGTGTGCCTCACGCCACTCCCTTTGAGCCTCCTGGCCCTTTATTAACACCATTATACAGTGGGGGGCTTCAAGTGTTCATCTGCAGAGAGAAAGAGAGACAGACAGAGGGAGAGAGATAGGAACAACTACTCAGAAACAAAGAAGGCATTGCTGTGCAACTCTAGTGCATTGTGATGGTAGATGGTCTTGGCAGTCCACTGGCTTTTAGGTTCTGAAGACAGGTTCCTATTCGCACGCGCATGGATGGCCAAGACCAACCTACCTATGCTGTAGTGTTCAAATAATATATTCAATAATGTGAATTTATGGTACTGTGGTAGCCTAGTGGTTAAGGTACTGGACTCTGGGCCAGAACGTCCAGGGTTCAAATCCCATCGGTGCCACTGTTGGGTCCTTGAGCAAGACCCTTAACCCACCATTGTAAGATTGTATCAATTGGAAGTCGCTCTGGATAAGGGCGTCTGCTAAATGCTGTGAATGTAAATGAATAAGACATAATTAGATAATGCTTTAGATCCCAAACTATTCATTATAAAACATATATTATACAGTAGTGCTGCAGATCTGCATGGAGGAATGGACCAAAATACCAGCTACAGTGTATGCCAACCTGGTGAAGACTTACAGGAAACGTTTGACCTCTGTCATTGCCAACAAAGGTTATGTTAAAAGGTATAGAGTTGAAATTTTGTTATTGACCAAATACTTATTTTCCACCATGATTTACAATTAAATTCTTTAAAAATCCTACAGTGTGATTTCCTGGATTTTTTTTTCATTTTGTCTCTCATAGTTGAAGTGTACCTATGATGAAAATTACAGACCTCTCTCATCTTTCTAGGTAGGAGAACCTGCACAATCAGTGGCTGACTAAATACTTTTTGCCCCACTGTATGTGCTTCCCCTATTTTAAAAGCCAAAAGCTGCCTTTGATTACACATTACTCATTACATCTTTCTAAATGCAATGGGAATCCCATTACTCATTACTTCTAAAATTACTCCCTAAAATCCATACTTGACTGTGCCAACTAGAAAGTACAAGAACAACAGCCAATAGTAATGGGGGTTAAGTACTTTATTTACGTTAAGAGAACAATCGTGTTCAAATGTTAGCACTGTTTGTTAGGAGTTCTTTTTAGGTTGTTCTGAATCAGTTGCCGACGTCTGGCCAGCAGGTGTCGCTAAAGCGCGGTGTTTCGAGCAGCATTTGTTTCAGTTGATTTAAAGATTCAGAAATCCTCGTTTCTCCATCACTAGGCATGGAATCGTGTGCAAACTACACAGACGGTCTGTGAACATAATATATAGAGCCATTTTGTTGTAAATGCTTTGGGAAAGATTTTTATTTTTCATTCAGAAACATGAGTAAAGCAAGTCATTTTTTAGTAAACATAACTGTGTGATTACAAGAATTTAAGCTATAATGTTAGCTTACTTTTTGTCAATGTATGACATTACATTTAGGAATGTAGAGAAATAACAGCCAAATATGTCAAAACATACCATAATATCTGCAAATAAGTCGAGTCAAGTCATATTTATTTCTATAGCACTTTTTAAAATGAAGCATTTTCTCTCAGAGCCTTCTAATATCTAGTGCCAAGCCCAAATTGAGTAAGCCTAGGGTGACGGTGGCAAGGAAAAACCTTGGGAGGACCAAGACTCAAAAAGTTTCCCAACCTCCTTGGACAGCCTAGATGATTTATGTAAGAATTTAACCTAAGCTACCTAATTAATATGTAATATAGTTATAATAATAGTTTAAATAAACAGAAGCTAAATAGATATTAAGAGGGAGAACATATTTAAATAAATAGAATAATAGAGCAGAGTAAAATTTTAGAGAAAATGAAATATTATGAAGAGTATCATAAAATAGAGAAGATAAAACTATAGCATGTAAGACAATAGTGAAAATAAATCAAATATTGAATATAATGATGTAGAAATGTGCATTATTTAGATACACAGAGTCCCTTATCTTGTGTCCTCGGATGGAAAGTTTTGCCGTCTGTGGTCTGGGAAACAGTGTGCTGGAGTGATGGAAGAACAGCTTGGGTGGAGCTGGAGCTGGTACCGGAACACGAGCTCAGAGAGAAATAACTTAATATTAGACTCCTTAATATTAAACACTGTCTTCTCCAAGAATAGCTGAACCAAAGAACTGGCTTTGCATAGCCTCTATAACAAATGTTTCCTCAGCTGTTTGTTTAGTCCATGTGTGGAGTAATGCTACTGAGGGTTGTTGTTGTGTAGTAAGCAGGCTCTTTAGTCCTCCTGATGGCCAAATTACCTTCTCATATAGCCCTCAGAACTCAGGTCTGAGGTCCCGCTGTGTTGGACTGAGCCAGGTGTCCGTGTGCCCTCATGCACAATAATTAAAAGGCCATAATCACAATTACCCCTTCCTCGTCGCTATTCTGAAGCTCTATCACTTTGTGTGTGTGTGTTGCTGGGTCATTACACACAAAGACACGCACACACACACACACCAGCTTGGGAATAACACAGAGACACCCGACAGATGCATGCTGGGAACTTCATTACCCCTCAGACAAAAGGCAGTAGACAGTTAGCAGGCAGCTCAGGAGTGTGTCCTGTGGAGTATATTAACAGTGATGGCATTAGAGATTTGAAGCTTTGTGCGGGCGAAAGAAAGACTCTTTCTCGTGGCACAGGCACATTTTCGTTCCTAAACAGACAAGTCATACATATAATCGTTCTAATTAATCAGATAAAACTTTGGAGGTAAATGATGCTGATCAACAATTTCATGACATGTAATCGAGCACCTAAAAAATGTTAAAATCACCATATAGGATCTTAACCTATAAAGGCCATCACACATTAAACGTAAAATGTATTTAGTCAACCACTGATTGTGCAAGTTCTCCTACTTAGAAAGATGAGAGAGGTCTGTAATTGTCATCATAGGTACACTTCAACTATGAGAGACGAAATGAGAAACAAAATCCAGGAAGTCATATTGTAGGATTTCTAAAGAATTGAATTGTAAATCATGGTGGAAAATAAGTATTTGGTCACCCACAAACAAGCAAGATTTCTGGCTCTCACAGACCTGTAACGTCTTCTTTTAAGAAGCTCTTCTGTCCTCCACTCGTTACCTGCATTAATGGCACCTGTTTGACCTCGTTATCTGTATAAAAGACACCTGTCCACAGCCTCAAACAGTCAGACTCCAAACTCAACCATGGCCAAGACCAAAGAACTGTGGAAGGACACCAGGAAGAAAATTGTAGACCTGCACCAGGCTGGGAAGAGTGAATCTACAATAGGCAAGCAGGTTGTTGTTGATTTAACTGTGGGAGCAATTGTAAGAAAATGGAAGACATACAAGACCAAGATACAAGATCCCAAACATACCTCTCGGGCAACGAAGGAGTGGTTCCATAAAAAGTGATGATTCTGTTGCCTTTCTTTTCTCAAACTTAATCCAAAATCGCTGTGCAAAGTCAACTGAATACAGCCAGCAACATCCATTCTATCCATTGTTATTGCTAAATGTGAAACCATTTCAGATTTTGCGGACATGATAAAGTAAAGCGAGCGGGCGAAAATGCACGCTTGAAGTCTTAACATCAGATGGTGTCATCCTTGCAGCTAAACATCTAGGAAGCTTTGCATGTTCCATTAATTTGCTGTAAATACTCTTCCGGCTTGGAGGGCTATGTCTAGCACAGAACAAATAGGTCTAAGAGGTTCTGTGAAGTCAAACCAACCAGATCCTAAATTGTTAAATGTGCAGAAATGAAATAACAAGATGGTGCACAATTAGTATTCAAGTGGTGTATTGATGACGCATGCCTCTTACAGTCCCAAATCAAATGGGTCCTGAGCTTCTACTACTCAAGAACATTTTAAGCAACAAAATCCCTCCTGGCCAATAAAGCTGAGTGTGCCTTTGATAAAAGAGGTATTTAAAAACTGGCAAAGCACACTGGAGACATTTACTGTCCATGCCAGAAGGCAGGCTCATATTCAGACCAAGGATACTCGAACCACGGAAGGCCCATATTGTATACGCAGTCATCCAGTGCACTTATGGGACAGCACAATGGAAGGCAGGCTGTTTTTACACAATGTGGGCTGTACAGTATTTGCTAAGGGCCTTCAATTCACCATGTGCTCATTTATGGTCATTTATATCAGCTTGTAAGTTCTGAGACAGAATGGAATCCCGTTCTCACATCTGGAATTCCAAATCATTTCAAAGGTGTCTAATGGAGTTGAGGTCAGGGTCACTAAAAAATGGAAAACCATTTCCTTGTGGGCTTTGTTTTATTAGGAGAGCAGAGCAGAGCAGAGAGGGGACTGACCTGTTGGAGAGGAGGAAACTTATGAAAGTGCCATACTGAGAGTCACTGAGATGTTCAGATTTATTTTCATGGAGCTTTTTCCAGTGGAGCATTGTCTCAAAGCAGCTTTACAGTTCTCTGTTATCAAGACCCAAAGCCATAATTGAGCAAGTCTAGAGTGACAGTGGCAAGGAAAAACTCTGTAAAAGTTATAATGAAGAAACCTTGGGAGGACCAAGACTTAAAAAGGGACATATCCTCCTTAGAACATATTTAAAGAAAATGTAATAATTAGAATATAGTAATATATACACTATTGCAAATTAAACAGAATGCAATGTTATGACGGGAGTTATGGTGACATGATGGGTAGCACCACGGCCTCACAGCAAGAAGGTCCTGGGTTCGATCCAAGGTGGAGAGTCCTTTCCATGAAATTTGCATGTCCTCCCCGAATCCCTGTGGGTTTACTCCGGGTGCTCCAGTTTCTTCCTGCATTGCAAAGACCTGTGTTAGGTAAGTTGGTGTTTCCAAAGTGTCCCTAGTGTGTCTGCCCTACAATGAATTGGCACCCTGTCTAGGGTTGTTCCTGCCTTGTGTCCTGTCCTGCCGGCTAGTGACTAGTATTCTAAGGACTAAGATGACTCCAAGAGCAAAGCATGTATTAGTCTGCGAGCTCATAAAAGGACCTGTGTTGAATCGAATCATTTCCGGCTGAACTGTATCGGTTTTGCACCATAAACTGTGCATGAAGGTCACACCCCTACGTTGTAGTCATGGCACATTATCTGCACCGGGGTTCTGTTTTGAGGTGAGAACAGTTCAGAGAGCTTCCTGCATCCATCTGCAGCATTGTCTTCAGCTGTTTGCATAATAGAGATGGGGTTTTTTTATGGCTGGCTGATTGGATGAATTTATTTTCCAAGGGCCACTTTCCATTAAGTGATTTGAAACTCTTTAACCCACAAAGGGAATGCACTCTCGGTGCGAGTGGTTTGTTAACCAATATGTGCTATTATCTATGTTGTCCAACATTTGTCAGTTCGCCACACTCCCCTGGCTGTGTGTGTGTGTGTGTGTGTGTGTGTGTGTGTGTGTGTGTTTGTGTGTGTGTGTTATTCAACAAGCCTCCTTATTCGGCTCCAGATTGCTGCCACTGCGCTTGGCTAATGCAACCCAGCATTAGCATAGTGTTTGATGTTGAGTTAGATGTTTAGGTGCTCCATTTTTAACAACCATGTCAAGTGGTCATGGCTTCTATTTATTTCAATAACGACATCCAACAATGCACGTCCACCACAGGCGTAGGGTTCGGGAGACTCGAGAACATCGGCAGGGTCCAGGTCTTAATAGTTTTACAATGCTTTAAATCAGACTCTAATTAACACTATAAGAGTTCATTTGGCAATTGTTACTTTTGATTGCTGCTGTATTTAAAGGGAGAATAAAAGGGGGAATTAATTAATATATAATAATGAATTCAGGGATATCTCGGTTCTCGACCACCTTGGAACTCATGGAATTCGTGACTCGTTTCAGCCAAAACTTGATTCATGAATCAGTACACAGTGATTCAGGTTCACAACAGCTCTCGCTCAGTGAAGATCTCCACTGTGTTTCTCGTATTTTTCCCCATGGGTTCTAAAATGGTTAGTAATGACAGCAAACCGAAAGGAAATCAGAAACTGAATCCTCCAGAACACAGGCTGCAGTTAGCAAATTCAATTTACGTTATTCCTTATAAGAGAAATTTGCTTGGTATTCGACGTTTTCGGCACTCGACGAGCCTTCTGGAATGAATTAACAACGAAAACCGAGGTACCACTGTACTCTAGTAATGTTGTGATATTTATCGAATAATAAACTAATCCCGTGTCCACTCGTTGCAAGCCGAACCGAGCACACCGAGCAGAATGTGAAATTCATTTCTGTTTTATTTGTTTATCATTTTTTTCCGCACTCCTTTTCCTTCTTTCGCTCTCAGGGGCAGATAAAAGAGCCATCGCACGCGTGGACAAGCTGACCCGATGAATACAGATGCGGCGCAGAACGAGAAGAGGAGCGAGGAAGAAGGTGAGATTAGAGGAGTGAAAAAGAGAGAAAGAACTCTCTGGGAGAGAGGAGATAAGAGAAGAGAGGTGAACAGGAGCACTTGTCACTGCAGATGCTGGTCTCGATTTGCTAGAGAAGGAAAGAGCACTGCAGAGAGATGGATGGAGAGAGAGAGATTAAGAGAGAGAGAGAGAAGGCAAGGTGGTATGGAATGAACCAATACACAATGCTACAGCTGATTTGAAACAAGAGTCGTCTGTCTGATTAGAGCTTTGCACTGTTGTGTGACAGCATGGCTGGTTTTTATGTACAGTTTAAAATGGCCATGCCAAAGCACAGGTCAAAGTCGTTGTTCACTAAGTAATATTATACAAAGATTAATCAGTCATAGCTCCAGAAATAGTGGTCATTTCTACTCACCTGCTGTAGGAGGAAGGCTCAGTTGCAGTTTGCCACAGAATTCAATTCATATACATTTTTGACACATTTTAAGCTTGATTACTAACTATAGCCAAGCACCGTTTAACAATCAACATTCGTTTGCTTTAACAGCCGAGGTCATAACGGTTATAACAAATTGTAATATCCATCTAGATCTGCCTGTCCTCAAGGAACTACAACAGTGCTTAAAATGTGGCAAACAGAAAGAATATGACTTGTGTCCCAGTACTTTTGGCTGCATGTGGGGGTGTGTTCAAATACTTTTGGTAGGGAGTGGCATGTCCCAGTACTTTTAGTCATGTGCAGGGGGGCATATCACAGTACTTTTGGTCACGTGTGGGGGACATGTCCCAATACTTTTTGTCATGTGTGGAGGCCATGTACCAGTACTTTTGTTCATGGCCGGGGGGGGGGATGTCCCAATACTTTTGGTCATGTGCAGGGGGGCATGTCCCAGTACTTTTAGTCATGTGCAAGGTGACCTATCGCAGTACTTTTGGTCGCGTGCGGGGGACATGTCCCAATACTTTTTGTCATGTGTGGGGGCCATGTCCCAGTACTTTTAGTCATGTGCGGGGCCCATGTCCCAGTACTTTTGGTCATGTGTGGGGGGGGCATGTCCCACTACTTTTAGTCATGTGCAGGGGACATGTCCCAGTACTTTTAGTCATGTGTGGGGCCCATGTCCCAGTACTTTTAGTCATGTGTGCGGGGATCCCCATGTCCCCAGTACTTTTTGGTCATGTGTGCGGGGGACATGTCCCACTTTACTGTTAGTCATGTGCGGGGGACATGTCCCAGTACTTTTAGTCATGTGTGGGGCCCATGTCCCAGTACTTTTAGTCATGTGCGGGGCCATGTCCCAGTACTTTTAGTCATGTGTGGGGCCCATGTCCCAGTACTTTTAGTCATGTGCGGGGGACATGTCCCAGTACTTTTAGTCATGTGTGGGGGCCATGTCCCAGTACTTTTAGTCATGTGTGGGGCCCATGTCCCAGTACTTTTAGTCATGTGTGGGGGGGCATATCACAGTACTTTTAGTCATGAGTGGGGCCCATGTCCCACTACTTTTAGTCATGTGTGGGGGGCCTATCGCAGTATTTTTGGTCGCGTGCGGGGAACATGTCCCAGTACTTTTAGTCATGTGTGGGGGGGCATATCACAGTACTTTTGGTCACATGTGAGGGACATGTCCCAGTACTTTTGGTCATGTCCTGGAGGGCATGTCCCAATACTTTTGGTCAGTGCTTTTGTCTGTGTGTGACTTTGTGTACGACTGTGTAATTTAATTGGTAGCAGCCAGCTGACTGAGCTAAGTAGCAGATTTTGTTTTTGTTTTGCACTTACAATACATTATTCAATAAATGACATGAGATATTCAATACTTTATGATAAATAATGATTTTGCCCAACTGAAGGTTTAAGGTAGGCTGCGCTATGATATATAGTGTATTTATTATACTCCTCATTTACGAAACATTCAGCTTACAATGGGTTTATCGGAATGTATCCCTATCGTAACTCAATGAGCACGTGTATTTGAACAATTCGATGATGGATTTAATAACTGTGAAGTGCAATAAATACAAAAGAAGAATAGATCCATCAGTGAGTTAAGAACTGCTGTGTTGTGGATTTCCTGGAGGGAGTGACATCATAACGGTTCAGGCTTTGGATGCTGTGTGGATGGTAGAGTTCCAGTCTTATTATCAGTATCTCTGACACGTTGTTCCTTGGCACAGATGGGCTATAACAGCAGACGATCAGTTTGAGTGGCATTGCTGCCTAAGGGAAACAGAAACGCAAGATTCCAGTGGACAAAAGGGCACAAAAATTGGATCATTGAGCAGTGGAAAGTCAAGCCCTGGTCAGAACAATCCATATTTCTGTTGCTCCATACTGTTGTTAGGGTCAGAATTTGGCACAAGCAGCATGAAGCAATGAATCCATCCGGTCAGCTGTCAACGGTTCAGACTGGTGGAGTAATTGTGTAAGGAATGTCTTGTCACGCCCTGGGTCCTCTGATACCTTTGGATGGACTTTTGAACAGTAGGGCTTAGCTAGGCATTGTGGTCGACCAAGTTCATCCCTTCATAGCAGCTGTTTGCCCTATGGAGGGACACATTCAGCAGGACAATGCACCATGCCACAAGGGTCGTATAGTCATGGATTGGCTCCAGGAACATGACAGTGAGTTATCCTTGCTTCCCTGGCCTTCGCAGTCCCCAGATCTGAATCCTGTAGAGCGGGCTGTTCAGAGCAACTTCCATCTAATCCGTGCCAACGGTGAGAAGCTGTCTCACAGAATGATGACTCGCTGGTGTATTGAAGGCCAAAGGAGGTCCAACTGCTATTAGATGGGTGTCTCTAATAATGTGCTCGTCGAATTCGGTTCTCAATGCATTTTGACTATAAAAATTTGCCTCAGTTCTCGTCACACTTTCTTAAATTTGTATGAGCTGAGCCGCATGACTCGTTTCAGCCGAAACTCGATTCACGATTCACGATTCAGTGCACAGTGATTCAGGTTCACAGTAGAAGATCTCTGCTGTTTTTATCATGTTTTCCTTTATTTCTACATCTACAGTACTACATTATCAGTGCAAACAAGTCTCCCTGGGCCCTTAAAAGGTGAGTTTATGAGGGCCAACCGAACACAGGCTGAGAAGTTATCATTAGCAGCTACGCTAGCGCCTGGAGTTCACCAATAGAGTAAGTGCTTTGCTTTTACTTTTCACATTACTCAGTAAAGTACATGAGGTTTTTCAACACTTTATTCTAAAATAAGCTTTGTATTAATGATTTTGGCCAGATGTAGGTTAATGTAAGTGTCTTAAACAACTTATTTATCATTACTTCTCATTACTTATGATAGGCTCTGCTATGAGACAGTACAGATTGCTCTACCAAACAATCTAAACTCCTCCGTTCCCTATACAGTGGTATGAAAAAGTTTGGGCACCCCTGATAATTTTCATGATTTTCTTTATAAATCATTGGTTGTCCAGCTCAGCAATTTCAGGTAAATATATCATATAGCAGATGAACACCGTGATATTTGAGAAGTGAAATTAAGTTTATAGGTTTACAGAAAGTGTGCAGTTAATTATTCAAACAAAATTAGGCAGGTGCATAAATTTGGGCACCCTTGTCATTTGAATACATTTAGCACTAATTATTGGAACACAAAATTTGTTTTGTAAGCTCATTGACCCCTTGATCTACATACACAAGTGAATCCAAACTATGAGAAAGTGTTAAGGTGGCCAATTGGAAGTTTTTCTCCTCCTCTTTGCATCTTCTCTGAAGAGTGGCAAACATGGGAGCCTCAAAACAACTCTCAAATGGCCTGAAAAAAAGGTTGTTCAACATCATGGTTCAGGGAAGGGGAAAAAGCTCTCTCAGAGATTTCAGCGTGTCAGTTTCCACCGTGAGGAACATAGTGAGGCAATGGGAAGACCACAGGCACAGTTCTAGTTAAGGAACTCCCGAAGTGGCAGACCAAGAAAAATCTCAGAATAGGCAGAGGCGAAGGATGGTGAGAACAGTCATAGTCAAAGCCACAGACCACCTCCAAAGACCTACAACCTCACTTGCTTGCAGATGGTGTCACTGTCCATCGTTCAACTATACAGCGCACTTTGCACAAGGAGAGGCTGTATGGGAGAGTAATGCAGACGAAGCCTTTTCTTTCTGCAGACACGCCACAAACACAGAGTCACTTGAGGTGTGCTACAGCACATTTGGGCAATCCAGCTTCATTTTGGAATAAAGTGCTGTGTACTGATGAAAACTAAAATTGAGTTATTTGGACATAATTCCTGCTGCATGCAGAGGAGCGGAAAAAGAACACAGCATTCATCCCAAGACAAACCACTTGCTACCCACCCACAGTAAAATTAGGTGGCCGGTTCCATCATGCTGTGGGGACTGTGTGGCCAGTGCAGGCACTAGGAATTCTTTGTTAAAGTTGAGAGTCGGGGGCATGGATTCCAGTTAATATCTCCAGATTCTTGAGAACAGTGTTCAAGAATCAGTGACAAAGCTGCCACCGAGGCCAACGACCCCAAATCCTGCTCAAAATCTACTAAGGCATTCATGCAGAGGAAACCAGTACAATGTTTCTGAATGGCCATCTCAGTCCCCCAGACATGAATATTACTGAAAAATGTGGGCTGTCCATGCTCGGAAAAACCATCAAACTGACTGAACTGGGAGATGTTTCTAAAGAAGAATGGTCCAAAGCACCTTCAACCAGAATCCAGAATGGAAGCTGTAGGAAGTGTTTAGCGGGCTCTGTTATTTCTACAAAAGGAGGATCACTAAAATATTGATGTCATTTTTTCTGTTGGGGTGCCCAAATTTATGCACCTGCCTAATTTTGTTGAATAATTACTGCACACTTTCTGTAAATCCTATAAACTTTCAATTTCACTTCTCAAATATCACGGTGTTCATCTGCTATATGATATATTTAACTCAAGTTGCTGATCTGAACAACCAATGATTTATAAACTAAAATCATGAAAATTATCAGGGGTGCCCAAACTTTTTCATACCACTGTATAGTACCAACCATTCAATTGGAAATCCAATACAATCCAAACACTCACATTTAATGATCAGTTTCAGATTTTTTTACTGTCCCTCTGGATTTGAGTCCCTCACCAATTCATCCAGTAGTAGTAACTAAGCAATGGTGGAGTTTAAAGATTATACATTCAACATGCCATTGGGTCAAATGCAGCTCCTGCTATTCCTGTGTCGTCTGCATGTCTACATATTTACACCTCTGTGTATGCACCACTGTGTCGGTTTGTCTGCGCATTTAGCTTGACAAGCTGTCATTGTGACGGAGAGAGAGCTATGCCCTTTTGATATGAGGAGCAATGGAAAGGTCTTCCAGTGGAGGCTGATGTGTGTCAATCACTTACAGGAGATCACCGCTGTCAGCACTGCTGCCACACACACTCACACACACATGCACACAAACACAAACACATGCGCAGATAATGCACCGAATATCAGGTGAGAGGACGGCGTGCTGGCAGAAAGGAGATTGCTTGACCTTATTGTTTGCCTTCCTCCCTTCTTTGTTCTTCACAAATAAAGGGTTTTTTTAATAAACTGAAAAGGTCCTGTGCCACATCCCAGCGAGCCAGAGAAAGGAGGCAGTGAGGTATGGCACAATGTGGCAGAGCAGAAAAGAGCAGCTCATCAGAAAATAACAAAGGTGCAACTTAAAGATAAGGCGGCTGTCAGAGATTAATCCTGACGCCTTGATTGTTTTCTTTAATACCAGTCTTCCAACAGCGAGCGATAAGTTTGCTGAGTAATTTAGGGTTCTTTTTTGGTGGGGGGGGAAATAGGGAAGGGATGGTGCAGGAAATAATATTCAGGTATGTCTGGTAATTGATTTTCTCTTTTTCACTCGCCCCCGCTCACGCTTTTGGCGAAATAAAAAGAAAGGCAAAAAGTGCTTTCATTCTGCTTTCTTCTTTCCCCTCATTTTCCCAACGTGCAGATTAATACACTTGCTTTATTCAAGACTTTAAAGGAACGTCTGTGCCTGTGAAAGCTTCTTTCTGTAGCGATGTTGAGGGGGTTATTGTGTACCGAGTTTAAACCAGGTGATGCCAAACGGCCATTATCTGAGGTTGCCGTGTAGGATAAAGTAGTAGTGGAGGAGTTGTTAATTGATTTATTTATTTTTTCTAAGATTTACGTGCAAAGACAGAAATTAAAAGGGGACCACTGAGAGAAAATGTTGATCTCTTATTAAGATCACTAAGGAACTACATACAGTATATGGATATAATACATAAATACAGAGTCCCAATGTCAAGCATGAGTTATGGTGCCTGTCCAGAGTTTGGCATGTTCTCCATGCATCTATGGAGATCTCCCTTGTTTACTTCAGCTTTCTTCCACCTCCAAAAAAAACGTGAAATGTGAGTATGAATGAGCAGTATAATAACACATTTGGGGAAATAAAAGTGTGGGACTGGACTCTGGATCAGAAGGTCCAGGGTTCAAATCCCACCTCTGCTGCTGCCGCTGTTGGGTCCTTGAGCAAGGCCCTTAACCTACAATTGCTTGGATTGCAAGACTGTACCAATTGTAAGTCGCTCTGGATAAGGGCGTCTGCTAAATGCTGTAAATGTAAATGTTTTGCCGCTCAATGGTAATGGATTTAAACAGTTGATGAGCAGTTGGAAAATGTTGCCCATTTTGTTTGTTTAATGCGAGACAAAATATTTTCTATAGGCTTCAAATCTGGACGTTGCCATAGCATGAGCCTGTTGGACTTTGGCACGTTACCAACTAACGATTACTGTGGTAGCCTAGTGGTTAAGGTTCTGGACTCTGGACCAGAAGGTCCAGGGTTCAAATCTCACCTCTGCCAAGCTGCCACTGTTGGGTCCTGGAGCAAGACCCTTAACACACAATTGCTTGGATTGTAAGATTGTACCAATTGTAAGTCGCTCTGGATAAGGGCGTCTGCTAAATGCTGTAAATGTAAATGTAAAAGAAAAAAAAAACAAGACAGAAGATATTTTGAACACCCAGCAGTGTGTTACTTTGAGTTTGACAATACTGTGCAAAAGTCTTAAGCCATGTTTTAGCAATGGTATAATGGCCATTTATAACATGCTGTCAACGATTGGAAACAAAATATTCAAACTTGAACTCATCAATCCATAAGGGAAATATAATATTTCCCTTGATATTCATTCCAATCTTTATGTGCTTTAGCATATCTTAGACGTTTCACCCTGTTCCGCTTTTGAAAAGTGGTTTCTTGGCCGTTACCCTTCCAAAAAGACCATTCTTGATCAAGCTTCATTGGAGTGTAGAAGGTACTGTCAACTTCCCAATGAAGCTGCCAGATGCTGAAATTGCTCAAGCATAAAGGGAGGTCACACTAGATACTTGCCACTATAGCCTATAGATTTTTGTTCAGCTTTTTAATACTAATAATAATACTAATAATACTAATAATTTTCATGTATTTATGATGTGTGTTTATCTAGTAAAGAGATAAATAATTATCTATGTTCATTACACCATTGGTATATGGTATATATAATGTGATATAATGTAATGATGGCCTATGACTTTTTAAAAATCTTTTCTTTGTGTATAAGACGACTGTGTAACTGAATTCTCTCTCGCTCTCTCCCTCTCTCTCTCATGTCTAGGCACTTCTAAAGATGGACACAGTCCGGGGATTTTTCCCCCCCTCAATTACTTTGTAGCCTTAGCAACGAAGGTCATTACAATTAGTCCTCCGTTTAGCTTTTCTCAGTAAAGAGCAGAAAATGGTGGTACGGAAATTGTGGACGGCAAAATCATTGTGCTGTTCCAGATGCTTCTGTCGTACTTGTCATAATGCTCCTATCGCATGCTCTATATGAGGAAAGAACAGTAAGCTTAGCTGCAGACAAATGATTAAAAAACACATTTTGTAGGGGGAAAAAGTAAGTTAATATCAGACAGCAAAAAACATTTGTGTTTTGCACTGATGCGTAGCATACAGTGCTTTCAGGTGTGTTATTCTGCCCTGCATTATACTTACAGTGGTGCTTCAAAGTTTGTGAACCCTTTAGAATTCTCTATATTTCTGCTTAAATATGACCTAAAACATCATCAGATTTTCACACAAGTCTTAAAAGTAGACAAAGACAACCCAGATAAACAAATGAGACAAAAATATTATACTTGGTCATTTATTTATTGAGGAAAATCATCCAATGTTACATATTAGTGAGTGGCAAAAGTATATGAGTTATGGGCTTTCAATCAATGGGATGACAATCAGGTGTGAGGGGGCACCCTGTTTTATTTAAAGAACAGGGATCTATCAAAGTCTGCTCTTCACAGCACATGTTTGTGGAAGTGTATCATGGCACGAACAAAGGAGATTTCTGAGGACCTCAGAAAAAGAGTTGTTGATGCTCATTAGGCTGGAAAAGGTTACAAAACCATCTCTAAAGGGTTTGGACTCCACCCATCCACAGTCAGACAGATTGTGTACAAATGGAGGAAATTCAAGACCATTGTTACCCTCCCCAGGAGTGGTCGACCAACCAAAGATCACTCCAAGAGTAAGGCGTGTAATAGTTGGCGAGGTCACAAAGGACCCCTGGGTAACTTCTAGGCAACTGAAGGCCTCTCTTACATTGGCTAATGTTAATGTTCATGAGTCCACCATCAGAAGAACACTGAACAACAATGGTGTGCATGGCAGGGGTGCAATTAGAAAGCCACTGCTCTCCAAAAACAACATTGCTGCTCGTCCGCAGTTTGCTAAAGATCATGTGGACAAGCCAGAAGACTATTGGAAGAATGTTTTGTGGACGGATGAGACCAAAATAGAACTTTTCGGTTTAAAGGAAAAGCGTTATGTTTGGAGAAAGGAAAACACTACATTCCAGCATAAGAACCTTATCCCATCTGTGAAACATGGTGGTGGTAGTATCATGGTTTGGGCCTGTTTTGCTGCATCTGGCCCAGGACGGCTTGCCATCATTGATGGAACAATGAATTCTGAATTATATCAGAGAATTCTAAAGGAAAATGTCAGGACATCTGTCCATGAACTGAATCTCAAGAGAAGGTGGGTCATGCAGCAAGACAACGACCCTAAGCACACAAGCCGTTCTACCAAAGAATGTTAAAGAAGAATAAAGTTCATGTTTTGGAATGGCCAAGTCCTTAATCCAATTGAAATGTTGTGGAAGGACCTGAAGCGAGCAGCTAATGTGAGGAAACCCACCAACATCCCAGAGTTGAAGCTGTTCTGTACGGAGGAATGGGCTAAAATTCCTCCAAGCCGGTGTGCAGGACTGATCAACAGCTACAACAACAGATTTTGCGACTGTGGTGTCTTAACTGTAAGGTACTGGACTCTTGCCCCGAAGGTCCAGGTTCAAGTCCTTCCTCTGCCAAGCTGCCACTGTTGGGTTCTTGATCCAGACCCTCAACCCACAATTGCTTGGATTGTAAGACTGTGTCAGTTGCTCTGGATAAGTGCATCTACTAAATGGCTAAATGTAAACGTTGTGAATGTGCATGCGCACGAGTGCACTGTTTACCCTGTAAGCATTCTACAGATGTTTGTCACTCTTTTGGTAACCGCCATTCATTTCCTGACTTCCTGTTGCCCATTTGTCGAGCTTCGCTGCAGTGTGCTTAGAGCAGATGGTGGGGGATTGAGGCACCATTGCCGCAGAAATGGTGTTTAATTGCTTTAAGTGAATCGATACGGGGAGTCGGCGACCAGCAATTTCTCACACTGCAACAGAGGCTTACTGCAGTCGATTGGTATGCACTAATTGCATGATCAGGTCTAACTGGAAAATGATCATTTTTACACAGTCAAAGCGAAGAATCTATGGGATAATCATTAAAACTGAATATAGGTTTTAAATTCATGATTAAAACATTACATTCTGTAGAAAGGAACAGTATTGAATCAGAAGTAATTATTATTCACAGAGGACGGAGACAAACATAAGTGCAAGTGCTGGAGCTTCACTGGATGACACGGTTGAATATACACATGTGAATACACAGAGAAGACTGAGTGTAGACACCAGGTTTCTAGGCTAACACAAAGCGAAAACAGAGAGAGGCTAACAAGCTAGGCTAAAACAAAGCGAAAACAGACAGAGGCTAAAACAAAGTGAAAACAGACAGAGGCTAACAGTCTAGGCTAACACAAAGCGAAAACAGACAGAGGCTAACAGTCTAGGCTAAAAACAAAGTGAAAACAGAGGCTAACAAGCTAGGCTAAAACAAAGTGAAAACAGACAGAGGCTAACAAGGTAGGCTATCACAAAGTGAAAACAGAGAGGCTAACAGTCTAGGCTAACACAAAGTGAAAACAGAGAGGCTAACAGTCTAGGCTAAAACAAAGTGAAAACAGAGAGAGTCTTACAGGTTAGGCTAACACAAAGTAAAACACAGCAACGAACAGGCTAGGCTGACACAGGCTTGGCTAACCCAAAATGAAAAGAGACGGAAGCTAAACAAGCTATGATAAGACAAAGTGATAACAGCCTAGACTAACAGGCTAGGATAACACAAATTGAAAACAGACTAGGCTAACAGTCTTTGCTAACACAAATTGAAAACAGACAGAGGCTAACAGGCTAGGATAACACAAATTGAAAACAGACTAGGCTAACAGGCTAGGCTAACCCAAAGTGAAAAGAGACAGAGGCTAGCAAGCTATGATAAGACAAAGTGAAAACAGACTAGGCTAACAGGCTAGGATAACACAAATTGAAAACAGACTAGGCTAACAGTCTTTGCTAACACAAATTGAAAACAGACAGAGGCTAACAGGCTAGGATAACACAAATTGAAAACACACTAGGCTAACAGGCTAGGATAACCCAAAGTGAACAGAGACGGAGGCTAGCAAGCTATGATAAGACAAAGTGAAAACAGACTAGGATAACAGGCTAGGATAACACAAATTGAAAACAGACAGAGGCTAACAGGCTAGGCTAACCCAAAGCGAAAACAGATGGAGGCTAGCAAGCTATGATAAGACAAATTGAAACAGACAGAGACTAACAGGCTATGCTAACACAAAGTGAAAACAGACAGAGGCAGACACAGAATTCAGAATGCTATTTCTGCTGACTGAGCATTTATGTGTGTTATCGGATTCCCATCATAAAGTGGAAATTTACATTTACATTTACATTTACAGCATTTAGCAGACGCCCTTATCCAGAGCGACTTACAATTGGTACAGTCTTACAATCCAAGCAATTGTGGGTGAAGGGCCTTGCTCAAGGACCCAACTGTGGCAGCTTGGCAGAGGTGGGATTTGAACCCTGGACCTTCTGGTCCATAGTCCAGTACCTTAACCGCTAGGCTACCACAATGTGGTAAGACGGTTACTACCTGCACCTAACACCTTGAGATGTTAAAATTTGAATTGTTTTATAGCCTAGTCAGTCACTGGTATGAGATGCACATGATGAATGGGTGACTGACGTCGCATTCAGACTGACTCCTGTCGCCGGTGGTGTTCGGAAACCTTGCTAGCCCATAGCTCGTTGTCAACAGGTTGTGAAATGGGCGATCCAGCAGGCAAGCACACTGCCCCCTATCCATCATCTTCCACGAGGCTCAGTTAAGACTGACCTTTCTGCCTCTCTCCCCACTGAGGAATATTCCCTCCAAGAATAATAAGGGCACCAGACACATTAATTAAGCCATCTATTTAGATCAATGTCTGCAAGCGAATGTGAGGCCGCTAATATTTCACTGCGAAATAATTACGTTCGGTTTTTCGTTCGGAGAAAATGGCACATCTGCATTCCTGTGTGCTGCTGCCTCTCTAACGGACCTCTTTTCCTCGTTTTCGCATGCTCGCGTTTCCTTGTTCTTCACACATCACTTCCCAGTGCCGTGCTGATTGGGTCAAACTGGCATCTGGAGAGATGGATCTGGAAATGACTGTTAATTAAAGATCTGACAGTTTTCGTGCTGCTTATGGCGTGCGTGCGTGTGTGTGTGTGTGTGTGTGTGTGTGTGTGTTCGCCACATAGCCTGACCTCTGTCACACAGGTAACTGCTTCAAATGTGGCAGCAAATGCAACCAGATCTGACATTTTACCTAATATTGCAGGTAACCCGAACCGGACCTTGCATGTCCAACAGCATAATACCATTTATTCAGGTCGCTGGGAGGTGTTGCCTAACCAGTGGCACAGGGCGCAAGGCAGGAACCAATCCCATTCCATCACGCACATACTCACTCACACTTTAGACACTCCAGCTGACCTGATGCACGTCTTTGGAATTTGGGAGGAACTGAAACCTGAGGAAAGCCACACAGACACAGACGACGCTCCACCACCATACTGCCCTAATGTTGTTTATGTTAGGCTGTTCTATTTATACATTTCAATTAACTGTTTCTTGGAAGTCTAAAAATATTGGGACCCACATTCAGTTCCAGTCTCTGAGTAGTTCAAGCCGAGCATCAGACTGGAGAAGAAAGGTGATTAAAGCGACTTTGAACGAGGCATGGTTGTTGGTGCTAGATGGGCTGAAACTGCTGATCTACTGGGATTTTCACACACAGCCATCTCTAGGGTTTACAGAAAATGGTCCAAAAAAAGAAACTATCCAGTGAGGGCAGTTCACAAGGGTGAAAATGTCTTTTTAATGCAGAGCAGATTGGCCACACTGGTTAGAGAAAGGCAACAGTACCTCGAATAACCACTCTGAGACCACACTGGGTGCCACTCCTGTAAGCTAAGAACAGGTCAGGACAATTCACCAATATATTGGACAATCGAAAACTGGAAAAACGTTGCTTGGTAGGATCAGAATTTGGTGGAAACAAGATGATTACATGGATCCATCCTCTCTTGTATCAATGGTTCAGGTGGTGTAATGGTGTGGGGGATATTCTTCTGGCACATTTTGAGCCCCTTTATGATCACTGTGTATCTACAATGCCCCATGTCATTAAGCTCAAATCATCTCAGACTGGTTTCTTCATCATGGCAGTATGTTCACTGTACTCTAATGGTCACAGTCACCAAATCTCAATCCAATAGAGCATCTTTGGGATGTGGTGGAACGGGAGTTTCAAATCATGGATGTGCAGCTGTCATGTCAACATGGACCAAAATCTCTGAGGAACATTTCCTGCACCTTGTTGAATCTATGCCATGAAGAATTAAGGCAGTTCTGAAGGCAAAAGTGGGTCCAGCCCAATACTATAACAAAGTGGGACTATATAATAAAATGGGACTATAGTAGCCTAGCGGGTAAGGTACTGGACTATGGACCAGAAGGTCCAGGGTTCAAATCTTACCTCTGCCAAGCTGCCACTGTTGGGTCCTTGAGCAAGGCCCTTAACCCACAATTGCTTGGATTGTAAGATTGTATCAATTATAAGTTGCTCTGGATAAGGGCGTCTGCTAAATGCTGTAAATGTAAATGTAAGTGAGCAGATTCAACTTTAGTTTGAATTTGGTCTTGGTTTTAGAACTTCCAAACCCAACTGGAGAAGGTTGGGAGTGTTTTTTGGGTATACATTGTATAATAATGTACTATTCTCCTATGTTCCAGCTTACCCCAGCTGATGTGGTCTCCCCTGGAAGCACAAATACACACACACACACACACACACACACACACACACACACACACACACACACAGTTAGGACCTTTCTTTGGCTCTGTGCCTAGTGAGTGTAATTTGGAGTGCTGCTTGCTTGCCTTTGGGCTCATTAACAACAATATAAACAGTAATTACAGTGATCGCCTAATTAATTCATTAAAAATGGAAGGAAAAAAGAAAATGCTGTACGGTTAAGAAGTGGAAGCAAATCTTTTCCAAAGATAACAATTTTACGGCAACACTATCAACATGATTAGCAATGGCGCGCACGAAAATAGAATTCCGATCATTAAAAGTGTTTAATTATTGTATTCTGCCCTTCTATTGTTCGCTGAGATTTGCGGTGCCTCCTTCCCCCGTGTGGCTAATTATTCCTGATTGACATTTCTTACCTGATAAATTAAATCATTTCCCCCATTCTGAACTCTTTTGTTGTGGGACTGTTGGTGGACATTCTTAGTTTGGGGGATACAGCTCTTCTGCTCTATGGCTAGAGCGAAATGTCAGTTTAATTATCTCTTCATTATTAGTCTTAATTAGTTTAATTAGCCAATTGTGGTAAGTTAAAATGATTCGCGCTCTACAGTTAAAAAGGGATGATTAATTGGGATGTTCGTGAGATATGGAAATAATCACAGTTTAACTGAGCTGAAATAATATTTAACTTGATTAACATCACGACATTTGTTTATGAGCTATTTTAGAAAGCCAGTGATGATCCTTTGTCTTTACATGTTTTAATTAACATGATTGCATATTACTGTATTGTACATCAGGAAAATTAAATACACGGTAAGATGAGTCATACGTTGACACATTTTTATGTTGCAGCTTGATGAACGATACATTTAGACATTCTTTTTTTATGTGTCAATACATTGCACATACACCACATAGACAAAAGTCTGTGGACACCCCTTCTAGGTTCTGAGCTCTCCAATTTCAGCAACACTCACGAACATAAAGCGTACGTTTACCCCAGTGACTCAATATGACCCATGTATAGGTTTCTGCTTCCAACAAGTCAGTTCATCAGCTTTCTGCCCTGCAGTCCTTAAACAAAGTCTGTAGAGAATTGGTTTGCCAACAACGAGATGTTCTCAATCACTTACGCACTTTCCAATTCCGCTTAATCCAAATCAGGGTCACGGCTGGTGAGATACCACAGGGTACAAGGCGGGAACACCCCTAGAAAGGACACCAGTCTATCACAGGGCACACACACACATGGAACACTTAAGATATGCCACTTAACCTAATGCACATCTTTGGCATGTTGGGGGAAACCAGAGTACCAGTACCAGAGTAAACCCACACAGACATGGGGAGGGAGAACATACAAACTCTACACCGGCAACCTTTGTGAGGTGACAGTGCTGACCACTGTTCCACTGTGCCAGCCATCTGATTTTCTTTGAGGATTAATTATTAATGCTGTTCTTTTTTGATATCAGAGATTCGTTATTTCTTTTCCTCTTGCAGCATTGTGGTCATCTGATTGAAGACGGAAAGCTTTGCGCTAGGATCTGACTAACCGCGGTGGTGGGTCTTCTGTAGAAACAGGCACAGTCATGCCAGCTGACTGGGTGCCAGATATGGAAACTTCCCTCAATTAACACAAATTACTGACAGTCTGCCAGCTATCAGTGCCTGGCATCAGACTCGGTCCTAGCAGCCAAGCAGAAAGAGATGGCGCGTGGTGCAGCGGGGAGTATGTGTACGCTTCCACAACCCATTAACCCTAGTGTTAATGCGTCTCTGTGTTTCCGTGCACGTCTTCATGATGTTATGAAAATATTTGTCCGTTTGTCAGATACTTAATATATTTAGCCGCTCATTCGTTTATACCTTTCACTTCAGTCCTAAATGCTCTGAATGGCTTTGTGGTTTGATACTTTCACACAGACCGGTTCTATTTGAAACCGTTACCTTTGCCATGCCTCTCTACAGAGAATTATATGCGTGCACCATGCGGCCTGATGGTTTTCCTCACGGTGCTACTCCTAGCGGTGGCCTATTTGTTAATATCCAGATCATTAACCGTGATGTGGCAGTAATTATTGGTAATGAGGATGAAGAGGTTTGTTGTGAAACATTGTTCCAGACGTAACATTATTCCCTACAAAAGCATCTTGTGTCACACTGGCATAGCTGTGAGCATGGGCTTTACCGTTCTGCTGACATAGACAGTACTGTGCAAAAGTCTTAGGCCGCCATTTGATTTTGTTGTTGCAGCAATGGGACAATGACCATATTGTTGTTGCTGGAGTTCAATCTTTGATTCTTGGCTTTCCTGGCCCAGATGTAGCAAAACAGGCCCAAACCATGATACCACCACCACCATGTTTCATAATGGGATACGGCTCTTATGCTGGAACGCAGTGTTTTCCTTTTTCCAGACATAACGCTTCTCATTTAAAGCAAAAAACTCTATTTTGGTCTCATTTCTTTACAACATAATGTTTCAGTAGCCTTCTGGACTGTAAGTGGGCAGCAGTGTTTATTTTGGAGAGCAGTGGCTTTCTCATTATTGTTCTCCTGGTGCTGCACTCATGAACCTTAACATTAGCCAATGGGAGGCCTTTAGTTGCTTAGAAGTTACCCTCTGGTCCTTGGTGACCTTGCAGACTATTACGCGCCTTTCTCCTGGAGTGATCCCTGTTGGTCGACCACTCTGACTACTGGGGTCAGTAACAATGGCCTTGAATTTCCAAGATTTGTACACAGTCTGTCTGACTGTGGATTGGTGGAGTCCAGACTCTTTAGAGATGGCTTTGTAACCTTTTCCAGCCTGATTAGTATCAACAGCTCTTTTCTGAGGTCCTCAGTGATCTCCTTTGTTTGTACCATAATACTCTTCCACAAACATGTCGTGTGAAGATCAGACTTTCCTAGAACCCCGTTCTTTAAATACACCCGGGTGCCCACTGAGCCCTGATTGTCATCCCGCTGATTGAAAACACCTGACTTTAATTTCACTGTCAAAGTAACTGGTAATCCTAGAGGTTCACATACTTTTGGCACTCACATATATGAAAGGTTGGCTCATTTTCCTCAAAACATTAGTAGTAATATTTTGTCTCATATGTTTAAGTGGGTTCTCTTAGGTCGTCTTTTAGGTCATATTTATGGATTGCAAGAGTGCTCTAGAGCCCTTAACTTCAGTTTACCATTTAGGGACCGTCTTTAACATCTGTCTCAACTCTAGAAGCAAAACAAAGAATCGTATGGACGATCCCTTATTTCCATTTTCTTTTCCATAAGGGAGTTGTTATGAGTAATCACAATTGCTGTAGTGGAAACCAGTCCTGTGCCGTTTGTGAACACTGCCTACTGGCCATATGGGGTGTGGCTTTCCAAAACATGGCTACTAAAGTTTTCTGAAGGTTATGCCTTCAGCACCATGGAGAGCAGCTGGTGGTCTTCGGGATGCCAGTTCCAGATCTCCAGGCACACCAATAGTACTCATGGTCACAGTGGTTTTGTGAGTTAATAGTGGCAGTAAAATTTGAAACCCTTAAAAAGGGGACAAGCAATCTTGAAAAAAAGGGACTAGCAATCCTGAACACGACTGAGACGGATCATGACTGAGATTTTGGGCGTTTAATGGGGGCAATTTAACAGTGATAGTCACAGCACGTGTTTTTAAAACTGTACAGAATGAAATAATAGGTTAAGCGCGCCATCTGGTGTTCAGACACAGACCTCACGTGTTAATTTTGGAAGTCTCTTGGAAACTGTCAGGTTAGCTGAAAACGGTGGCTTCTGTATTCTAACGCCTTGATGTGACATACACTATATAGGCAAAAGTTTGTGGACACCCAAAAATTACAAAAAACATACTAATATTGAGTTTCCCCCCACATTTGCTGATACAAAAGCCTTAGTTACATTTTGGAACATGATTGCGAGGTCAACTTCTGTTGTTAGACAATAAGCCCTGGCTCACTTTTGGCATTCCAATTAATTGTCAAGGTGTCTGATGGAGACGAGGTCAAGGTTTTCGATCCAAGCCACTGAAGTTCTCAATCAAAGTCAGGAAACCAATTCTCTATGGACTTTGTTTAAGGGGAGTAGGGCAGAAAGTGGATGAACTGACTTGTTAGAAGCAGAAACCTGTAAATGTATCATATTGAGAGTCACTGGAGTATCATTACTGTCACTGTTTGTCTATGGGGAATCCAGGACTGTATGCTTCGTATTAGAACGTGTTACAAGTGAGTGTTGCTGAAATTGCAGAGCTCAGAAATTTCATACCAAAACTCTTCCCAGCTTGAGGCCATGTGTCACTGTTTACATAACAGCAAAGACCAGCATATGTTGTGTTTTGGATGCTGCTTTGCTGTCAAACAGCAACATCATGCCTATTCCATGTTGGTCCAAGTTGGTTTATGCTGTTGTTTTTCCTTAAGCATGTTTATGGAACATGCTTTATAGTTCCAACAGTGTTCTATCAGCATTCATAAGCAATTAAACAACATCGTTTTGTCTTAGAAAACAACATTAACTCTCTAAAAATGTAAAGAGTAGCTGTATTAGGTCTCTTTGTGCATGACGTACTTTGTTGCTAATGATATAATAACAGATGCCTGTTCTTAGCTGGCAGGAGTGGCACCCGGTGTGGTCTTCCGCTTCTGTAGCCCATCTGCTACATCATCAGAGATGATCTTCTGCATATCTCAGTAGTAAAAGGTGAATGTTGTAGAAAGTGAGTTACTGTTGCTTTTCTCAACCCAGTCTGGCTATTCTCCTGACCTCTGGGCATTTTCGCCCAGAGACCTGCAGCTCTCTGGATATCTTCACTTTTTCCGACCAAGAAAAACCTAGATGACTGTGCAAGAAAACCCCAGTAGTTCAGCAGTTTCTGAAATACTCAGACCAGCCCGTCTATCAGCAACAATCACGACACTTTCAAAGTCACATACATCACCTGTCGTCCCCTTTCTGATGCTCGGTTTGAACCTCAGCAGGTCGTCCTGATCATGTCTACATGACTGAATGCATTGAGTTGCTGCCATGTGATTGGCTGAATAGATATTAACGAGCAGCAGAGCAGTTGTACTTAAAAACAGAGAGCGTATTCTTAATCACTGTATTTGTATCAGTTACAGAATAACGCAATAAACGCCATCTAATTAGATTTCTCTCATATCATTCATCTACCACTAGATGGCAGCAAAAACATGGGTTTCAATTTTCCTTGTTGCAGCAAGTCGCTAACGTGTGCGTCATTGTGATAGCATCATGCTAGCTTGTAGCATAACTTTTGCTGTTGTGTATTAGTCTAACCGAACACTACTACACTAAAAGCTAGAACTTCTTCTACGGAATACAGCATTTTATTGCTAAAATAACATCTGAAGCAGAGAAAGATGTTACAGTTACTGTTACAAATTCTTAATTTAAATAAAACGTGTCCCATTAGTTTTTAAGTAAATCTCACTGTTAAAGAACACCGAAGTCATTCATGACTCTCTGTTTGACTCGAGTATGAATGTGAGGTGACACGGAGGTCAAATTCTCTTATTCATTCATCAAACTGATTCACCATAAAGTGTAGAACACAGACAAGACAGGAGACAAAAGTGTGTTTAACTTAAAAGAAATAGCTGCATTGCTAAAAAATGCCCACATCCACCGTTAATGCAATGATAAACCAGTTTTAAACAAAAAATGCTTGGACAATGCATTTTTGTGTTGTGTGGTTTTGTCAACATGTGCAAGAAGGAGGACGGTACTAGGCACACAATTGGGGGTTTGCAGATGATGCAGGCATTCGCCTTTTCTCACGTCTAACCAGAAACTGGGGGTGGCAAGGTGGTTTGATGGGTAGCACCATAGCCTCAAAGCAAGGAGGTTCTGGGTTCGAGGTACAGGTGGAGCAGTCTGGGTCCTTTCTGTGTGGAATCTGCATGTCCTCCAAGTCTTTGTGTGGGTTTACTCCGGGTACTCCAGTTTCCACCCACAGTCCAAAAACATGCTTTAGGTTAATTGATTACGCTAAAACTGGCCTGACGTTGAATAAATCAAACAAACAAACAAAACCATAAACTGGAGAGTCTGAGGCTTACTAGATGTTACTGGAAAATTGCCTGGAGCATGATTCTATAGTCAAGTGAACAAAAGACAATATAATCCCTGTTACGTATGGTCGGGGCTCTGTTATTGTATTGTATTACTGAAAGCCATAGGAACCTTGACAATGTACATACAGTGGTGCTTGAAAGTTTGTGAACCCTTTAGAATTTTCTATATTTCTGCAGATATATGACCTAAAACATCATCAGATTTTCAAACGTTCTGAAAATAGATAAAGAGAACCCAGTTAAACAAATGTGACAAACATATTATACTTGGTCATTTATTTATTGAGGAAATGATCCAATATTACATATTAGTGCCTGGCAAAAGTATGTGACCCTTTGCTTTCAGTGTCTGGTGTGACCCCCCTGTGCAGCAATAACTGCAGCTAAACATTTCCTGTAGCTGTTGATCAGTCCTGCACACCGGCTTGGAGGAATTTTAGCCCATTCCTCCGTACAGAACAGCTTCAGCTCTGGGATGTTGGTGGGTTTCCTCACATTAGCTGCTCGCTTCAGGTCCTTCCACAACATTTCGATTGGATTAAGGTCAGGACTTTGACTTGGTCATTCCAAAACATTAACTTTATTCTTCTTTAACCATTCTTTGGTAGAATGACTTGTGTGTTTAGGGTCGTTGTCTTGCTGCATGACCCACCTTCTCTTGAGATTCAGTTCACAGACAGATGTCCTGACATTATAATTCAGAATTTATTGTTCCATCAATGATGGCAAGCCGTCCTGGCCCAGAGGCAGCAAAACAGGCCCAAACCATGATACTACCACCACCATGTTTCACAGATGGGATAAGGTTCTTATGCTGGAATGCAGTGTTTTCCTTTCTTCAAACACAACGCTTGTCTTTTAAACCAAAAAGTTCTATTTTGGTCTCATCCGTCCACAAAACATTCTTCCAATAGCCTTCTGGCTTGTCTACATGATCTTTAGCAAACTGCAGACAAGCAGCAATGTTCTTTTTGGAGAGCAGCGGCTTTCTTCTTGCAACCCTGCCATGCACACCATTGTTGTTCAGTGTTCTTCTGATGGTGGACTTATGAACGTTAACATTAGCCAGTGTGAGAGAGGCCTTCAGTTACTTAGAAGTTACCCTGGGGTCCTTTGTGACTTCGCCAACTATTACACGCCTTGCTCTTAGAGTGATCTTTGTTGGTCGACCACTCCTGGAGAGGATAACAATAGTCTTGAATTTCCTCTATTTGTTCACAATCTGTCTCACTGTGAGTTCAAACTCTTTAGAGATGGCTTTGTAACCTTTTCCAGCCTGATGAGCATCAACAACTCTTTTTCTGAGGTCCTCAGAAATCTCCTTTGTTTGTACCATGATACACTTCCACAAGCATGTGTTGTGAAGAGCAGACTTTGATAGATCCCTGCTCTTTAAATAAAACAGGGTGCCCACTCACACCTGATTGTCATCCCATTGATTAAAAACACCTGACTCTAATTTCACCTTCAAACTAGCTGCTAATCCTAGAGGTTCACATACTTTTGCCACTCACTAATATGTAATATTGGATTAATTTCCTCAGTATATAAATGACCAAGTATAATATACTTGTCTCATTTGTTTAACTGGGTTCTCTTTATCCGCTTTTTGGACTTGTGTGAAAATCTGATGATGTTTTAGGTCATATTTATGCAGAAATATAGAAAATTCTAAAAGGTTCACAAACTCTCAAGCACCACTGTATATTCATTGAGTTTGTGATGTACTAGGAGATTTCAAATAAAGCTGGACTGGAGGTGGGTCTTTCAGCAGGGCAGTGATCCAAATAAGTGAACCTGGTCAGCCAGTTAATGCATCCTTAAAACTGAGTCTGGGGGCTGTTACATTTATTGCACACCCCCCACCCGGTCCAACTGAACACATAAAAGCTTATTAGTGATTGATGCTAAGTGAAAAAAGTGTCAGTGTTGTCTTAGTGGTTCACCTTATGAAATTTATATCCTTTGACACCTTCTGTCAAATCTCTGTGTGGAAAAAAAAATTCAACAGGTAACTGCTAGCTAGCTGATGATCCTCATTTAATAGTGAACATATGTAGCTAGGCACCGAGAAGTATTGCTCAGTTGCCTAGCGACAGTGTTCCCATGGCGAGCGTAATGTGTGATGGACTTCCCATCGAAAAGCTAAAAGCACAGATACACAAGTTCCGTATGAAAGCAGTGTAAGGCTGTAGAGTGGTGATAAAGAAGGCGATGCAATGTCAGTGTATTTTATGCATCTCTACTCATTATATATCTTTCGCAGCTGCACGTTAGTGTGACAGCACAGAACCTGTACCAACCATTGGCACAGCCTGCACTTTAAGGTGCTGGGAACTTCAGAACACGGCCCTAATGGCACCAGTAACCCTGAAAACGATGTTGTCAGTAACCCTGAATGCAAATATGTAATCAACAAATCTGTCTTTGCCAGAGGCTGGAATCAAATCAGTGAAGCTCAGCATTGGGTACCACTTTGCCACTGTGCCATATAAATATATGCACTGTATGGCCAAAAGTATGTGAGCCATTCCACCAAATGGATCCATTTCCATGCCCAGGACAATACATATACAGTGGTTCTTGAAAGTTTGTGAACCCTTTAGAATTGTCTATATTTCTGCATAAATATGACCTAAAACATCATCAGATTTTCACACAAGTCCTAAAAGTAGATCTAGAGAACCCAGTTATACAAATGAGACAAAAATATTATTTATGTATTGAGGAAAATGATCCAATATTACATATTAGTGAGTGGCAAAAGTATGTGAACCTCTAGGATTAGCAGTTAATTTGGAAGTGAAATTAGAGTCAGGTGTTTTCAATCAATGGGATGACAATCAGGTGTGAGTGGGCACCCTGTTTTATTTAAAGAACAGGGATCTATCAAAGTCTGCTCTTCACAACACGTTTGTAGAAGTGTATCATGGCACGAACAAAGGAGATTTTTGAGGAAAAAGAAAAACCTCAGAAAAAGAGTTGTTGATGACCAAGTATAATATTTATGTCTCATTTCTTTAACTGGGTTCTCTTTATCTACTTTTAGGACTTGTGTGAAAATCTGATGATGTTTTAGGTCATATTTATGCAGAAATATAGAAACTTCTAAAGGGTTCACAAACTTTCAAGCACCACTGTATATATAATTAATGAAATTAGCTGTAAGAAATGTTTTATTATTAAGCAATGCATCCTGCACAGTGATGCAATTGCAAATTTAAGGTATATAATTTAAAACATTAACAAAAACTACCTAGAACACTGAACAATAGCAGTTGTTAGCTGTCCCTGGACTCTAATGTTACATTTTACAATGAAATATAATGAGTAAAATCTATAATAATTTACTTTAAAATACAGATTTTAGTCATGTCCCCAGGTTTTCACTCAGTCCCAGTTACCCTAACATATTCCCACTTCTGAAAATTAGGGAACATACCACAGGTCACATGTTCAATAGGAAGTTGTATCATCTGGACCTTCTGAAGACCATGGGAAGCCCAAAAATAAGTTCTCTTTTTTTCCTGTATATTTGATGATATTGTAACCATGACTGAGAAGGCCAATCTCAAATTACTATCCTGTTACCGAAATTATTTTGGATGTGATTTGTTTATTGTACAAATACATTTTTTGTTAAATCATTAGAATGTGCTCAGTGCCCTGATACCATTAGTATGGACCCCATGTGGTTACATTTTATGCATTTGCCAATTCTGTGCTGAACGATCAGTCCTGTTACTCATATAAAGATAGCAGTAATGGGAGATACAACGTAAAAATAAAATTTTGTTGCCTGAGATTGACTAATACTCATTATGAGTAGTTAAATATCTGTGTTGTTAAATTCAGTTGAAAGCTAAAGAAAATGAAGTTCAATTTTTAAGAGTTGCAGCAGGCAAATGGCACCCCTTCGACAGAATGACTCATGTAGAGACGAACAGGTGCTAACAGGTTCATAAAATGAAGCATACAGGCATGGCTTTTCCAAAGAGAAAGTGTCACAGCACAGTGGATTGTGCTGAACACCTCAGCGACTTTCAGTATGACCCTTGTCAAGGTTTCCACCTCCCTAAGGCAATTCATCAACTTTCAGTCCTGCAGTGCCAAAACAAACTTTCACATTGCATACATACAACACATTTCATAATCTAGTGGAAAGCTTCTGAAAAGCTTTTTCAGAAGAGTGTAGGCTGTTGTAGCAGCAAAGGAAGACAACGCTTTAAACATGCTTTTGGCCAGATACTGAACCTACACTCACCGGCCACTTTATTAGGTTCAACTGGTTGTTAACGCAAATATCCAAGCAGCCGATGGCAGGAACTCGGTGCATTGGTAAAAACGACAAGCATCAGAATTTGGAAGAAAGGTGGTTAAACTGACTGAATGCACAATACATCGAGCACTGAAGCAGATGGGCTACAGCAGCAGAAGACCACACCACTCCTGTTAGCTAAGAACTGGTAACTGAGGCTACAATTCGCACTGGCTTGCCAAAATTGGACACTGAAGATTAGAAAAATGTTGCCTGTTCTGATGAGTCTCCATTTCTGCTCTGCCATTCAGATGGTAGGGTCAGAATCTGGCATAAACATGAAAGCATGGATCCATCCTGCATTGTATCAACGGTTCAGGCTGCTGCTGGTGTGATGGTGTGGGGGATATTTTCTTTGCACACTTTGAGACCCTTAATACCAATTGAGCATTGCTTAAATACCACAGCTTGCCTGAGTATTGTTGCTAATGTGGCTTTCGTAGTTACAAAGGCATATGTTTCCGACAAATCTTCAGCATTCCCCCCTTGACATGGCTGCTGGCTTAGCTGATTCCCAGCATCCATCACTAACCATGCCCATCCCTTTATGACCATTGAACCATCTTCTGATGGCCTCTTCAAGCAGGATAACACACCCTGAAACAAAGCTCAAACTGGTTTCTTGAATATGACACTGTACTCCAATGGCTTCCACAGTCACCAGATCTCAATGTCCTGCACCTTGTTGAATCTGCGCCACGAAGAATTAAGGCAGTTCTGAAGGCAACAGGCCAACCCGGTACTAGCAAGGTGTACCTGAGTGGCCGACAAGTGTGTGTATGTTATGCTGGTCTTATGGGACATCCTGCAAGAATGTTTGCAAGTGTTTGGTAAATGCTTTAGCCTAAATGGAAACTACTGTCATTCAGCTTTACCCCATGTGGAAAGTGGTGGCTCTCTGAGTCATTTACATTTACAGCATTTAGCAGACACCCTTACCCAGAGCAACTTACAGTTGGTACAATCTTACAATCCAAGCAATTGTGGTTTTGGCCTTGGTTGGCCTTGTTTAAGGACCCAACAGGGGCAGCTTGGCAGAGGTGGGATTTGAACCCTGGACCTTCTGGTCCATAGTCCAGTATCTTAACCGTGAGTCTACCACAGTCCCACTATAATCAGTGAGAAAGATAGAGACTGAAAATTAGCTTTGTATCAGTTACTTACATTTACATTTATGGCATTTAGCAGACGCCCTTATCCAGAGCGACTTACAATTGATACAGTTACAATTCAAGCAATTGTGGGTTACTCAAGGGTCTTGCTCAAGGACCCAACAGTGGTGGCTTGAACCCTGGACCTTCTGGTCACTAGTCCAGTATCTTAACCACTATACATGGTTAAGATGACCACAATCCCCAAGTATTTAGTCATTCAAATGGAATATCATCTTGTCGATGTTTACAATTACATTTAGCAGTAAATTTAGCAGTTCAGGGCGACTTACAATTGATACAATCTTACAAGCAAGCAATCAAGCAATTGTGGGTTAAGGGCCTTGCTCAATGAGCATACAGTGGCAGTGTATTGGTCCATAGTCCAGTACCTTAACCGCTAGGCTACCACGGTCCCACAGTCAGGTAAGGCCTGTTGACCAGAAGCTAATAGTCAAACCCCATCACTGCAAAGTCGCCATCAGGGTCCTGAAAACTGTCTTATCTGCTTTGTATCTGGTAAGATTGCATCAGTTGTTGGTCGCTGATATGGCAGGGTACTTCAGAGAGTCGCTGGAACTTGGAATGTATGTGTCTAACGCTCTCAGGAAGCATTGTCACAGGCGTCGTGATGTATAGGAGCTCCGCTGTACACAGTAGTGTACCTGGGGAATAACGTCTAAGGTTTCCGCTTCACATTCTAAAGCACAAACTGTTAAAGGCCAGGAAAAACCTCTCAATCTGACTGGAACACACGAAGGCGTATATGGGGCGTGAAGTGACGTCACCACGCTCTTCTGAGGCCATTCAGTGGCGCAGCGTGCAGAGAGGCTGAGTTTCCTTTTAATTCGGTTATTTTTTAATAGGTTTCTTAACTCGGGACGTCGCCTTTTTTTTACTTCCATTTGTTGCACTCCTAGACTGCCAGGTGTGACATCTGAACACAGAGGTTTGCCACGGTGAGTTTGAAGCGCATTTTTCTACCTCCGAACTTCGGGACGTTTGAAAGTTTGGTGTTGAGTTAAACTTGTTTAGCTGGGTGCTAAAGCTACAAACACGGCTGCTTCATGTCCGTTGCCCTGCTCTGGTGCTTCGCTTGCAGGCTGAAGCTATCGTTTGGGAAGAGCCATGGCTACTTTGGTTTGGGATGCTTTTAAAATTCGTAATTCTTACTGTTTATCTACCGTTATTAACATTTAGCTACCGAGCTAACGTGTAATGGAAACGTGCATTGAGGCTGCGGTTCGTTAGTTCTTCACTGTTCGCAGGAAAACCAATCCAACTTGCGCCAAACATCAGTTCGTGCTATTTTTCACAGAGGGCTAAGGAGTTCCTTGGACATGGCTTTAAACCACACTGACTAAAGTGTGTAAAAAGTGCAGCTGTGGACGATTAACTCATTTTAATGAGATGGTAAAATATCAGCTAATGGGAACGTGTCAGCATTTTCGAAAACACATCATGTCCCTTCACCTTTTGTTCCGTATAAAGTACACATTTTATAATATATATATATATATTATATATATATTTTTTTTTTACAACTAGAAGCTTTCCTTAAAGCATTGGAGATCTTAGCACTTTTGCCAGATCGTGCAAAATCAATTTATATGGTGTGGCCTAGTGGTTAAGGTGCAGGACTATGGACCAGAAGGTCCAGGGTTCAAATCCTACCTCAGCCAAAGCTGCCACTGTTGGGTCCTTGAGCAAGACCCTTAACCCACAATTGCTTGGGACGATTGTATCAATTGTACGTTGCTCTGGATAAGGGTGTCTGCTAAATGCTGTAAATGATGAAATTTGGGACTGTAGTAGCCTAGTGGGTAAGGTACTGGACTCTGGACCAGAAGGTCCAGGGTTCATATCCCACCTCTGCCAAGCTGCCATTGTTGGGTCCTTGAGCCCTTAACCCACAATGGCTTGGATTGTAAGGTTGTATCAATTGTAAGTCGCTCTGGATAAGGGCGTCTGCTAAATGCTGTGAATGTAAATGCATTCATGTGCTAGACAATATGACGGCCTCTTCTTGCAAACACAAAACTACATCCGTCTGAGGTGGCACAACTGCCATTGCCAGAAAGCTCCGGAGACCCTCATGTTCCATATGTGTGGATTGTGACCTCCCAGTATCCACAAGGGTTTCCTCCGGTTTCTTCTCGCATTCCATAGACATTCATTAGGTCAATTGGTCGCTCTAAATTGGCCCAGTATGAATGCTCCTGTCTTGAATATCCATTGGTGCTGATGCAGCTCAGAGCAGCTTTACATCTATCGAAGCATATAGCCCTAATTGAGGGTGACAGAGCCTAGAACCTTGGGAGACTCAAAAAAAGAACCCAACCTCCTTGGGCAGCCTAGATCAGTGACATTAGATAATTTCGTACAGTTTGTTGCAGTGTCGCATCAGCTCTTGTCTGTTCAGTCTAAAAAGCAACTAACACTTTATATAAAATGTTGGGGTGGTATGGTGGTGTGAGTGGTTAGCTTTGTTGCTGCACAGCTCCAGAGATCCCTGGTTCGATCCCAACCTCGGACTCTGACGGTGAGTTAGACAAATGCAGGTTCTGAATGATTCAGGGAGCCTTGCACTAAAATAAGGCAAACATATTACAAGAAAACTAATTGAATATATGTGAAATAAATGATCATTTCTTCTACAGTGAGTCTTCAGCAACCCCTCACCCAAGTTTAGTGCCTAAAGAAACTGCCCAGTTCAGAAACTGCCAATCTATCCTGTTTGAGTATTATATATACATATAATTATACAGCAATGTTTATCCAGACATTCCTGAATAATACTTTGCTAATATTGGGGCGTGATGATAATTTCTGTAGTGCACAGCAAACAGTAAAAACACACAGAACACGTCTTCAAAGTCATGTAATTTGTGCTCTAGGCAATTGACAGGCTTTTCCTGCTGTGCTCTGAGTTTAGAGGACAAATTATCACTCTGGGTTATAATAAGATTTCACTTTCGCTATTTTAAATTAAATCACGCCTTTCCAGAATCACATTTCCTCGACACCAGATACAGGTGTAAACTGCTACCATGTTTTTTCCATGTTTTGTTTTTGTGGCAAAGGAAATGCATTGTAAGACTGAAAAATAATAAGGTTAAATGCCTCAAGCAAAAATTGTGATCTATGACACTCTGGCTAAAATATGCAGACTTAATTTAAAATTGTACACAAGATAATTGAGGCCTGTTCTTGCTCATATATGGAAGTTGTTCTACGGCTGCACCCCATTTGGATCAGATCTGACTTGGATTTTGCATCGTTCAGTGCTCAGTGTTTATCAGCTTCAGAAATTAGGGCAGTTCCGAAGGCAAAAGGGTGGATCCCTTTTCTGGCAAAGTGTACCTCATAAAGTGTGTGGGAGTGTGTGTAATGTTAGAAATGTGTAGAAGAATGATAGATATTTCCTTTGAAACAAAAGCCAAAGCCATGGGTATGTATTTGTTTTATATGACATGTGTAGAGTTATTTTTAAATAAATTGATATCAAATAAATTCCAATGGAATTGGAAGCAAAAGACATATTCTTGCGTGGTGATGGTGGTAGGGGGGGCTCAAATGTTCTTCTCTACAAAAGGGGGCCGCAGAAAAGTTTAGCAACCACTTGTCTAGGTCTAGGGACTGTGGTAGCCTAGCGGTTAAGGTACTGGACTCTGGACCAGAAGGTCCAGGGTTCAAATCCTACCTCTGCCAAGCTGCCACTGTTGGGTTCTTGAGCAAGGCCCTTAATCCACAATTGCTTGGATTGTAAGACTGTACCAATTGTAAGTCGTTCTGGATAAGGGTGTCTGCTAAATGCTGTAAATGTATTTCATATTTCAGTTGATGCTGGCATGCTGTTTTGACTCCACCTGTCTTTACCTATAGTTTACTGGAAAACTAGTGATGCACTGCAATAAGTTATTTATTTTATATTATTAACTTTTGCTTGTTTAATTTCTCTTAGTTTTTTCCTCTGGATTAGTCATGAATAAACACGGGGCAAGAAAAATGGAATATTCCTTTTTGTCAAGGCAGGTTGAGGAAAGTTGGGCCAGAGTTGGATGGACACATGGAAGAATGTAAATGTACTTATATATATATTTTTTTCACATATTAGTACTTGATAGTTTTAATCAGTTTATGTCCAGTTACCAGCTAAATGTGCTAAACCACAGATCTCATACAGAAGGGCTTACATTTTCGCTCATATTCTTATATTGGCTTCTGTCTTCATTTTTGGTTCCTCCTATAACATCTGGTCAAAATTTGCATGTTATGATGTTCCTCCAAAAATAAACCTTAAGGAAAGATTCAAAATGGCAAAGACTAGAATCCATAAAGCTTTGCTAGCTTTTCTGGGCATGATGCAATCAGTAAACAGTCTTAGGGCTTTTGTTGTCTGTTAGAAAGTTCTCAGTGAGTGCCCTACATAGGAAGTAGGCAGCAAGAGCACTCACTGGGTAGTGAGTCAGACCCAATGAACACTCGGTAAAAGTAGTGCCGGCATGGTGCGCTCTTTCCTTTAACAAGGCACAAATGAAAATGTAAGTCATTTAGCAAATGCGAACAAAACGCTTGCTCTTTAGGGCCCTGCTTCCACACAGCCGACATGTTTGCTACATTTACAAAGAGCTCCTCGTTCCACGCTGGTGGCGATTTGATTACGTCATCAAAACTCCATAGTTCAGTAAAAATTGGTCGGTCTTTTCACTTACTGAAAACCAAGTGCTTTTTTTGTTGCCATTTTCAGCTGAATAATTTCGGTTGCCGACTATTCGGTGCGGCGCTATGGAAAACCAAAATGTTTTTGAGCAGGTCTCCTGAAGGATATGGGTGGGCCCCAAACCCAAGCTCTGTTTTTGCAGTTGAAATGCATACAGACCTGCATCACTGAGCATTTGCTCATTCTGTTGCTAAGTTACTGCTCTGTTATGGAGTCGGAGAGAAAATGCAGTTTTTAATTTTAGTTAAGTGCACACACGAGACAGAGGGCATGCTGTCTTGTAAAGTATCATTTTGTTCTCTAACGTTTCTTTCGACGGACAATTAGAACATAAGTTATGCACATAATGTGCTGGTAAAGCTCGACTGCATTCACTTGGATCACAACATGCGATGATCCGAACATCCTGTACTGAATGGTACAGTATAAATGGGTGTATGTTTACACCCCCTAATTGTAAGCTTACCGGACAAAAGTTTCGTCACCTGTGACACCTAATACCGTGCGATACTTTGACGAGCACGAATAACAGCGATTCGATTTGGCATAGAGTGGACAAGTTTCTGGATGTAGATGACCTCAATGTTCAGCTAGAATTCAGGAGGATTCACCAGTCCAGATGTGTGACTGCTCCTGAACGTCCATCATGCCGTTTGCAGCCCTGTCAAGAAATAGAAATGTTAAGTTCCTCAGTAAGATGGTGAGCAAAAGGCAAATCCTTGTGTGGTTCAGATTTACTGTCAACTCAACCGAAGGACCCATTGGCGCATAATGAAAATGGAACATCACAATCTCCTCCAGCTTGAACCACACCTTGCAGAGTCCTCATTGAAGGCTTCCTGAGAGCTTCGATAAACACGACACCTAACATCATTCACATACAGGCAGATGAGAAGTTTCCAGTTATGAATAGTCCAATTTCACCCGCTGTAACCGGGCAGCTTTGTGAGCAGAAGTGAGCAAAGGTTTTTTGCGTGCCACTCTGCTCCGTATGTTCAGGGTATGCAGTTCTCTCAACTCCTGAGTGTTCTTCTAGGACCTGTGTTGACTGCTAAAAGCACTTCTTGCCTGGAAGCGAAGCAGAATTTATTCATAAGCCCTTAAACATGCCAGCGATTCCTGGAATTGTGACGAGAATATCATTTATACTGGGATTGCCAGTTCTGGTAGACCCGTATTACTGTATGGTTCGATACACCTGCAAATTCTTCTACATCTTTCAACACTATGGCCCAAATACAATCACTTCTTTTTTGCCTCAGCACTCATGGTGACTAATTGTTGGTCTGGGGAGCTCACCAGCAGTGTCATAAAATATTATTTAACTTGTAGAATTGCCCATAATATTATTGTATCATTCATAGAAGTGTCAATGATTGCTTTTTGATTTCCACTCTCAATTGGTTACACTGGAAATTTCCAGTTAGAATCCTACTGAATGCACTAACTAGTAGGTTCTCTTGAGGTGTACCACCCTACATGTGCGACACATTCTCTGCTGTTTCACAGCTGGTTTTTTAGCAACTAATTATAAAATATGTATATATAAAAACATGATCTAGAAATAATCATTGAGGTAAAAAGTGTGTTCCCTTTTCTTACAGGGCTTGCTCTTACCATCTATTAAATGCCACACTGACGCCAAGCTATCCAGCGGAAATTGTGTCTAACAAAATGTTGGCACTTTTAAAGTTGCATAATGAAAATTGACAAGTTTTTCAGTTAAGGTCTTAATAAGGCTTATGAGGATCAGCTAGTTTGAGAGTGACATTTTGTGTGCGCATGATGAACAATGCATCCATTATGTAAATTCTTAATTGCCGACGCTGACACACAATTATAGTCTAAACTCTGGCCTAATATGGCTGTTTTCATGTGGTGCCCAAAAATAAAGCACCTAAGCATGTTTGCACAGCTGTCAGTTGTTATGCACACCTGGCAACAGACACTCATTTCCTAAGGACCATCTTTTAGTCTTTGAATAATTATCCCATGACTGGTTCACTGGAAAGTGCTGTGGACATGCATTTGCCCTGCTGGTTTCCACATCAGTGAAGTGAAGTTGCTCTCAAGGGTCAGGGTCAACTTAACAGTCATCAAACATAGAAACGAAACAATGGCAGCCGGTCTGGTTGGTTATTGGTTATATTCTCAGATCGTTGTAGGTAGACTTGAAGGGATGATCTCTCTTCCCCAGTCACTGACTAGTCATTGGAACTCTGTTAATTAGAATGAATTGATTCTGGTAACTGTTAATCGGTTCTGCTTATTGGCTTAGAAGAATTTTAGCCCAGTCCTCTGTACAGAACAGGTTTAACCCTAGGATGTTGGTGGGTTTCATCACATGAACTGCTCGCTTAAGGTCCTTCCAGAACCTTTCTGTTGGATTAAGATCAGAGCTTTGACTTGGCAATTCCAAAACAGTAACCATTTTTATTAGAACAACTTGTCTGCTTGGGGTTCTGTTGAGATTCAGTTCTCAGATGCATGTCCTGACATTTTTCTTTAGATTTTGCTTCTAGATTTCAGAATTTCATTGTTCCTTCAGTGATGGCATGTCGGGACAAGATGCAGCAAAACAGGACCAAATAATGATGCTACCACCACCATGTTCCACAAATGGAATATGGGTCTTATGCTGGAATGCAGTGTTTACATTTACCCAGACAGAATGCTCTACAAATGGTCTTGTGCCCACAAAACAGTTTTCCGATGATCTTTCTTTTCCACGTGCTATTTAGGAAACTGCTTATGGGCAACAAATGTTCCTGTTTCAAACCCGGTGATGCACATTTAACATTAGCCAATATGAAGAGGCCTTTACTTGCATAGAAGTTACCCTGAGTTTCTTAGTGACTTTGCAGACTATTAGACGCCATTGCTCTTGGAGTGATCTTTGTTGGTTAACCCCTTCTGGGGAGAGTAATAATGGTCTTGTATTTCCTCCAATTGTACAGTCTGTCTGACTGGGTTGATGCAGTCCAAACTCTTTAGAGATGGTTTTTATATCCTTTTGATAAGCATCATCCAGTCTTTGAGGTCCTCATAAAACTCCTTTGTAATGCTTCTACAAACGTGGAGATCAGTGGTTGTGTTCATAAAGTTTCTTAGTGCTAAGAGTTGCTCCTAGTGACAAAGTGGGTGTTTCCCACTCAGTTAGTAGACCCTAGTACAGCGAAAAGATATTCACAAAGCATTTTAACCCCTTAAACAGTTCCTAAGGTGAAAACTGTTAGGAGTGAGGAGAATTTTAGTAGGCTTAGGAGTTATCGTAAGCAGAGGAAACGCAGCGAGGCAGAAGAAATGTTCTCCAGACACAGAACAGCAGCGAGCTAATCAACCGCAACTGATTTAGATGGTGCAGGAGTGTTTGTGGTTGACCATACTAGAGATGTGCTCATCTCCTGCCCAGTGCAACAATGCTGTAGTACCTGTAATGAAACATACATGTGAACCAACCCAGGCCAACCCCACCTCCATATTGTTATAAATGTTTTTTGCTTTTCACTTCTAAGTCTGTCTTAAACTAAAACTCCGAGGTAGGAGTTTGTAGGCTAAGTTAGGAGCTCTCTAAGTGTATTTTTAGAATCTGTACGAATATGACCCCTGATTTTATTTTCACCTCCAAATAAAATGCTAATCCTGGACCTTCATGTAGCTTTGCCCATATGTAATATTGTTTTTTTCCTCAATAAATAAATGGCCAGCTGTAACATGTTTCTGTTTAATTGGGTTCTCTTTGTTCGTTTAGTACTTGTGTGAAAATCTGTTCATTGTCTTCATGATCATCCTGTGCAAAACTACACGTCGGTTATTAGCATGGATGGGGGGCCTACAAAAGCAGATTTGCAGTGTGGTTTAAGTCGCATGACTGGGATGGTTATATGTGAGACTTCAGCCTGTGGTTGCTGAACCATATATCTAATTTCTCGGAATTATTCAGTGACCACAATTAAGTACCTCTACTTTAGTACACGCTTTTGATTCAAATGTTCATCTGTGGGTGTCCATCATAGAGAATTCTCCAGAAAGAAAAAGTGTTTTGAGTTCTAAACTATTAAATGTTTAAAGTAAACTTGCTCCCTTGTTTGTTTGCCATTGTGGCAGAATGAGTCATGTCATTGT
Organism: Ancistrus triradiatus; assembly: GCA_025084515.1. Taxonomy (NCBI): domain Eukaryota; kingdom Metazoa; phylum Chordata; class Actinopteri; order Siluriformes; family Loricariidae; genus Ancistrus; species Ancistrus triradiatus. The sequence continues at coordinate 102,893 of JAJAGP010001422.1, forward strand.
TCGGTTTCTGCCAGGTCTTAAAATTGCTGCTGCATTTGTCTTCTGGTCTTTTCAAAGCTTTTTCAATTGTGTATTTTTTTATATACAACAAAACTAAACACAGCATTTCTTTGTGTGTGGCTGTAAGTTAGAATTGTAATTACCTTTCCCCTGAGCAGTTACAATGAACACTCTACGTCTGACTTCTTCCCATTGGTCCCATGCAGTTAGCATAGCTATTCAATTTGTCTTGTAAACATAGGCATGCCCTATGACAAGCAGGTCCCATAATTTGTGCGCTGTTTTCCATGCATGCATTTCGGGTACATTGTAGTGCTTATGGTGTCCTCGTAAGGCTTTATAAAGCTAGTTTATTTGCAAGATTTGTCTTCTATTTGATTAGATTTTTGCTAGATTTGCTAGTATTAGATCAAGTATCCAAATATTTTAAAATCTCCTTTCCATTTACAGTACTCTGCAAAAGTCTTAGGCCACCATTAGGTTAGATATTCCATTGAATTAGCAATGGTATAATGATCATATTTAATGAATTCTCAGTCTCTTGATTAGAATGCTACCAGAAATGCAGGTAATCTGTATGCAGTATTAAAAAAATGGAAAAAAAAAAACAACTGTAGGTCCCAGTGGCAAATGGTGTCCTCCCCTTATACTGAGCAATAATAGCATGTGGCAGCTTCATCGGGATGCCAAGTTGACCCTTCTACAGTCTGAAAAAGCTTGATCAGGAATGGTCTTTTTTGGAAGGGTAGCAGCCAAGAAACCAATTTTTTTTGCCCGGAAATGGAACAGGGTGAAAAGGCAAAGAGGCTAAAACTCACAAAGATTGAAATGAAGATCAATGGAAAAGAGTATTATGGAGTGACATATCCATATCCAGATATATGAGCATTACACCATTGGTAAAACACCAAATCTACAGGTGACCTAAGACTTTTGCACAGTACTGTACCATGCCATGGCAGGTCATGTCATGCTTGTTTATATTTGGAATCTATTTCTGGATTCCCGCAGCGAATACCCATTCAGTGCTTTTGGCTGTTCTCAAATCGAAATCCACTACTTTTGTAACTGATTGTCGCCCCTCTATTTTTCAGGAAAATAAAGACTGGTAAGAAGCTCTTATTCAGCAAAACGTCCTCAAACGTTCAGGCATCATTTATTTTAAACGGAAACCCTATACTCAAACATCTCAGACCTCTATTATAACAGCTATTACTTGTCCAGTCCTCTTCTCCTCAAGTTCTGGTTCATTTGGTCGCTCTGTCTCTCTTGCTGTGATTGCTGATAAACCCTCCTATAATAAGTTTATTCATTGTGAGTGGGTGAGAGTGGACTTGGAAGCTGGACCTCAAATGCTAAGGATGGTCCAAACTAAACCAGAAGTTAACAAGTAGTGTTTAATATGTCTGTCTGTATATTTGTCTAGAATTGTAACAGATAGCACCCACTCGGTCCTGTTGGCCGAATGTCACCGATGATTGGAGATGAATCACCCAGCCATTCATTGCTTAAGATTCATGAGCAGCCAGTTTTCATGGCGAGCTGTGAATGTAGCGCTCAGTTAGCTTCCACAGAGAAACCAGTGCTGCTAGAGCAAACACATTATGGCCTCCATCTGAAATGAAACTGCTAGTTTTTCTCACTGAGTGGGCTGCGAATCGTGACTGTTGGTTCTCTCGGGGGGAAGAGAACTGGAGCACAAGTAGGCGTCTTAAAGCGAGTGCGCATGCGCTCTCTCGCGCGCTCTCTCTCTCACACTCTCTCTCACACACCTGCAGGACCCTCTAAACCTGCATGCTGTATTCTGTGCACTTAAGTAGAAACCCACATTTCCACAACCGGTGCAAATGAGACAAGCACATGCTTGCATGAAGTGTTCTCAGCCTTGTTCTTCAGTAGTTAAAGATGCCATCTTGATTACATTGAGCTTTTCTGTCTGCTTTCTGCAGGGTATTAAGCATCAAAATGGATTTTGCGAAAAGTGGCATCTGAATGGCATTAAAAAGCATTACATTCGATGCCAACACGTGCTAAAATTTTAGATAGGCGAATTATAATTAGTAACTTTGCTGTCAGAATATGTACATCAGTGTGATCGTGTGATAAACGTCTGGAGTTTGCTTCCAGCCGGTGCAAATTTGCCCAAACACCAGATGTTTGTCAGTGGTGGGCTAGGACCTGGTGGAGTAAAATGTGAGAGTAGAGATAATTTCGTGAAGGGGTAAACGATGGGTAAGTTCAAATTTCAGCAAAAGTGGCTTGAAGATGAAGAATTTAAATCATGGCTGCAACCCATTTATGCCTGTTTATTGTATTAAAAATGTTGAGTGGCATTAAACGGGCATTACAAAGCATGACGTTAGACCTGCTGATTTCTGAAGAAACCCCCAAATTTATTCACACTCATTAATATCCTGACCATCCCATAACATTAAAACCACTGGCAGGTGAAGTGACACTGCTCCTCTGCATAATGTTCTACTGGGACAACCTTGGCTCACGTTTGATCACGTTACCTGCACATTGTTTATCATTAGCTGTGATGAATCAGTTTTTATTGCTCCTGTCTGACACTGAAGTAGTTATTCAATTAAAATAGAAGTACACTACCAATTGTGTGGCCGATTAAAAGCATCCCTGGCTAGCACTAGGTTGGTGCTGGAAACATTCCTCAAATTTTGGCAGTTGCTGCAGATTTATTGGCTGCACACCACTTGATATGGTGAAGCTTTGTGGCATGACTCCTTGTCTTGCTGGAAGTAGCCATCCAAAGAATGGTACACTGTGGTCGTAAAAAGATGAACATGGTCAGTAGCAACTCAGGCAGGCTGTGGCATTTCAACAATGCTCTGTTGGTATTAAGAGGCCCAAAGTGTGCCAAGAAAATACCCCTCACCACCACCAGCCTGAACTGTTGATACAAGGCAGGATGGATCCATGCTGTCGTGTTGTTTACGCCAAATTCTGACCCTACCATCTGAATGTCAGGATTGGACCAGAAATCGAGACTCATCAGACCAGGCAGCGTTATTCCAATGTTCTGATGTCCAATTTTGGAGAGCAATTTCAGCCTCAGTTCTCTGTTCTTACCTGACAGAAGTGGCATGTGAAAATCCCAGTAGTTTAGTAGTTAGTCATGACGGAAATGACTAAACTAAAGTTAATGAAAAATGACACAAACTAGGACGAAATGAATTGACACTTGCTCGACAATTACATTTTAGTCAAAAGACTATGACAGCCCGTCTAGCACCACCATGCCACAATCAAAAATCACCGTTCTTCCCCATTCTGATGCTCGGTTTGAACTTGAGCAGGTCATCTCGATCATGTCTGCGTGCCTATACATGTTGAGTTGCTGCCATGTGATTGGCTGATCAAATGAGTTAACGAGCAGTTGAACAGGTGTACCTAATAAAGTGTCGAGCGTATATAATACAAGGTTTTAAGTACATCTGTAAAATGCCCATAGTGTAGCTGAATTCTGTGGCAGGAATGGCTAGGTTGTGTCGTAGCATTATTTAAGTAGATCCATGTCATCCATTCAGTCTGGTACTTGGCTGTCGGTGTTGGCTTGGCCTTTGCGCTGCCGGTCCTGTGGTACTGCAGAATTGGCAAAGCCTTAAAATAACCCAGAGTGTTGGAGGCTTCCTTCCTAGACTAACAGACTGTTTTTTCTCCACAGATTATCTGAGCGGGGGCGTTTCTCTCACGGCGGTGGGGACCATCTCGAGCGTCTTGCTGTCTCTGTGAGTACCAAGTGAGAGTGTGTGTGAATTTGTTTAGGTTCATGTTGGGTTCTGCATCGCTTTCACTGTTTCTGTTAACTCCCAGACCACCCACCACGCCGTCCTCCACACACGTACTAGATTTTGTAATCACCATTTTCAATTAATTGCATGTCAGAAAACATCTTTGCGGGCCTTTGAACCTATGTTACCACCAAAATCCACCCAAACTGGAGCGCTCAGTTGGACATAAAATCAAAAGATTGGGCAGTTGGGGAAAACTTGAGCATTTTTCCCAATCTGAGTGCACAAGGTTGTGGTCCATAGGGTACATGTGGTGGTGTCATAGAGTTGCTGTGCAGAATGTGACATGTTGCATGTGGCTCGTGTATTTCCATTATGTGCTGCTGTGCAACCTGACCTATGACTCTGGACCTTAGCTAACTGTAGTGGCTGCTTTTTTTCCCATGACTCACTGACAGGGGGAGATCTCTAGCAGAGATTCCCATGCTCTGACATACACTTCCTCCCATGTGTGTGGGTATGTGACAGAGATATGTGTTTCCTTCTGCAACTTGGTCCAAAATGTTCCATGCTGTCCAATATAGTGTAAACATTTCTGTCCTGTGTGCCTGGTTGTTCTGCACTGAATAATGTTCAGGGCTTTCCTAACATGCTCACCTGTGCTGCTTATGGGAACATCTCGTTTAAACTCATGATGGCATGAAGAACCTTTTTTTCAGTTTAAAAATGGTACAGAATTACTCTCCTGCCCACCAATCCTTTTGAATGTCTGATAATCCAGATGTGTTATCCAGCCTAAAAAACAAATGGTGCCATTTTCAGAAACATTTTAAACTTGTTTCTAGTTCTTGGCCAGTGCCACTACTTAATTTTTTTGTTGAACTTTTTTATTGACCAAATACTTATTTTCCATCATAATTTACAATTAAATTCTTGAAAAATCCTATAATGTGATTTCTTGGATTTTTTTTCTCATTTTGTCTCTGAAGTGTACCTATGATGAAAATTACAGACCTCTCTCATCTTTCTAAGTAGGAGAACGTGCACAATCAGTGGCTGACTAAATACTTTTTTTCCCCACTGTATATTCGAAACTGAAAGAGAAATTAATGTTTAAAATCAATGTTTAGAATCGCGGTTATAATCTGAGAAAAATGATACAACTTACTTGCATTGTTGGGTTCAAATAACAGAAAAATAAATTTTTTTAAGGTTATTCTGGCTAGTGCGCATGCGCATCCCGCCACTACAAAAGGGCCAAGACTTGCTGCCCCCTTTCAGACACATTTACTAATATGCCGATTGGTTCTTTCACTGTGTGAATGAATCACTGTGTATTAAATTGAGTCGTGAGTCTAGTATCGAATTTCGGCTGAAACGAATCGCATGGCTCGACGACGAGAACCAAGAAATTTTTCTAGTAAAAATGCCTTGAGAACCAAGGTACTACTGCATTTTATCCTAGTTAGGTATGCTTGGACTGTTGGAACAAAGGTTTCAAATGTAAATATTCGATTCTGTTTAATCTGTTGAGGGAGTTATGTTAGGGAACTAAGACTGTTTTTGTGCGTACATATTACCTGTTGCTTGGACTATGACTTAAGTAATTAATTTCTGCTCGTTCTCTTGCAGTGTAATATCTCTTTGTGCATTCATTGACGAACAAATTCTTTTGTCCTTTTATAGTTTTCAGCATGAACCATTTGAAACCTCCAGAGACCCTACTTTTGTGTGCTTCTTTTGAGTGATTATTCCCAGAGTACTTCGTAGAACCTATTTCTGTGACCTTGTCCTGCTCCATGCACAGCCCTCTTTTCTGCTTTAGAGGCATCCTCCTTTCTATTCAGTAGGGCCCCAGATGGTAATCGGGAGCCTTGTGTGGCAAGCTTTTCCATGCTGTGAGGCCACATTAACCCTGAAATGCTGCCCCAAAGAATCTGCCTCCATTCCATTGTAATGGAATCCAAAAGGAAATAGCTGAGCCAAAAAAACTTTTGAGAAGGCACAAAAAACTGGATGATAAGGAAACTTCATTTAAAGCAGACTGCTGAAAGCGTTGTGCATTTTCCATCTTAGCATTAATGCTGTTTGAATGCAGTGTGTGGACAATGCAAATAGTAAGCATGCGTCTTTGCCTCCAACTTTGAACAAGGAGTTTAAATGGCAGAAGACATGATTATGGAAAGAGAATGGGATCACCAGCAGGGCAGGGACTCGTGAGTCTGGAACAAAAACGTTAAAATCTAACACCAGTAAAGTAATTTACATTTACAGCATTTAGCAGACGCCCTTATCCAGAGCGACTTACAATTAATACAGTCTTACAATCCAAGCAATTGTGGGTTAAGGGCCTTGCTCAAGGACCCAACAGTGGCAGCTTGGCAGAGGGGGGATTTGAACCCTGGACCTTCTGGTCCAAAGGCCAGTACCTTAACCGCTAGGCTACCACAGTCCAAATAATATCACAGTAATTAATATCACTGAGTGTGTTTACATGCACTTAATAATCCATTTGATTTCTGCAGTCGGATAGATCTTATCATTCAAGTAGTCATGCAAACATCATACTCCGATTTCCCAGATTGGATTAAGGTTTAGAAATCCCATAGCGACGGCTTTCTTTTAGCTCAGTTATCGGATTTCTCAGCGCATGTATTTCCTTACTGATATCTGGCAACCCTGGAATTAAGTACAGCACCTGTGAAATGGCTATAAAACACATTTGGGGAGCCTCTATATGCAATATATGGTCGAGAAATTGAATTTCTGTTTTTAATTATTAAATGTTGGTTTACATCACTTCCTTCTCTGATGATCAGTGGCTGGTTGCAAAGTAGAAATCCGATTGGTGCCTGAGTTGGTCGGATTACTGCCAATCTGTTTTTCTGAAGTTATCAGATTATAAAATGTTTTTCTTTCACTCTCCTGCACCGGTCAGCACAGACGCATTCAGTTTTCTGGATTCATTCGACAAGTGACCTGTAATCACCGGCCATCTTTTCATTTATGTCACTTTTAAAACAAAACAAAAATGCAAATGAAAGACAAATCTTTCTGTAACAAATTTTAGTTTGCACCTTGTTTATTTTGGTTTGTGAGCCCTAAGTTCTGATTGTACAGCATCTTCTGTGCTGTGACCAGCCGAGCTCTCCCAAGTGCTCTTTCTCTCTCCGTGTCTCTTTCAGAGCAGTTTCTGGCGAATGATCTGTAGAAATCACTGCACAGTCGTGTGCCTGTTGCCAGGGCAACGAAGGCTCACTTCTGCCTTTGGTGAGGTCATGTGACTGGGGTTTGCGTCACAAGGGGAGGAACTTGGTCCGACTTTGCCTTTTCATTAGGCTGCTACAGCTTGGAAGAATCTTGTAGTCTTGAGTTGACCAGCCTGGTCTCTGCACTGCTTGTTGCCGCTTTGGCTTTCGTATCGCTTCCTGTCGCTGCCTGCGTTTGCGTCTGGTTTAGCCTCCTGGTTATGGACTGTTAAGGACGTTTTGACGGAAAATAAGAAGGTATGTCCCCGCTTTAGTGCTATTTCCTGTGTATCTGTAGCATGCTGCTTTGGAAGTCTTTGATGGCAGGAGATGGGGAAACACTTTCTCTCTTCAGGCTCATGCATGCGTGCGCTCATTCAGTTATTCACCAGTTGCCTTCCGCCCCATTCATGCCGATGGTCATCCTTTCTTTATCAGTGGGAACTGAATTATTAACTAGAACTTTTGGCTTTCTTCCCTCCACCTCTCGCCGCTTCGCAAACCCTGTCCCTTGGATTTTTCTTTATCCCCGTGTCTGGCTCTCTTTCCCGGATATGAGGGCAGTGCATTCCCAAGTGAATTGCACTGGTATGTGTGCTCATGTTGATGCTGAGATTTGGAGGACTTGCTATGCTATGTGGAAAGTGGGAGGAAGGGTACAAGGGTTGTGGGGATGTTGGTGTTTGGTTTGCAGGATCCCTTTCTTAATGCGGATGCAACATGCTAGATGGGAAAGCATTAGGAGGAAAGTGTTTTGAGGTCAGAAGTATTAGAGGCTTGATCTCTGCTGCCCTCACCCTTGTTATTTACTCAGTATGTCTCCTCACACTCCTCTCCCACTTTCCACTCTTCTGCTCCCCATCGGCTTGCCATGTTCTAAGCCATTTACGCAAGTGCCTGCTGTGCTTGACAGAATAGCTTTGTGTATATGTGGCTTTTTAGATAGAACAGTTTTCCAGTCTACCAGTGGATGTGATGTTCACACACACTTGTTGGAGGCTTGTTGGCAGTGAGGATAAGAGACAGTGCTGGCAGCTACATCAACACAGCCCACACGTGTGGGAGGAGATTAGCCTCACAGCAACCACTGCTGTTGTGTGGTATCAGTCTTGTCTGTTATTACAGGCCCCGACTGTGTAGTGTGTACATGAGCAAAAGCACAGACACTTGGGTGTCATTGTTCAAACAAATGTCAACGCGACCCTCAAGTGAAGCCATACATCAGTTCTCAAATCGGCTTTATACTAGGGGTGTGATATTGACACAAAATGATGTCTCAATATTTTCGGGGATTTTATCCATAACGATAATTGGGTGACACTCTGCGTCCTTGGAAAAATGCATTTGTAAAAGTCTTGGATTGTACTGGGATATTTAGTAATAGTATATTAATTGTTTCTTACTAATGACGTGGTAAAACATTGAAGGAAATGTAAATGCGAGTATTATTTATTATAGGGCTGCAACTAACGATTATTTTAATAATCGATTAATCGGTCGATTATTTTTCCGATTAATCGGTGAGCAAACTCGGGATATTGTGGTGACTTACGCTGTTGTTGAGCTCCCTTCATACTCATCGGTCACCGCAACAACAGCGTAAGTCACCACAATATCCCAAGTTTGTTCCGTTTTGAAGTGAGGAAACATGTTTTCGTTTCGAGGGCTGTATCAGCACCGTGCCGGGTCAAATCACTTTTGGAAAGTTTGCATGTTACACATTTTTTTAGTTGTGTGAAGCGTGAATTCTTAATGCTAACTTGTTTTGAAGATTCCTCGTCCGTGCCGGCTCCGCCTCGCTCCGTTCAATCGCTTGTGTGTTTTTTTTGTTTTTTGTTTTTTTTTCCCCCCAGCGTTGACAAAGTGCCGCAAGTAACGTAAGCAGATATGATAAAGCGGGGGGGACACAAATCATGGACACAACGAATCGATAATGAAATTCGTTGTCGACACTTTTAATAATCGATTATTATCGATTTTATCGATACGTTGTTGCAGCCCTAATTTACTGCATTGGTACCTCGGTTTTCACTGTTCCAGAAGGTTTGTCGAGATGCGAAAACGAGTACCGAGCAAATGTTTTAAGAGAAGTAATTTAAAGCATAATAATAATTTAAAGCATGTGCGGTAACAATATATATTGCGATATATTCTTTTCTTCTGTAAATGTCAATGACAGATTCTGAACATACTCACATACCAGATACATTGCAGCAGAATAAACACACACACAAAAAAGTACAGAACGTCATTTTAAGAACATTTATTGTGCAAAACTTCTTTTAAAAAGTAATTTTATTACTTAATTAAATTTAATTGATTTATTTGATGATTAAAAACGCTACAGCATACTTAGTAATACTGTATATTAATTACTAATATATAATGTTACTAATTATATCATACTATAATCATATAATAAATAACACACACGCACTTCCCTTGGCACAATCCCTTGGAGGGTCACATATGTTGAGCTAGGACTAAAAGATGGCAACCTACCAATGGCGAGGAGAAGCCTGTGGCCGAAGCACTGCAGTCTTGTCCAGCCGTTCATTTCCACAACTTCCACCCTTCATTGATGAAGTGGACTGTGAGACTAATGTAAGGCTCCTTTGTGCGACTTGACCACAAGTTGCATAGTGTTTTATGCTCCGGAGTTCTTTCTCCACTTGCTCGTGGGCTTTGTCATACAGTTTGGCTAAAGTGCTTGCGGCTAGGTACCTCATAACGTGGATCATGTGTCTTAATCATGTTCTAAAAGCTTCATTTCTCCATTGTAATAAACTGCACCATGTCCTTACACAGGTACACAGTAATGGCATTTGTAATATCTATCCCCCGCCGATTCTTTTTATCTGGAGTGTCTTTAGAAAATGCCTGTAAAATTTTAGTCTGCTGTTGTGTAGGGCCACCTTTTTCCTTTGCACTTCACTGACTGGGCGTCTCTCCGTTTTTAGCTTTCTTGGTATTTCAAAACGTCCTTTGCTTTGAGGTGATAAAACAAATTACTTGTATTCCCTCTCTTCGCTATTACTGTCGCCCGGCATATTTTGCAGATTATTTTTCTGCTCAACACCCGACTCCTTAAACCTGAACCAGGTCCATATGACCAACGTCGCACCGGTCTTCTTTACGAGCACCTCCTCCTCCCATGTGTAAGCTCCATGCTTGCAGCTGCTGCCATGCTTTCAAACGAAACAGGCGCAGTTTGATGACCTCATCAACATGTGCTATTGTGAAAAATCTCATGTAATTTAGTGAGTAATGCATTGAAAGGGAAAAGAAAACGCAAATCACCTACTCAATTGGAGAACTCTGGGAGCTAGCATAGCTGCTAATGCTAACTGCTGAGCCTGTGTTCAGCTGGCTCTTATAAACTAGGACCCCTGCAGACTTATTTGCACTAAGAGTACTATACTGTAGATGTAAAAATAAGGAAAAACTCAATAACCAGCTGAGATCTTCACCAAGCAAGGGTTATTGTGAACCTGGATCACTGTGTACGGAGTTGTAAATTGAGTTTCGAATGAAACTCGTCGCAAGGCTCAACTCAGCCACTGATTTGTGCAAGTTGTCCTACTTAGAAAGATGAGAGAGGTCTGTAATTTTCATCATAGGTAGACTTCAACTATGAGAGACAAAATGAGGAAAAAAAATCACATTGTAGGATTTTTTAAGAATTTAATTGTAAGTTATGGTGGAAATAAATATTTGGTCACCCACAAACAAGCAAGATTTCTGGCTCTCAGACCTTTTCTGTCCTCCACTGGTTACCTGTATTAATGGCACCTGTTTGACCTCATTATCTGTATAAAAGACACCTGTCCACAGCCTCAAACAGTCAGACTCCAGACTCAACCATGGCCAAGACCAAAGAGCTGTCGAAGGACACCAGGAAGAAAACTGTAGACTTGCAGCCGCCTGGGAAGAGTGACTCTACAATAGGCAAGCAGGTTTGTGTGAATAAATCAACTGTGGGAGCAATGAAAGACATACAAGACCATTGATAATCTCCCTCGATCTGGGGCTCCATGCAAGATCTCATCCCGTGGGATCTAAATGATCATGAGAACGGTGAGCAAAAATCCCAGAACTACATGGAGGGACCTGATGAATGACCTGCAGAGAGCTGGGACCAAAGTAACAAAGGCTACCATCAGTAACTCACTACGCCAAGAGAGACTCAGGTCCTGCTGTGCCAGGCGTGTCCCCCTGCTTAAGCCAGTACATGTCCAGGCCCATCTGAAGTTTGCCAGAGAGCATATGGATGATCCAGAAGAGGATTGGGAGAATATCATGTGGTCAGATGAAACCAAAATAGAATTTTTTGGTAAAAACTCTCAACTGGAGGAAAAAGGATGCTGAGTTGCATCCCAAGAAACGCCATGCCTACTGTGAAGCATGGGGGTGGAAACATCATGCTTTGGGGCTGTTTTTCTGCAAAGAGGACAGGGGACTAATCCGTGTTAAGGGAAGAATGAACGGGGCCATGTATCGTGAGATTTTAAGCCAAAACCTCCTTCCATCAGTGAGAGCATTGAAGATGGAACGTGGCTGGGTCTTCCAGCATGACAATGATCCCAAACACTGAACCCAAAATCTGAACTTTGTCATAATCATCCTATTCTACACAGTGGTTTGTTTGCAGATGGTGAATTTCATTAGTTGCCAAGCAGTCTTTGGTAGTGTCTATGTTTTGTGTCTGATTTGTTCACTCATCTTTAACTTCAGTCATGCATTTTCTGGTAGAACTCTAGTTTGGTTTGTGTACGTTGCATGCACATAGTCTGTCCTACCTGGCAACATGACTTGGTGAAGCTGTTTTTCACTGTGTTTTACAAAGTGAGCGACATGCTTGATAAAGTCAGCTCCCACGTTGTTCAAACAACAATTAAGATATTATTGTAGATGATGCATGTCACACACCCCTACTTCACTCGCAGGATTTGAAAATGACGTCAGTATCAAAAGGCTAACTGTTTCCGCGCTTATCGTTTGCCTTTACATATGTTGGGTGTCGCCCTGTTTCTGTGAATACTTCAATCTGCAGTGATAACATGAGAGCAGGAGAATGACAGCACTGGCATCCCAAATCACAAAAATCACATCCAGGACCTTGAAGCTCTGCGTGTTTGTCTGAGACTTACCAAAAGCCTGAGTATATTAAAGCTTCGAGTCTAGGCTTAAAGCTGAGTGATTCTGAATTCCAGTCTGAGGCAGGAATGTTATTCCACAGTTGTGACATGAATACACTTACCACAGCTGTGGTTGTTTGTTAATGGTCTGTTCTCCTGTAGTTATCTATATAACTAAAGCAGACATTTTGAGTAAAGCAGATGTGTTAGGGTATAGTACGTTTAGATTGCACCCTTATACTCTGGAGCCAGGCCATGCAATTAATTCGATGGTATTTTTCACACCAAACGCAACTTTTCGGACAACTTTATTTTATCCGCCGTCTGTTACATTTTTGCAAACGTTTGCTTCTGACCGATCACCCTGCTCCTGCGTCTCATAAACCAGCTCCTGTATTTTCAGTCTGCCTCTCTCCCGGGAGCCTTTGCATACTTAGAACTAGACTGAGTAAAAACCGTCGTGTTTATCTTCATGTTCCTTTGCCCCTTGTTCCCTTTTCTCCACTGAACCAGAGATATTTTACTTGGTTATAAAATGTTCAGATTTGGGACAATGTTAATGTTAATAAAAACAATAGTAATATTATTCATAGTTAATAATAAATTATAGTTGAGTCAAAGCTTAAACTTGATGTAATGGGATAGATCTCCCAAATCAAGTGGTGGTTTGTTCATGCAAAAAAAAAAAGTTTCATGAATGAGGTGGTGAGACTCTGTGCTCCTTCCTTTTTTTCCAAAACCGGATGTGGTATCGGTGTGTGAATTTTTTCGTGAGAAGCAAAAGGGTGTTTCAAAAAGTGAAGAAGACACCCTATACACAAAATCCACTTCGTCCAGTGTGTATGGTTTTTCTTGACATGAAAACATTGCGAATATTTAGCATTCTGAACCATATGGAGGCTGTTTAATGACTTCCATCCAATCGGAACAGTAATACTGAAACTGCACACAATGGACTGTTATACATATAGGTTGTATAGAAGGGTTTTTTTGTTGTTCTTTTTAAATTATCTTCTTTTAGTAATGGAAAAGCCGTCAAGATTGGTTGAACAAACAATTGAGGTGGTAGGTAGACACACAATTGAAACACACCAGGTACTGGCTGCACAGTTTATTCCCATTTCAGCCTGTTATAAGTAAAAAGCTTAACGTTCCTTAAAATACTAAAGCAGTGACCAAGGAACACAACTTCTCTCAGTTGCTGTTGGGCATAACTAATCTCTACTGCAGAATTACGAACCTGAGATTCAAAGAGAATAATTTTTGCGTTAAGCTTTTTACTCACAATAGGTTTAAAGAAGAAGAAAAGCTTAATGTAAAAATGATTACTTTCCTTTTGGATCACAGGTTTGTCATTTTAGCAATAGAAATGACCGTACTTATTACCAGTAGTAATTGAGACAAGTTTGGTGTTCCTATTTCATAATTTCGGACATTAAACCGTGTCTTTAAGACTCTCTCACGTGTTCCTAATAAAGTGGCCGCTGACTGTATAGACAGACTGTAAAGCACATGGGCAGTCAAGAATTCAAGTGCTCATATATTATTCTGACATTTAGCAGCTATTTTAAATCCTCAGCTCCCCTGTTTATTTGAAGGAGGAAAACCACGATCATTAAGACCACTGGATCGGTTTCCTGCCGAGTGTTGTGCAGGTAGGGTGCTAAGCAGGGAAGTATGGATGAGAGGGGTTAAAAAGCCAATAATGAGCACTGCTATTGATAGGAGAGCTGCATCCGAACTGGATTTAGTGTTTCAAGAAGTGGTCGGGTTTCCATTCTGAATTCATTTTTCTATTAAGACTGTCAGTCTGAAGAGAAACTTTCTACTGTCACATTTATGAATTGCTTAATAGGCAAACATGGCTGTAAGTGTAAGCACTTGAATGGCGTTCTAGTCCTGGATTGTAATTTACTGAAGCCTTCAGGCGTTGTATGTGTGGGCAGTGAGGCATTGCTGAGCAGACGTGGCACTGTCGGTGATGGTTAGCAGAGACAGCTGTCTGAGCGTCCCCATTGTAGCATTATGAATGGCCCACTTGGAGAAGGTTAGAGGTCGGTGAGGGCCTGTGTCAGTGTGGGGCCTGCTGTGAGAAAAGGGGTCTCAACACTAGGGCTGTGCTCAGAAATCCATACAGCAATATATCGCGATATGTTTTTTTTATTCTACAGTGGGGCAAAAAAGTATTTAGTCAGCCACTGATTGTGCACGTTCTCCTACTTAAAGACGAGAGAGGTCTGTAATTTTTATCATAGGTACACTTCAACTGAGAGAGACACAATGAGGAATAAAAAATCCAGGAAATCACATTGTAGGATTTTTAAAGAATTTCATTGTATATCATGGTGGAAAATAAGTATTTGGTCACCCACAGACCTGTAACTTCTCCAGCATGACAATGATCCCAAACACACTGCTCAGGCAACAAAGGAGTGGCTCCGTAAAAAGCATTTCAAGGTCCTGGAGTGGCCTAGCCAGTCTCCAGATTTCAACCCCACAGAAAATTTGTGGAGGGAGTTGAAAGTCCGTGTTGGCCCAAAACATCACTGCTCTAGAGGAGATCTGCATGGAGGAATGGGCCAAAATACCAGCTACAGTGTGTGCAAACCTGGTGAAGACTTACAGGAAACTTTTGACCTCTGTCATTGCCAACAAAGGTTATGTTACTAAGTATTGAGGTGAACTTTTGTTATTGACCAAATACTTATTTTCCACCATGATTTACAATTAAATTCTTTAAAAATCCTACAATGTGATTTCCTGGATTTTTTCTCATTTTGTCTCTCGTAGTTGAAGTGTACCTATGATGAAAATTACAGACTTCTCTCATCTTTCTAAGTAGGAGAACTTGCACAATCAGTGGCTGACTAAATACTTTTTGACTCCTCGTACACCGAGTTGTATTTCAGCTGTTTTTGTATTTTCAGTGAACTATGTGGAATATCACAATATATCACGATATGCATCGTAGCACAATGTGTTGTGATATAATCGTATCCGATTAATCGTGTCCCAGTTATCATGATGCGCATCATATTGTGTAATCCTTTCCAATACCCACCCCTACTCAACACCATTTTTCACACCATGCTTACAACTCATTTACCAGCAGTTTGAGATTGGTTTCGAGTTCTATATAAGCTGCTTCAGAATAGAGGTTACATTTTAAAATGTGTTCAAATGGCAGACCTGGGCAAGATTACATCGGTTAAAGGTTCTGAATGAATTGCCCAGCCCTATGCTGCGTTCTCAAATAAGTACTTGTGTGAGGACGTTCCTGTAGCCTCCTGTCATGTGAATTAAATCCAGTATCTGATTTGAGAAGTTAGGCATAACTGAAAAAAAGTCGGAGGCTATTTTTATTCATACCACATGCTGGGTTTCCTCAGGGTTCTGTCAAAGTGTCTATTGTCACACAGCAAGCTGGACACAGCTGCTCCTCTTTTGTAATGCCTAAGTGGAAACTGGGTGAGAGTGAGACTGGAAGAGCGAAAAAAAGCACTTGTTGGTTAAAATGTAGTTCTTCACACGTTTTTCCACAACATTTAACACCTGGTGCAGCTTTCAATGTGTGCTCCCCCCAATCTCCAAACACTGGCGTGTTGATTGCATTGCCATTTAGTAGACGCCCTCATCCAGAGCGTCTTTACTGATACAGTCTAAGCAATTGGGGGTTAATGGTTTTGCTGAAGGACCCAACAGTAGTAGCTTGGCAGAGTTGGGATTTGAACTCTGTATCCTCTGGTCCATAGTCCAGTCTGTCTATGGTTTCATGTTACCCCATGAGTTACCCCATCACAGACTAGCAGATATTACAGCTCAGCCTTTATTCATGAGAAACTATTGAAAGGCTGACGAGTGAGCTTGTGCTACTCCTGCACAAAATTTTGGAACTCTGGACTCTCTCTCAGTTGTGGTTCTCCAGTCTGCTTTTGTCACGTGTGAGAACATTAATAAATTATTCGGTTTTATTACATTAGTTCAAGAGCTTTGCTGAAATTCAGATCTTCACTCCAGAGCTGAAAGCTGTGCATTACATCACAGGATCTACACCCCTGGGCAACAAAATGGGGCAAACATAAAAATTGCAAAATGAGTGTTGTTCCACTTGATGGTAACTGCTCCAAACAGTCTGAGTAGCTGCCAAATGCTTCCAAGTTAGTTTGTTTAATGTCAGATTAGATTATTAGATTCTCTTTAGGTTTCAAATCTAACTCTGACCAGGACAAAGCATGAGCCTGGTGGACTGTGGTAGATTAAAAACAGCTGATCTTTTAAGGAAAACAAAACACAAGGTAGAAGATATTTTGGAAGATTCTGAACACACAAACATGTTAGATTGGTTTTATATCAAACATTTAAGTCTTTTCATGATGTTATCTTTTGTGTACAAGAAGATTCTAAGTGACTTTTCCTGTTTCGAGCTTGTTCTTGACAGCAGTTGGCACAAATGTTGGGACAGGTCTCAGGAGTGCATTTACTTCTTGCAAGTTTTCTGCCCAATGATTTGTTGTTACCATTTAAATGTTTTATGTTGTGCAGTTTTCAGTTTGTCCCATGTTTTCCCAGGAGTGTACATCCCCAGCTTGGTTAGGCTTTTTTTTTTATCTCTTTCTGGCTGTAGACACCAGTGGGAAAAGTTTTCTTCCTGCTTCTCCTTACTAAAAGTTGTTCATAGGCAGTGTTAATTTTGTTGATGAATGATTTTCATCATAGTTTTCATCAACAACCTTTTTTTTCTTACAAAAACGAGAAGGTCCAGGGTTCAAATCCCACTTCTGCCAAGCTGCCACTGTTGGGTCCTTGATCAAGGCCCTTAACCCACAATTGCTTGGATTGTAAGACTGTATAAATTGTAAGTCTCTCTGGATAAGGGCGTCTGCTAAATGCTGTAAAAAAGCCAAATGTTTGGCAGAGACGACATCCAATCAAGATCTGACAAGTTAGGAAAAGATACAACCATAACTTGAGTATATGTTGGGTAGCGATCCAGTCAGTAATGGGGTAAGATGCAGATGTTTGATCTGACCCCGGGAAGCTCGTACTAGCTCGACAATGTCAACACCTGAGAGAACGAGGAGAGTCGATATATGAACACATTTCCCATTTGATATCAAGGAAAACAAGACTCTTTATAAACCGTGTGGGGCACCATCTCCGGGAAAAATACAGCAAAGTTGAAAGGACATCTGCAGGCATGTCGTCCTGAAACTGCGGTCAAGCTATCAGCACCTAAATGCAAATAAAGTAGGGATTAAAATATGTCTTCAGAATATATTAACTTTGTCTGAAAAGCGTTCATATTATATTTAAGGAGTATTCGGGTAACATAACTCCATTTATGCTGTAATTATGAATAAATGCATATAGAGCATGCACATATATCCGAACTTGTATGTTTAATAAAGCTCATAATGTATCATTTATTCCACCTTGATTCTATCCTACAACATCTCATGAGTGTCCACACCGAGTTTGAAGCAGATCTTTGATGGAAATTGAGTTTGTGACCACTTATAATAATGCATGCATACAGACCTGAGCTTGTCTCGTAATTAGATCTTAAAATATATCATTCATTCCGACTTGATTCTATTCTAGAATATCTGCTGAATGTCCGCATCAAGTGTGAAGCAGATCTATGGTGGAAATTGAGTAATAACCACTTTCATGTATACTTTTATTATCAATGCATGCATGTAGATGTTTCATCTTAAGTTAAATGTTAAAGCATTTATGTACAAGGTACTGTAGATTAGTCAACTATAGTCCTACTATAATTAGTCGGCGAAAATTAAACTAAAAACAATTCAGATGACTAAATTATGACAAACTAAATTACATTTTAGTCAAGACTATGACTAAAACTCAGTTTGCTGTCAAAATGAACTGTTCATAGGTAGTGGTTACATAGCCAGTTACTTGCAGCAGCTAACCAATAGCATTTTTATATAAAGCAATGCTGTATAAAGATGCTGTGTAAGACAGGTGTACCTAATAAAGTTGCCAGTGATTGTATATCAAATTAATTTACAGTACTCAGTCTACCTAAATCTGTCTGTACACAATCTGAGTGTGGATTGGTGTAGTCCAAACTCTTTAGAGATGGTTTTCTAACCTTTTCCAGCCTGATGAGCATCATCTACTCTTTGAGGTCCTCAGAAATCTTCTTTGTTTGTGCCATGATACACTTCCACAAACATGTTGTGAAGAGCAGACTGATAGATCCCTGTTCTTTAAATAAAACAGGGTGCTCACTCACACCTGATTGTCATCCCATTGATTGAAAACACCTGACTTTAATATCACCTTCAAATTAACTGCTAATCTTAGAGGTCCACATACTTTTGCCACTCACTAATATGTAATATTGGATCATTTTCCTCAATAAGTAAATGACCAAGTATTATAATTTTGTCTCATTTGTTTAACTGGGTTCTCTTTATCTACTTGTAGGACTTGTGTGAAAATCTGATGTTTTAGGCCATATTTATGGAGAAATATAGAAAATTCTAAATGGTTCACAAACTTTCAAGCACCACTGTAAACTGGTTCAGATTCACGAGTTGTGTCTGTTTAATGTCTGTCAATGCATTTCCAGTGCATCATACCATCCTTCTATGTGCATGGTATGATGGACTGGAAATGTGAATTTCCATAAATAAAGGTCTGGCATTTGTATAACCGGGTTAGGCTTTGGACGGATGGTAGCATTCTGGTTATATTTTCGGTGGTATCTCTGACACATTTACGTATCGTTTGCACACTGCTTTCTTGTGAAAATACCCTTATGATTACATTACAGTAGCATCAAAGACTAAGGTAATGACTGTGGCCATTTGGGTCAATGACCTGTTCCACAGAAGGTGAGGCACGTGTTAAACGGTTCATAGCTGTATAAAGGATGATGTTGAACAAAAGCATGTAATTGTGAACAAGGCTGTACATATGCTAAGGGGTCACCAATATTTTATTTGTTCCATCTACATCAATACCACCAAGCTCTGTATGTAGAGTGCAAGTCCAGGGCCGATCATCTCAGGACTCTCTAAGACCAGGGCAACACCATATGGTAGAGCTCTCACCATTGCATAAATTAAATACCCTAAATGTATTTTTGTTTTGCTGTTCAGAGAAAAAACAATACTAAAACTCCAATTTAAAAATATATGTTGAAAGCTGAGCACAGCATGTTTTCTAGCAGAATGTTTTTGCTGATGGTCACTTTTGGTATGTTTTTGCATTTTTAATTTTGTATATTTGTAGGCATTTGTGTTGCAGTGCATTTCATAGCAAGCAAGCTGGCTGTTCAGTCACTTCGGACTTGTACTTCATTAGTTGCGTTCACTGAACAGACAATTAAATCATTAATCACAGTTATTTACATGGCAACTCGTGGTCAGCTAAAATTTCATGGTTGTGACTGGCCTATGTGGAGTATCAGGAATTTTCTTGTGAAGAATACATTTCACCATGAAGTACCACGGGTTTTTAAATGAATAAATAAATACAAATCCAGTCTCTGAGTAGAAGCTGCATCTGGGTCATGATTGAATCCTCCAGCAGGATGATGATCCAAAACAAACATCTAATTCCAGGCGACGATGGTTCAGTGACCACAAAATCCAACTTTTGACATGAATTTTCATGTCCCTGACAGAGAGAACGTTGACAAACTGTGGACTGAGCTAAAGCAAGAAAGACCACAAAAGCTTAAATGAAATAAAATGGTTTTTGTGAGTTTAGATTTCTCACTTTTTCAGTGTGGGATTATAGCGAGTTATCCCCTGGCATATTTGTAGAATTGTGTTTTGTAGGCTTGTGCACACAAACGCAATTTTATAGTTTGTTTGTATAGAACTGCCTGTACATTTACACTTAACTGTAAATAAGCTACTTCTAAGCTACTGAAGAATTTAAAGCTTTACATATCCATAGTGCCCATTCACAAAGCTACGTGTAGATGCAATTCAGACCGTCCTGAACAAGTGGTGCCTGCCATGCATTTTCAAATGAGCCATGAAGCCCAGAGTTGTCAAGAAATATTTTCCATCCAAACGAAATCAGATCATACTGAAACTTTGAACTGCTGGTTCATAAACTCCAACCATGAACGAAACACATCTATGATAGTACCGGTACTAAATGACCCATATGAAACCCCATGCAGAGCTCGATATGTTTGGGAAAACAAGTTGGTTAATAATCTCCAGTTTCCTACAGATCTGGAAGGACATGGCATTAATGCTGAATGCACAATGCCTGGCAACGTCCTCTGTCTGTTCCCTACATTTACATTTATGCTAATCTTCCAGTTATTATTGTGGATAAGCATTTTAGCCATAAGTTCTTAGTTACTTGAGTTAATCAATAATGAATTCACTACTTTGGATTTGTTAGGTACACAGGAGTGATACAGCATAGTTCACTATGGAGTCCATAAATAAAACAGCCCTGTAAAATTAAACACGGGTATGCTGCTATTCTTTTGTGTGTGAACTGTTACAGTTGTAGATGTCCTAGCTCAGTGTGGGTATTAGACATGGCACCAGTACTGTTGTGTACAGTACCATGGCTATTTAGTTAGTGTGGTATATACAGTGGGGCAAAATAATATTTAGTCAGCCACTGATTGTGCAAGTTCTCCTACTTAGAAAGATGAGAGAGGTCTGTAATTTTCATCATAGGTACACTTCAACTATGAGAGACAAAATGAGAAAAAAAATCCAGGAAATCACATTGTGGGATTTTTAAAGAATTTAATTGTAAATCATGGTGGAAAATAAGTATTTGGCCCACAAACAAGCAAGATTTCTGGCTCTCACAGACCTGTAACTTCTTTAAGAAGCTCTTCTGTCCTCCACTCGTTACCTGTATTAATGGCACCTGTTTGACCTCGTTATCTGTATCAAAGACACCTGTCCAAAGCCTCAAACAGTCAGACTCCAAACTCAACCATGGCCAAGACCAAAGAGCTGTCGAAGGACACCAGGAAGAAAATTGTAGACCTGCACCAGGCTGGGAAGAGTGAATCTACAATAGGCAAGCAGGTTGGTGTGAATAAATCAACTGTGGGAGCAATTGTAAGACATACAAGATCATTGATAATTTCCCTCGATCTGGGGTTCCACGCAAGATCTCATCCCGTGGGGTCAAAATGATCATGAGAACGGTGAGCAAAAATCCCAGAACTACACTGAGGGACCTGATGAATGACCTGCAGAGAGATGGGACCAATGTATCAAAGGCTACCATCAGTGAGACACAATGCCGAGAGGGACTCAGATCCTGCAGTGCCAGGCGTGTCCCCCTGCTTAAGCCAGTACAAGGCCAGGCCCGTCTGAAGTTTGCCAGAGAGCATATGGATGATCCAGAACAGGATTGGAAGAATATCTGAGTTGCATCCCAAGAACACCATACCTACTATGAAGCGTGGGGGTGGAAACATCATGCTTTGGGGCTGTTTGTCTGCAAAGGGGACAGGACGACTGATCAGTGTTGAGGGAAGAATGAACGGAGCCATGTATCGTGAGATTAAGCCAAAACCTCCTTCCATCAGTGAGAGCATTGAAGATGGAACGTGGCTGGGTCTTCCAGCATGACAATGATCCCAAACACACCGCTCGGGCAACGAAGGAGTGGCTCCGTAAAAAGCATTTCAAGGTCCTGGAGTGGCCTAGCCAGTCTCCAGAGCTCAACCCCATAGAAAATTTGTGGATGGAGTTGAAAGTCCGTGTTGCCCCAAAACATCACTGCTCTAGAGGAGATCTGCATGGAGGAATGGGCCAAAATACCAGCTACAGTGTGTGCAAACCTGGTGAAGACTCACAGGAAACGTTTGACCTCTGTCATTGCCAACAAAGGTTATGTTACAAAGCGTTGAGTTGAACTTTTGTTATTGACCTAATACTTATTTTCCACCATGATTTACAATGAAATTCTTTAAAAATTCTACAATGTGATTTCCTGGATGTTTTTTCTCATTTTGTCTCTCTCATAGTTGAAGTGTAGCTATGATGAAAATTACAGACCTCTCTCTCATCTTTCTAAGTAGGAGAACTTGCACAATCAGTGGCTGACTAAATACTTTTTTTGCCCCACTGTATGGTGGGAGTTTGTGGCAATGACAAGATTGCATAATTTCACGTTACATTTTGGACTTTTTTTTTTGAGGTGCATACCTGTTTACTGTATGTGCATGTGGTATTGACTACACCACTGGGTTTAGGTAATGACCGCTATTAATGCTCCGTATTTCTACTTATGTAAAGTGCATTTTTTGAAAATGTTACATTTACAGTCCTGAAAAAGGTTAACCAGCATGATGTGTGTGTCTGCAGTGCTGAATGTCAGGGGGTTATTAGGATACTGTTGTGCCCTGAATTATGCCATTTAAGACTAGACATGCACCTTTTTTTTCTGGCTGATTCCAATTTGCTTTTTTATTTTTATTTTTTAAAGACATATCACACAATTCCAATTATTTTATTTTTTTGTCTGAAAATGATAAATGACAGCATACAGAAACCATTGTTCAACTTTTCGTTGAATGGAAACTTCTTTATTGCTAAAGAAAGACAGAAAGGACTGCTGGCTCTGCGTTCTCGCTAGCTTTAGCTTTAACCTCTTTGCCTGTGTAAATTACGTCAAATTCTGCATATTCAGTGGGTGGTGGTTGTTGTTGTTGTTGTTGTTGTTGTTTTAAATGTCTTGTTAAATGCATTGTTCTGAATGTGGGCTGTGAAATAGCCCACTTCCACACTGATGATATGGCTGTGTCCGAAATGGATCCCTTCTCCCTCATTAGTGTTGTGCTTTAATGGCCTAGTGAGAGACTAAGTTGCACTGAAAACACAACATCTAACACTTCCTCATCATCAAAATACATCATGCACTGGTCTTGTAAAAAACATGCGGGTGGCTGAGCTGTGTTTAAAGCTCCATACACACATGAACTGAATTCTGAATTAAAGGTAGTAAAAGCACTGTGCTGTTTGTGTTGCTGTGTTTGTGCTCTGCTAGGGTTGGGTATCGCAACACAACTTCTCTCAAGTAATTTTTAATCATAACTATTTTAATTTGAGCTTTTTTCTTCCAATTTAACCTTATTATAAGTAAAGCGCTCAAGGTAAAAATTATAATATTCCTTTTTGGACCACATGGTCATCATTTAAGCAATAGAGAGTACTTATGGGTAGTAACAGATGGAAGTTTGGTGTTCCTACGTCACTGCGTTAGTACATTTAAGCCACGTTAAGCCTTTTACTTAACAGGTTTAAAATGGATCACAAAAAAATAAATGTAAAATTGATTCCTTTTGAAGTTGAAATATAAAATATATATATTATTTGCACTTAAACATTTGGCTCAATTTTTCACCATTTTGGAATTGATAACGAGTTGGAATCGAAATTGGATTGCAAACGATACCCAACCCTAGTTTCTAATCCTGTATTTGTTACTCTGTTTCCTTTCAGCCAGTAGCTTTAGAAACATGACTCACTTTTTATGGCCTTAACACTTATGCTTTTGTGACACTGAGGCTTACAAGCCACTGATCGAAGATGTCAGGCTCGTGCCATGTTCCAGGGCAGGCATTAATTGTGGTGTTGAGCCTAAATGCCCAATTGTAGTATGTGATTAAGGATTTATGTCATGCCCTCACTGTTGTCTTTAAAAAAAAAAAAAAAATTTTATGAGTCAAACTGACATGCACTCAGCTTCAAGTCTCATTCAAACAGCCATGAAATCTTCAGGCCAGATTTCCATGGCAACTGCTGGATTGTGATAGCAGGTTACATGGTTATCTGATTTTATGAAGAGTGTCAGGAGGAGGAGAGGAGCACAGGGCTGTACTTATGGCTGTAGCTTCTGAGACAGATCAGGCCAATTTACTCGTTCATATTTTGGTGCTGAACTGAATAATGCACATCAGTAATGTCAGTGTGACTTCGATGAGGGTAGTGTTTCGGAAAAATGGTCAAAGAGAATGCAGTTATTCAGGTTTTGTGTGGATTCGTTGATAGAATTATTACATACTGATATAATAAATATGATGTAATAGTTTATGATATAATAAGTATGTACATATGTACTGGGCAAAAGGTTTAGGCACTGTTTTACAGAATGTGTGGTTCTTCTATGTTACTGTATCAGTGGGAAACATTTCAGATTTATTTTTGCATTTATCTGATTATTCAAGTGGTCTTGTATACAGCATACTCCGATCTAGAAGTCAGATTAAGAAATCCGATAAAGACAGCTGGATTTTAGCCCAGTACCCGGATTAGTCACAGCATGTAAACCAGTTACCTGATTATGATCAGTTTTCTCAGTCTGCGCATGCACTTAAGAATAACAAATACGGTTGCCAGGTCTGCTTATTCCAAAGACTGGGCTTTATTTTGGCCCTTTTCATTGACTGTGGCATATTATTTCTGCATCTGGCAACCCCGGAATTAAATGCAGAACCCTTTGTGGAGCTCTGAAACACAGTGTATACTCGAATATGAAGAATTTGATTGTTATATGAAAGCTTGAAGTTGTCGTCACACATTTCTCTGAGGTTATTGCCTGGTTGCAGAGTAGGAATTCGGTTACTGCCTGAATCATGTAAACCCAGAGGCTTCCTGTTATCGGTTTACCCAAGTGCATGTAAACTGGTTGATTGGATTACTGACAGTTTTTGGATTATTAAGTGCATGTAAACGCACTCGGTTAGCAAAACTTGGTTTTGCCAGTCCAGTTGCTCTTTTCTTTTTTTTAGCAAAAACAAAACCAAAAGATTTACTTTCGGCTATTGAGGTTGGGTGTAGGCATAGATGTAGCATTAATGGTTATATCAATGGAAAGTCCTCACAAGGATAGTGAGACTGTCTCTCTGTGTGTGTAGCAGGTGTGGATGATATTATATTATACATAAGTGCTCTTTGTGTGTGAATATCAAAGTGCACGTCCTGAGCGGCAATTTCTGTAATGCCTGTGTAATTGTGTAGGTGGAAGCGATGGACCTCTGCAATTTTCCAGAGTGTAAGAACTGCATGATTTATTTGTTTACTTGGTCTAAACCGCAGTCCTCGGTTAAATACAGGCCCATATTTATGACTCATGCTCAAGTGAAGCCTCACCACACTATAGCCTATTTATTTCTGTGTTAAGTGGGATCCAAACGAGCCGGTGTCTGTTCTAATGCTGAACGTCACTACGTCTTAGGAAGGCAAGAAATATACCAGAGATGCCTTATTTAGTTATTTTGTTTGTGTTTCTGGTTGTCTAGCAAGTGTACATTAAGGTCTCATAACTGGACGAAGAAGAACTGGACGGCTCCGAGGTAGTTTCAGTCAAAAGTTAATTACTGTTCGAAATGAATTGTAAGCATGTCGGAGCACACCCATTACAGTGATGGTCCCCAGTTATTACTGGTGCTGGTTTTATTTTGTTTTCATGATGCTTACTAAATAAATAAGAAGTGAACCTCTAGAATTATG
Organism: Ancistrus triradiatus; assembly: GCA_025084515.1. NCBI lineage: Eukaryota > Metazoa > Chordata > Actinopteri > Siluriformes > Loricariidae > Ancistrus > Ancistrus triradiatus. The sequence goes on from JAJAGP010001422.1 coordinate 128,518, forward strand.
AACTTAAACCTGGGGAGGACAGAGAGGCAGAGTTCAGTTTGCAGAACAGACATTAGCATTTAGCCAAAACATAATATGATTAAAGGGAGGCATAAACAAGCAAGCAATTAAGCTGAAATACAAACGCCCTACAGAATTAAATTTAGGAAAGTAAATGAATCTGGACTAGATATTACATTTTAGCGATTAGGTTAAGAACCATTTGAGTTCTCAATTATTTGTCCTAACATTTTTGTCCTGGGCTGTTAATGAAAGTTTGGATTTCGAGCTAAAAATAAAAGCTGCAGTGCATGTAACCACAACTATACACTCACCAGACACTTTATTAGGTACACCTTGCTAGTACTGGGTGGATCCACTTTTTGCCTTTAGAACTGCCTTAATTATTTATGGCATCGATTCAGCAACATGCTGGAAACATTCCTCAGAGATGTTTGTCCATATTGACGTGATAGCATCGCACACTTCCTGCAGATTTATTGGTTGCACAAGCCCTGAGGCGAATCTGTCGTTCCATCACATCCCAAAGCTGCTCTGTTGGATTCAGGTCTGGTGATTGTGGAGGCCATTGGAGTACATTGTCGTGTTCAAGAAACCAGTTTGAGATGATTTGAGCTCTGTGACATGGTGCATAGAAGATGGTAGACTGTGGTGACAAGAGGTGGACATGGTCAGCAACAATACTCAGATAGGCTAAGGTATTTCAACAATGCTCAGTTGGTATTAGTCTGCCAAGATATCCCCAACACCAGGCTGAGCAGGATGGATCCAATGCTTTGTGGTGTTCACGTCAAATTCTGACCCTTCCATTCGAATGTCGCAGCAGAAATTGAGACTCATCAGATCAGGCAACGGTTTTCAAGTCTTCTATTGTCCAATATTGGTGATCCCGTGTGAATTGTAGCCTTTTCATAGCTGACAGGATTTGGCACCTGGTGTGGTCTTCTTCATACCTTTGTTGTAACCATTGGGTATTTTGAGTTACTGTTGCCTTTGTCAGCTTGAACCAGTCTGGTCATTCTCATCTCCCGTCAATGATGCATTTTCACCCAAAGAACTGCCGCGTACTGGATGTTTTCTCTGTCTCGCACCATTTTCTGTGAACCCCAGAGTTGTCTTGACCGTGTCTACTGGCCTAAATGCATTGAGTTGCTGATTAGATATTTGTCTTTAAAGCCTGCTGATAACATTATATAAGTTAAAATGTGACTGTTGCTCATCTATGAGGAAAACATTTGTAGAATTCAGCTTCATACCTGCTGAACTTGGCAGAGGGAACATCATGATACATCGCTTCGTATTTCTCTGCCTTGTTTTGTTTTCTATAGAGGAACGCTTTGGCAGTTCTGTCTTCTATAACGTTTAGTATACGGCCCCGTGTTGTATAATTGTAATTGAAGCTAAACTGGAACACGCTCAGAAGTGGCCTTGATGACAGTTGTTTTTTTTATATTTTTTTTATATGACCTGTTAATGTGATACTTGTTTCAATATTCTAAGGAAGCGCTTATCATATGCCCTGGAAACATGCTTAAACAGCGCTCCGATTTGAAAATCCCCGATCTGGAAAACTTTCAAAATGATGACTCATGCCAATTCGCTTTCTTAAGAATAGGCAACTACTGTCTGAAAATTCGCTTCATGCTAAATACATGTAACTGTAGATTAAAAATCCCAGTAGAGCCTATTGTGAGAATGACAGCTGTTTCTCTTTGATTTTCCCCAGAACTGAAACGTGAAATTTAACCATGGGGAAGCAGAACAGCAAGCTGCGGCCAGAGGTGATGCAGGACCTGTTGGAGAGCACAGACTTTACCGAGCACGAGATCCAGGAGTGGTACAAGGGCTTCTTGCGGGACTGCCCCAGTGGCCACCTCTCCATGGACGAGTTTAAGAAGATCTATGGCAACTTCTTCCCCTATGGAGACGCCTCCAAGTTTGCTGAGCACGTGTTCCGCACCTTTGACGCCAATGGCGACGGCACCATAGACTTTAGGGAGTTCATCATCGCGCTCAGCGTCACGTCGCGAGGGAAGCTGGAGCAGAAGCTGAAATGGGCTTTTAGCATGTATGACCTGGATGGGAATGGATACATCAGTAAAGCAGAGATGCTGGAAATTGTACAGGTATACTAAAATGAGGCTGATTTTAGAAATGCATCGCAAGTTGAATCGAGGAGTTTTAATATATAACACATCACTCGCTTGAGGCCACGTCCCAAATCAAGCACGCACCCTTAAACAGGATTATAAACACTTGTATTAAACTACAGTTGGGCAAAAGAATTGACATAAAGCTTATTTTATAATAACGTATTGAAGATCTCGTATACAATGAACGGAATTTAGAGACTGGTTTTTAGCGTGATCAGCTCATCATAAGTCGGTCTCGATCGGTCTCATGACTGATTCTGTGCCAGTCATGTTTGCACTTGTGCAGTGTGCCACAGCGGCACAAACACAGCTTCACATGAACAGCACAGTGCTTTGAATGCAGCTGCTGAAGCGTGTTGATGAAGAGGAAGTAAAATTTTGTTTTTAGTGCTACCTAATACTCTCTCACTAGGCCTATATAGCACAAGACTAATGAGGGAGTAGGGAGCGTGTATGGAAACGTTCCGAATGACGTCATTAATAAGACATTTAAAGCATCACCCTGCCGAATATGACAAGGCTAACAAAGGCAAAGAGGGTAAAGCTAAAGCTAGTGAGGGCGCAGAGCCAGGCTCATGACAGAAGGCCCTGATGTTTTTCTTTAGCAATGGAAAAAAGTTTCCATTAAAAGAAAAGCTGAGTGAAACACGTTGCTGTGTGCTGCCATTTATAGTTCTTAGACGGAAAGAAAATCGAAATCAGCCGATCGTGTGTTAAAGAAATCGGAATCAGCCAGGAAAATTGCGCAACCACAGTATTGGCATCATGTAAAAAGCTTTTGAGTGCAATGCATTGGCTCCTTAGAAAGCTTTGCTTGTGCTACTTGGTATGAAATGTTCTTCTTAAGACCTGCAGTGTGAATTGAAACCTGAATCTGAAGCATGGAAGATGAGTCATTTGTTTTGCAGTAGATCTCTTATGATAATGACTATAGTCAGTCCTCTGAAATGCCTGATGCATTCGCACAAGTGAGAGCGAGAGGGTTAACTTTTATTCTTGTCCTTTCATATCAGTGTTCATCGCAACTCCATTTTCTGTCTCCTTCCAAGCCATGTCGCAGCCAAGTTGCTCACATATGGCTGCTTCCAAAGATTTATTCACACTTGGACTTTTATTTTAGCTCATTGAAGCCGTCCGGCTTTTATTTTAGTCTTAAGAATTACAAGGGTGGTTTGAGGACAGTTTTCCAGATTCCTTTTACCTGGGTTAGCTTGCATCAGAATTTGTGGAAGGTGTTTCTCGAGAGATTGTGACGATGTACATCGTGGAGTTGGATGATGCGTTGTTTATGTCGTCTAATTCAGTTGTGTTTTGTGAACAACAGATGCGTCATGATCTTCCGTTCTCAGTGAGCTTTTGTTTACTTTCCTACGTAAGATGGCACTTAGTTGTTTAAAATTGGTGAAACAGTTACAATAGCAGTTTGGTTGCTGTAGCTTTATTTAAAACTCCTCATTCATTTTCATTGCAGGGGACTAAATATTCCTTGTTCAAATTTTTATCCAAGGAAAAGTACAGGTTTTGAGTTATTCTTATTACTCTGTCATGAATGAAGAGCGGAGTGTATCGTTACAGCCCTATCTATTGAATTTTCCTTACATATTAAAAAATGTAACAGTTAAATTGAGCATTTTAAATCCACACTAGAGCATACAATCATTAACTGAGCTGTACTTTAATCATGTTTTTTTTAATTTCCCTATTATTTTTATTTTATCTGGGGATTGTGTGCAGCCTCCTCCTAAAGTTATCCAGTGTAGGTCACCTTAGATTACATTTAGTCAGTCAGTGCGCACACACTTATCCTCAGTGACTGATAATCTCACCCTGCTTAAATGCCCAATAGTGGCAGCTTGGCAGTGCCCATAGCCCATAGCAGAGTACCTTAACTGACTCGTTACCACAGTCATGTCAGGTATCTAGCTTCTTATCCTGAAGCATGGACAGAATCCACTGTATAATCGTCTGCCTGGTGAGTTGATTGACACTCTAATGCAGTCCTAATGTGCTTTTGGTTCCTTCCAGGCTATTTATAAAATGGTTTCATCTGTAATGAAGATGCCAGAGGATGAGTCTACACCAGAGAAGAGAACAGAAAAGATTTTTAGACAGATGGATACCAACCGAGATGGTAAGAGCAGTTTTTCCTCATGGAAATAAGATTATAAAGTTAAATTGCCGTGTTCTGACCGGTGTTTGATGTAAAACTCCATTGTTTTCAATTATAGTAACTTCTCAGGTAGAAGCATTATATAATATATATTATATATAATATCTATCTCCGGCTGCTTCATTGGGTACACCTGTTGAACTCATTTTAAAGCAAATGTCTAATCAGCCAATCATATGTTGAAGTGCCTACTGAGTACCAGGATGGCGGTGATTTAAGTGACTTTGAAGTTGACGAAAATGCCATGTTGCTACTAGAGGATCTCCAGACTGGTTTGAGACTGGTTAACTCCAAACTCAAAAACCACTCGTTAAAACCAAGGTATGCAGAAAAGCATCTCAGAATTCACCTTGAACCTTGAAGCAGATGGGCTACACCAGCAGAACACCACACAGGTCCCACTCCTGTCAGCTAGGAATGGGCAACCAAGGCTACAGTTTGCACGGGCTCCCAAATTGGACAATAGAAGTCAAGTCAGATTTATTTATATAGCGCTTTTTACAATGGAGCATTGTCTCAAAGCAACTTTACAAGTTTAGATTATCTCCTAATAACTACGTCCAATCCCAAATTGAGCAAGCCTAGGGCGACAGTGGCAAGGAAAATCTCCCTAGTTCTAGGAAGAAACCTTGGGAGGACCAAGACTCAAAAAGGGACCCAACCTCTTGGGCGGCGTAGATGATAAATCTAAGAGCGAACTAAAGTCATGGAGTCATGGTCGAATAAAATGTGAATTATGCACATCGACATTAAGTGGCTCGGGTATGGATGGGGCTGGAGCTGATGACGGAAGCAGCTTGAGTGGAGATCCATCAGTAGAAGTCTGGGAAAAACAATTGTCTGGTCAGAATTTGGCATAAACAACATACAGTGGGGCAAAAAAGTATTTAGTCAGTCACTGATTGTGCAAGTTTCTCCTACTTAGAAAGATGAGAGAGGTCTGTAATTTTCATCATAGGTACACTTCAACTATGAGAGACAAAATGAGAAAAAAATCCAGGAAATCACATTGTAGGATTTTAAAGAATTTAATTGTAAACTTTATGGTGGAAAATAAGTATTTGGTCAATAAATTTGATTCAACTCAATACTTTGTAACATAACCTTTGTTGGCAATGACAGAGGGCAAATGTTTCCTGTAAGTCTTCACCAGGTTGGCACACACTGTAGCTGGTATTTTGGCCCATTCCTCCATGCAGATCTCCTCTAGAACAGTGATGTTTTGGGGCAACACGGACTTTCAACTCCCTCCACAAATTTTATATGATGTTGAGGTCTGGAGACTGGCTAGGCCACTTCAGGACCTTGAAATGCTTTTTACGGAGCCACTCCTTTGTTGCCTGAGCAGTGTGTTTGGGATCATTGTCATGCTGGAAGACCCAGCCACGTTCCATCTTCAATGCTCTCACTGATGGAAGGAGGTTTTGGCTTAAAATCTCACGATACATGGCCCCGTTCATTCTTCCCTTAACACGGATCAGTCGTCCTGTCCCCTTTGCAGAAAAGCAGCCCCAAAGCATGATGTGTCCACCCCCATGCTTCACAGTCGGTATGGCGAAACTCAGAATTCTTCTTCCTCCAAACACGAGGAGGTGAGTTTTTACCAAAAAGTTCTATTTTAGTTTCATCTGACCAAGTTACAGGTCTGTGAGAGCCAGAAATCTTGCTTGTTTGTGGGTGACCAAATACTTATTTTCCACCATGATTTACAATTAAATTAAATCCTACAGTGTGATTTTTCTGGATTTTTTTTCCCTCTCATTTTGTCTCTCATAGTTGAAGTGTACCTATGATGAAAATTACAGACCTCTCTCATCTTTCTAAGTTGGAGAACTTGCACAATCAGTGGCTGACTAAATACTTTTTTGCCCCACTGTAACAGCTAGTGGTGGTGTTTTCTTGGTCTCACACGTTTGACACTTTAATGCCAATTGCGACTTGTTTAAACGTCATAGCCTTCATGACTATTGTTGCTGATCATGTACATCTCTTAATGACCACAGTGTGCCTTCTTCTAATGGCTACTTCTAGCAGGATAACCCAGCATTGCCACAGGTCAAATCATCTCAGACTGGTCTCTTGAACATGGCAATGAGTTCAGTTTGGAATGTGGTGGAATGGGAGATTGGCATCACGGATGTGCATGATGCTGTCGGGTCAATATGGGCCAAAATCTCTTCGAATTGCTTCCAGCACTTTGTTGATTCTGTACCATGAAGAATTAAGATGGTTCTGAAGGCAAAAGGGGATCCAAAATGGTATTGGCAAGGTGTATCCAATAAAGTGGCCACAGAGTGAGCGAGTGAGTGTATTCATTATTCTGTCTATAATAATGGAGAAAACTCTGCAACAAGAGTGCATGTGTACCCCCCTCATGGTAAACTGGCACATGCTGCCATCTGCAGTCCAAAGGAAGTCAGTTCAGTTTCTTACTCCTTATTTCTCTTTGTAGTTTATATGAATGACTCCAGTAGTAACGTTATAAGAAATGCAGTGTTGACAGTTTTTCTGTGTTCTTATTGTAGGTAAACTTTCCCTGGAGGAGTTCATCAAGGGTGCGAAGAGTGACCCGTCCATTGTGCGTTTGTTGCAGTGCGACCCTAGCAGTGCGGGACAGTTCTAAAGAGAAGCAGCCACCTCGTTCTTCTCCTCCTCATTTTATTTATTTATGGGTTTTTATTTTTAGTTTTGACATTCAGTCACGGGGACAGAGAGGCCAATTCCCAAGGGTGTGTGCGTCCCTTCAGACTAATCTTCACGAGATCTAGACACGCGCGTTCTTGCTCTCGCTGTCTCTTACATGCCAACTCGCCCTTACTTGCTGTGGTCTTTCCGTGGGCACTTCTGATCTGAACCAGGGGACGCCTCTGTGCCCAAACTCTGAACTGCCACATTCTATTCATGCAGGATAGATTTCGTTTTTAAGGATCGGAGATCTTTTGACACCTGAGCAGGAGAACTTGACACACAACATAGTATTTTGCAAGAGTAGTGCTGCACTGTGGGAAAGGAGGCTTGGGTGCCTACGTGTAAATTTAGCTTTAACAGGGTGGCTTGGTTTGTAAGGAGCTCCTAACTGGTCAGTGTATAACAGCATCACAACGAGATGTTGACCTGACCATAAACCCTTGTTTTGTTATGTTTTATTTAATTTTTTTTGTTTGTTTAGTTGTTTTTACTTGACCAGCTGTGACTAAAGCAGTTATACACTCACCAGATGCCTTTTAACATGAATATGGTTCTACAAGTTTGAGTACTTGAACACAGGTAGGTGACTTACTAGTTTAGTTTTAGGTATTTGTGAAGTCACAGTACTGCACTGCCTTTGCCTGACTAATCCTCAACGTAGGTGTACTAACAAAGTGGGTTTGTAGTGTTTGTGTGCTGATTTGGTCTTAGTTGGGTTGGGCTAGGGGGGGAAAAGTCCCTTGGATATGCATATATTCTTGGCAGAGTCTTACTAGTTTAGTTTTTTGTTATAGCAAGTTAATGCCTAGTGTTTAGTCCAGTATATTCCCTTTTTATCGCTACTATCGCTGGCAAAAATAATGGAATCGCCACTATTGGAGGATGTTAACCCAGGAGTTACATCACAGATGTGACCATTTTTTAGTAGCTGAACATGCTGGATCATGAAGCATACCTCAGACAAATATTAATTACAGCCATATTTCCAGATCAAGTAGAAGACGACCAACAGAAACCCTGAATGTTCAGTGGAAAGCTAGAACTATGTTGGATTTCTAAAACATGGCAACACAAGTCTAAAATGCAAAGCACTTAAAATGGAGTGCTTACAGACCTTCACAAGCTGTTGGACTTGGCTGATTGAAAGAACATATGGCTCCAACAACATTCGTCAGTTGAAGGGATGGAAAGGGCAATAATGTTCTTTCAAGAAGGAAATCCAACCTGGAATGTGGCTAAAGATGATGGTGGTTCTCAGGCGGTTGCGTCTCAAATTTGGGGCAGGTATGAACAACGTTGGAGGGTTATTAAAGGTGGTACTGGTGGACCAAGTAAACATTGTAGAAAACTCGACGCTTAAAGATGATGCACAATAAAACAACTGGAAAACAGCCGAGTGGAAACAGGAGGCAGTTTGTGACAGAACGTGAAGACATCAGCTAAATGAAATGGGAGTGCATTACAAATCGAGAAACACCTAAGGTTAGAGACGGCTGTAAAGAAGCGATCATAGTCTGTGAATGATCTGGATGAAAGTGATAATCAGTGATGAGGAGATGATGCTGAAACTTTGGTGCCATGCTGATGATGCGTATCAAGAAGACTGCCTGAAGAAAACCACGTTTATGATAAAGGACCAGCTGGAGATGGCAGTCATTACCTCAGCACTCAGTGCACTGGTGTACTTTTCTCTTCACATTTGTCTTATTAAAGTGATAGAAAGCAGCTTTGGTGGCGAGGTCATTTTCAGGATCATACATCTTGTCACAGAGCAGCAAGTGTTAAAGCTGTTCTGGAATGGCTCAGTGACATCGCCAGCAAAAGTGGTCTATGACGTTGCTCCATCCTGGACTGTCAACTGCTATTCGAGAAGGTTGGAACCAACGTTTTTCTTTAGTGAAGTCCATGCCTCAGAATTGAGGCCATCTTAATAACCCGAGGAGAAGCAACAACAAAAGTCCTCAGTTGTGCAGTTATGGTTGATGAGATGCTGTTGGTGTTCCATTTCTTCCCATAGTTTAGTTTCTCAACAATGAGGTAATCATCACTTTCCACTTTATCCGCTTAATCCTGGACAGAGTCGCGGGAGACTCCACCTGGGATCGAACCCAGGATCCTTCTCACTGTGAGGTGACGGTGCTTCCCACTATGGGTGGGTATTGGAAAGGACTTCACGATACGATTATATCACGATACATTGTGATCCATATTGCGATATTTCACATGGTTCACTGAATATATCGAAAAAGCTGTTATACAAGGTAGTGTATAACATCTTAAAGCACATCACGTTTGATAATTCACTGGACAAACACAGTACTGTCACATCTACAGGAGTGGAGATAGGTTTGCATCGCATTTAAAAATTTTTCTTCCCTCAAAAAAATCGATATTTTAGCTGAAATCTCACTATAACGATTTTTTTAAAGCCCAGCCTTACTTGCCATTTGCAATATGGCATTAATTCCAATAATAGAACTTGTTTAAGGTATGCTCTTCAAAGCCAGCCAATCAGAAGTCTGGATGAACGTCCTGTAAGAGTGGCGATTCCATGCAGTGTTTATTTTTCCCAGCAGTAGTAGCATCAGTGTTAGTAATCCTGACCACCAGTAAGTTTTCGATGTACCACACTACCCGCTTTAGCGTGCAGACAGCCTGAAGGAAATGAAATGAAGAATTTGCAGACTTGCATAGAATTTTTATATAGATAACAAAACAGACATGCATGCCAAACAATCACAATGCTATTTTACGAGCTCCTGCTCATTTGAAGTGTTAATGTGGAGCATGTTCAGTTTGTGTTTGAGAAACTGGTGTTTGTGTTGTGTATGCATGCCCGTTTGTGCATTGCTGTAGTGTCCTGGTACTGCTTGCTCAGTTTTCTGATGCGTTGAAAGGACAACCCAAACTGTTAATATTTTCGAAAACAGACGAGAAGATTTAAAGCTGGTCTGACCCGCATTGTATATCCAGTACGTAGTCGAGTTCATAGTCTGATCTGCCACACACACACACACACACACACACACACACGGGCGAGCATTTGTTTTATGGATAACTGCTTTTCTATAGTTGTGTTGCCTTTAAGTGATTGAAACGTCTAATGGCAAACCCTAATTTAGCTTCCTAACCATTTGATACTGGAAGAGCATGTAGAACAACTGATGATAATCCAGTTTTCTTGAATGATTATCGTGTTAGTTGTGTTTAGACAACCGGTCTGAAACTTGCTTGACATCTTCTGTTTGTGTATACTGCATAATGGGACCAGATAATATTGTTGACCACGTTTGTTTAATGTTAAACACATGAGTGCAAGTCATTGGCTTGTATAAACTGACTAGGTTTAAAGAAAAAAGTCCTGCAGAGTTGCTTCTTGTCCTGCTCTCAGTGATCATGGGAGCTCCAGAACCCTTCTCTTGCTGCTGCTGTTTTATTGTAAATCCTGAATGTGTTTGAGCACCACTGCTATCGCTGAAAGGCCTCACTGCAGTGATTCTTGATTGCAGTCCTTGCCGCGCCCTGCTCTGTAGCTTTTGTAGCTTCTCTGCTCTAACAGTACTAACCCGGTCCTACGCGCCTTAGCACTTCGCTGTAGGCTCTAGGACTGAAACAACAAGTATTGCCTTGGCGCAGTGAATTCGTTACTGCTCTACTTTTAATTCGATCCGATTTTATTCCTTCCTAAATAAACTGCTGTTTTGTAAAGTTGAACGCGTTCAGACGCTACTGCATCGGTTTTACTCCGTCGTATGCATATATATATATTTTTTACTTTCTTTTCAAGCATCATACATTTCTTCATCACAATTATATCATGTGGTCATGTGCCAGATATACAGAGACAGTATTGTAAAAATTTATACTGTACAATTATTTGTCGAACAAAACATTTGTAATTGTTGCTTTTTTTGTAGATTTTGTATGGTAACCTTGTATTTTTGTGACAATGTCGATTTGAAGTTTAGAAATCTGTTCTGTTTATCCTATGAAGTAAAGATTAAATTTAGGAAATACTTTTTTCCTCTCTCTCTCTCTTACCACAAGGTGTCATTAACTGAATATGACCGAGGGCTTTGTTGTGGCCTTCTAAGGAGTGTGTGCCCTCACCAGCCATTATTAGGTACATCTTGCTAAGCAGGACCCTCTGTTGCATCAGAACTGCCTTAATTCTTCATGGCGTAGACTCAACAAGGTGCTTTAAACATCCTTGGGTAGATTTAGACAAATGGGGTCTTTAATATAAGTGAAAGCTGATTTGTTTTTAAAAATTAAATCATGTTCACAGTGTGCTTTTTTACTGGACTAAATGCCTACGTACGTTATTATAATTTTTTATTTATATACAATTGTCTTATTCTGTAAGTTTATATTATCTTTTATCGTGCTACTCATTGTATTCTGTTTATTAGTCTATATATTCCATTTTCTTAATTGCATTTCCTTCAAATATGTTCTCTCTGTGCATTTAAACTCTAGCTATACATTTTAGTTCTCAGTCCTTGTTCTTAAGTCTTGGTCCTCCCTTATAATATTTAAGGAGTTTGTCTTACCACTGTCACTGTGCTCAATAAGGTCTGCGGGCCTAGATATTTAAACTGCTTTGAGCCAGTGCAGTGGTAAAAAAACACCATATAAATAACTTTGACCTGACTTTTTACACTTCTCTCCAAGACGAGTCTACAGTGGCGTTTGGAAAATGACTGCCGGGAGTCACTTCCTTTCGTTACAAGAGCGTTAGTGAGCTTGGTGGTGGTGATTGAGGCTTGACGTGCTGTTCTATTTCTTCCCAAAGGTACCGTTTAATCCTAAAACCCCTGAATGAAATGGAACCTAGTACTAAGGGGGACGTGGTAAATAATTGTCAGGACTCTGCATTCACCTGCGCTTTCAATGAATTAAAGTATTCGGAATTAAGGAACCACTGAATTTCTGGCCCCGATTCGCACTTTCCGGTATGACTGTTTCCTTCTGGGAGTTGGGCAAGCAGATCTAGTGTGCTAAGCTGTTTGTGTTCAGTGTGAATCCCGTCAGCTTAAAGCAGAGATTGCTCAGCCTTCTTCAGGAGGCTCTCACACAGGTACAGATTAAAGCATGAATGAGCTTATGTAGGACTTCGCAACATGAGTCAGGTGTGGTAAAGCTGATGGTAAGTTCTCCTGTACTTGTTGGGAGGTTGAGTTGAAGCTATAGGCATTTACTGGCATTCCTAGCATGAATGATCTTCCACTATCACTGGTAAATAGTATAAAATGGTCAAAATTTTGAACAGAAATCTTTGGCAGTATGCTTTCTCACATCTGTCAGTGAATCACAGCTAGGCAAATACAAAGACTCAAGGGTTCACAAACTTTCAAGCCCCACTGTACAGGACCGATTCTTGGACTATACAGTACCTATAGAATATCGTCATACCCTTACACCATTCAAGTAATTGAAAAACTTAAACAGCCTCTGATTTAATACTTCATATCGTCACATTTTCCTCAATTCCCAGTGGCGCTTGAAAATTTGCCAGCCATTTAACATTCTATATTTCTGCAGCAAAAATACAGTGGTAACTTATTTATCATGGTTAATGTGTTCCAGAAGTCTTGTCGAGTACTGAGACAAATTTTCCGATTAAGGAATAAAGTTGAATGAATCTGTTCCAGACCCCCAGAAAATCCACACTGTGTAAGGCATTATATGCATTAATGGAGTTGTGTTGTCCAGATGCTCCCCGATTCCCTCTTGAAAGCACCTTTCCATTCATTCGCTTATGCACTTCCAGCTGGCGCCATAGGGCGCAAGGCAGAAACAACCCTAGACAGGGAGGTAATCCATCGTAGCGCATGTACACTCACATACTAGGGCCAATTTGGCATAATCGGTTAACCTAATGCATGTCTCTGGACTGTGGGAGGAAACCGGAGTACCCGGAGTAAACCCATGTGGACATGGGGAAGACGAGTAAACTCCAGCACCATTCCGACCATCATGGTGAATTCCTAGTGGTACAACTCTAGTAGTGGAATCCTAACGAAACAGACACTTTAATTCTGAAGTAAGCAAAAGTACTCCAACTGATGTTGGGCAAAGGGTCGGTTAGCCTGATGCGAGATCTGGAAGGTGACTAGTTGTACCCAACTCTAAAGGGGCTGTTTATTCATTCATTTCGACCAGATATTTTATTAGTCATTCATTTTCTCATCTGCTTGATCCTGAACAGGGTCGAGGGAGAGCCGGTGCCTAGCTAGCTTGTAGGGCGTGGGGCAGGAACAACACTAGACAGGGTGCCAGTCCATCATAGGGCTCATACACTCGTACACTAGGGGCACTAGGTAACCTAACGCATCTTTGGACTGTGAGAGGAAACCGGAGTAAACCCATGAGGACATGGGGAAGACGAGTAAACGCTAGCACCATTCCGACCATGGTGAATTCCTAGTGGTACACCTCTAGTAGTGGAATCCTAAAGGAACAGCCACTTTAATTCTGAAGTAAGCAAAACTACTACAACTGATGTTGGGCAAAAGGCTGGTTAGCCTGATGCGAGATCTGGAAGGTGACTAGTTGTACCCAACTCTAAAGGGGCTGTTTATTCATTTATTTCGACCAGATATTTTATTACTCATTCATTTTCTCATCTGCTTGATCCTGAACAGGGTCGAGGGAGAGCCGGTGCCTAGCTAGCTGGTAGGGCGTGAGGCAGGAACAACACTAGACAGGGTGCCAGTCCGTCATAGGGCTCATATACTCGTACACTAGGGGCACTAAGTAACCTAACGCATCTTTGGACTGTGAGAGGAAACCGGAGTACCCGGAGTAAACCCACACGGACACTGGGAGGACCCAGATCACTGCCCAGGACCTTCTGGTTCGACCGTGCCACCCAGGTGTTTTATTAATTTACTTTAAAGGTGTTTTTTTCACTTTGAAATGCCTTATAATTAATTGTGGACTTCCTTTAAATTGCATCCTGAAGCGATAAACAAGCTGATTTTCTCACGCTAAAGAAAAAAACATGACGACATGTGATTGTCATCATTTTGCAGGATTTAGCTGCTAATGACTGTGTTTTCTTCCCCATTAATACTACAACTAGGGCAAGCAGCCCGACTGGTGTAACAGCGATCAACAGGAAATTAATTACCCTGAACTGTCATGGGTATAAACAAAGCCGAGCAATTATATCACATTTCTTAAGACTTGCTCTATGTGTACGAGCTTTTAAATGTTAGGTAACACAAGAAGAAAGCGGGGGAAGTGTCTGTACAACACACACTTGGACAAATACCACTCTCACACCCGCCCTGTAGTGCAGCCGTTACCTGTCAGACAGGTAAAAGCAGAAGCTGTTCTCCCAGCGCCATGCAAAATCTAGTTTTCTTCTTCAGGCTCTGAAGGTGCCACACCTCTTTTTAACTGTCCCATGAAGACGGGGAAGAACTGACTCTTGGTTGGTGAAGAGCCTTGAGCCCGGAAAGTCAATATTTTCAGTTTCAGCTAGCCTGAGCCTGGCAAAGACGATTTGCAGGTTGGTTGTCCTGACTTGTCTGCTGTTATTTGATTCCTTAGAAATGAGTGACTTATGTGACAGTGTGTCCAAGAATAAACAGGAAGATTAAAGAATACAGTCATCTAAAGCTTTTGACATCCATAGAAAAGATTAGGTAGAAAGTCTCTGCGGTTAATTAACTTTATTCCGCACTGAAAGTATTTGTGATGGTGCGTTATCCTGCTGGAAGATTATTACACTGTGGTCATAAAGGGATGCAAATGGTCAGCAACAATACTCAGGTAGGCTGTAGTGCTGAAACGATGCTCTGCTGGTATTAAGGAAGCCCAAGTGTGCCAAGAAGATATCCCACACACCATTACGTCACCACCAGACTGAACCGTTGATACAAGGCAGGATGGATCCATGGTTTCATGTTTCTTATGGCAAATTCCGACCCTACCATCCGCATGTTGGAGCAGAAATCAAGACTCATCAGACCAGACACCATTTCTCCAATCTTCTGTTGTCCGATTTTGGTGAACCCGTGCCAATTAAACCCAAAGTTATCTGTTCTTAGATGACAGGTGTTGCACCCGGTGTAGTCTTCTGCTCCTGTAGCCCATCTGCTTCAAGGTTTGACATGTACATTCATAGATGCTCTCCTGCATATCTTGGGTGTAACGAGTGGTTATTTGAGTTATTGTTGCCATTCTCTATAAACCCACAGGACTGTGGTCTAGGTACCGCCTAGTTGTTAAGGTACTGGACTCTGGATCAGAAGGTCCAGGGTTCAAATCCCACCTCTGCCAAGTTGCCACTGTTGGGTCCTTGAGCAAGACCCTTAAGTGTATCAATTGTAAGTCACTCTGGATAAGGGCATCTGCTAAATGCTGTACATGTAAAATGTAGAGATGGCTGTATGTGAAAGTCTCAGTAGATCAGCAGTTTCTGAAATACTCAGACCAGCCCATCTAGCACTAACCATGCCACGTTTAAAGTCTTTTAAATCCTTTTTTCCCCATCCTGATGCTCGCTTTGAACTTCAGCAGGTCCTCTTGACCATGTCCACATGCCTAAATCCATTGAGTTGCGGCCATGTGAATAGCTGATCACATATTTGCGTTAAACAGTTAAGCAGGCGTTCCTGAAGTGGCTGGTAAGTGTGAAATGTGATGTATTCACTCTCTAATATAAATTCGAAGACATAACGAGGAGTCATGGAAAACTAAACATAAAAAGCAAGGGGGAGGGTAAAACGAATTATAGAATAGAAATGAAATGAGCAAATACATTCAAAACGGCATAAGTACAAGAGAGAAATAAAACTAACAGACATGCATTTAATCTGGGACACTCAACTCGCTCAGCTCAAACCTATTTCTTACATAGGCTTATAAGATAATACTTTTTACATTTAGTCATTTCGTAGACGCCCTTTTCTGGGCGGTACAGTGGTGCAAGTGGTTAGCGTGGTCGCCTCACAGCTCCAATGATGCCCGGTTCAATTTCGACCTCGGGCTCCGCCTGTGTGGCATTAGCATGTCCTCCTAGTGTTCGTGTGGGTTTAGTCCAGATACTACGGAATGGGTGTGAATTGCTGCTGTTGTAAGTATCCATTGAGGATGATGCAAGATTAAGTAAAACAAATAAACCAACAAACTCACCTGTCCAGAGTGATTTACATCTGATACCATCTAACAGTCCAAGCTGTTGTTGGTTAAGGGCCTTGCTCAAGGATCTAACAGTGGCAGCTTGGCAGAGGTGGGACTTAAACTCTGGACCAGTGGCATCATATGTTGGATTGCTGAGCAGAACTACAGGTCAAGCCAAGAACATTCACTACAGCCACTACATTTCCCATAATGCCCCAGAATCTTTCCAAAAGCAAAACCTCGAAGTCAAAAGTATTCCTTAAACTAGCAAAGGCATCCGTTACACCAGCATAAACAAAATTAATACGATGAATGAAATGTTCCTTAGTGCTAACTGTTCTTTATTTTTCATCACTTCATCCATTTAGCATAGGTGTGTCTAGCTCCTTTTTGGAGTCCCAGCACCGCTAAAATGGTGTTGGTTTTTTTAACGGATGGTTGCCTCTGATAAGCTGAAGAAATGTTAAAAGTAGAAAGTATGTAGTTTAAACCTAATTAAAAACATCGAAAATACAGCAGTCCCCCATGCCTCTCAAATGGTATGATCCAAGTGATGGCTTTGTGGCTCACAGGCTCGGAATTAAAGTAAGTTTTTTGGTCTAGTCACAGTGTTCCTACCCAAGTCAGATGTTCTTCATTCACAAGTATGGGAATGATAGTCCAAAGTTAAGCGATGGAGGGCGTCTCATTGGGTGCTCAGGCTTATTTTTCATGCACAGGTATGCCCCTACGACTGATTGGCAAGCAGAGGGGTACAGCTGTGCCCCTTAAAATGAAATAAGTAGTCTAGAAACGCTCCTGCCCTGGAACTTCTGGTCCACAGTCCATTAACTTGACCATTGGTGCTTATAATAAAGACTACAAAGTTGTATCGCAACAGTTTAACACTGTTTTGTTGCGATGTTCAGCCATTTATCGAGATTAATTACCCAGTATCAGTGCACGAGTGAGGGTTTTAGGACCTTCTCTTAGTAGCTGAGAGCTTTTGTAAGGATTAGAGAGCGGTTTGTAACGCGGCCGGTGACTGTCTCGCGCAGGCGAGCGCGCGTGGGAGCCGTCTCTTATTCAGGAGAATCAGGCAGACAGGAGTTAGTCAGCATGAGGTGGAAACCTGTTGTGTGTTTGGTCCCGCCTCCTAATTGACTAATTCTAGCGTACTTGGGCAAAAGACACCTGTCGCACCTTTTCGCACAAGCGCTTAAGCTTTGAAGTCGAGCACACGGCGTAGTGTTGCTTTGTTTATATGGGTATATGGGAGAGTTATGTCAGGCTGAATGTCAGGTAACGTCTGGGAACAATTCAAAATAGCGTCCATCTAAAAGCCTGTCATTGCTTCGGTGGTTTTTACTTTCTTGGGAAATTCCTGAAGAGAAGAAGTGGATTTAGCAGCTCTAACCACATTCATGGCTCAAGAGGAAAGGTAAGCTCACCTGTTCATGCCCCTGTAGCAACCTGTCACTTCCAGTCTTGTGCTCGTTTTAGGCTGTAATTTACGTTGCTTGCTGGTTTCCTCTTGTTGACCCTCCATGTCATTTGAATATAATCAGCTATCTATTTGGGCGAATTTAGGATCGACTTAGAATTTAGAATGACACCATCCTCCCTTTTTTTAAACAAACAAATTGTACATTTTAACGTCATTTTGGAATGTCCTTCCCACACTTCTGCAGAACGAACATCTGACTTTATGGGTAGGGAAAACGCTAACTCCAAAAAGACACCAAAAAAGTTGGAGAAAACTTCAATTACTGACGAGCTCGTGAGCCACAAAGCCATCATTTGGATCATGCAATCCTGTATTTTTTATGTTAAAATTATATTTAAGCTAAATACTTTCTATGGGTTTTTTAAAAACTTTTTTTAGTATAGCAGACGCAAACATCTGGACTTGTTGGTATTTTTAGGGGTGCTGGAATTCAATTTAGGGGCTGAGAAGGGGCTAGACAGGCCTGTGATATGGTCTGTAGGGTTGTCATCAGACCCACTTTACCGGGGCATTTGGTCCAGTGAAATCAGATCACTAAAAAGTCGTGTTTATCCTGGATTGCTGTGCAGGACACACCATGCAGCTTCACTAGAGGAACTACATTTCCCATTATGCCCCTTTATAAAAGCTTGAGTGGCTGCTGCTTTCAGTCAGAGGCAGTTTCTTCGTTTTTGCGCCTGAAGCAATGGACATCAGCAAATATTTAAAAGGAAGTCAGCCAAGGAATCGGTTATGCAGCATGAAGAAAATTAATTTGTTCTTCATTTCTCTTCCATTGCAGAGTAACGCCCACTTTAGTCTTAAATCATTTCACCTAGTTAGCGTTTAACAGGCTTATTTTTTATGCACATGACTGATCGGCAAGCAGGAGGTACAGTTATGCCCCAGTATAACTGGTAGCCTGGAAACGCCCTCTGGTCTCTATTTTTATTCATGTAACGATACTAACCTACTTTCCCAGACATGCTCTTGTGCACTTCCACTCTGTAGTATCCATATCCACTGGGATAATGTATTGTGCTGTGGGAATTGTAAAGAGAGAGCTCTGGGAATAACAGGCGCTTGGTGCTGCTCTTTGTTGGCCCCAGAACCCCTCAGGCTCTGAGAGGTGTCAGTTTTGTTTAGTTTTTGGGGGAAAGGAGTCATCCTGGAGAAACATTAGAGGATGTCACTGCATTGGGCGAAAGTGCAAGCTAGGGCTTTTGTACCAGATTACACTGGATGGACCCGTTACCTTAATAATATTTCAGTCGTTTCAAGTCTGACTCGTTTTAATCCCACCCGTTTTAGAGCACTGATGTATGGGTGCATTCTAATGCCCAAAAACAGATTACGACTTTGAAGCTGATTATGTAATCTGTACGAATTTACACACATGGTTCACTTTCTTGTTTCTTTAAGTGGTGCCAATAAACTATGCCATCACACTTAATCTAGTCATATCAAGACTGATTTTCTGGTGGTACCACTGTTCACCTTGACGATAGATTGTCACTTCATTGGGCATGTTATCCCGCTATACAGAGCCATAGTTCAAATATTGTCCTTTCCACTGTTTTCCACCTGTAACTTGCTAAACCTGAACACCTTGTTGTGCCAGTACCTATTGTTAAAACCGCTATTTATTGTGGCACAGCAAGCGGCTGGTAGTAGTGGTTCCCAATGAGACGTCTATCCTGTCCCGTCGCGTCTTCACCAACGAGGATGAAGCCTGGAGGACCTACTTGGAAAACCCTCTCACTGCTGCAACCAAGGCCATGATGAGCATCAACGGAGATGAGGACAGCGTAGCAGCTCTCGGGCTCCTCTATGAATACTACAAGGTCAGAGGCATTGACAGGCTTTGTCTTGTTTGGAAACCATCTAAGGGCAATTCATTTAAGGTCTTGTACAGCATTTAGTGCTGGTTCTAGACCATTTGAAGTGGTTTTCAAGGGGCTATGTTTGAGGGGCCAATGACTTTTTACCTAAATGTATTCTCCCTGGACAAAAAATTAGTCCCCTTGCATGCTTAAGGTGGTAGTAACTTGTGAGGTGAGGATGATGGTGCTGTAAATAGCTGCGAGGAGTACGAAGGGATTCATAGATTGAGAAGAGGCGGTACAGTGCGGTGAATGTCTTGTTCGATAGATGGAAAATACATCTCAAAGCAGATGTTAATGATTCCCAATTGCATTTGGGCGTGCCAAAGGCCATAGTGTGAAGGAAGTAGCTGAGTTTGCAGGTGTATCAAAGCATACAGGTCTACTAGCAGTGGCAAAAATCCCAATCTACAGGAAATCCTTGTCAGAACCTGGAAATATTAGGTACATTTCAGTCACTGGTGATTAATTTTTTCTGGCGAGCATATATTGTCGCTGTGTGCTTGCAAGGGTGAGGTGAATCACTCCTCATTTGGGGAGGGGTTATAGAGGGGGCTAACTTGTTGTCACTGCGCACTGGCTTGCCCCGAACCGCCACTGACAACACTTTTGTAATGACATCACTTGACAAAGAACTGCATGTCTCAAGAGAACAAAGGCATACCTAGCGTCTGTTTATGATTGTATGCTTCTCAGGTTCCAAAAGAGAAGAGGCTCGTGCCTATTGCTAAAAGTCCAGATGAAGACCGGAGGTTGGTTATGAATTATACTCACTAGATTTACAGTAAACATGCAGTATTGTGCAAAAGTCTTAGGCCACCTTTACATTTGCATTTATGTCATTTAGCAGACGCCCTTATTCACTTACAATTGATACAGTCTTACAAACCAAGCAATTGTGGGTGAAGGGCCTTGCTCAAGGACCCAACAGTGGTAGCTTGGCAGATGTGGGATTTGAACCCTGGACCTTGTGGTCCATTAGTCCAGGCTACCACAGTAGCACAGTACCACAGTAGCAACCTGTATAATGACCATATATAGCATACTGTTAGTGATTGGTGCCACAAATTTCAAAATTGGATTTGTTATGCCATGATACGCTATTCCACTGCTCATTTCAGTCCTTGTGAGCTTTAGCATATTCACTTTTTCACCCTGGCTGTTTCCCTTCTGAAAAAGTGGGTTCTTGGCTGCTACCGTTCCAAAAAGACCAAGCTTCTTCGGACTGTAGAAGGATCAACTTGGCATCCCGATGAAGTGTAAAGGGAGGTCACACTAAATACTTGCCACTGTAGCTCATAGATGTGTTTTCTGATGTTTATCAGTTACTGCATTCAATACTGCATACAAATTTCCTGTATTTTCTTGTATTTTACTAAAGAGACAGATAAATAATTATACATATTCATTATACCATTGCTAAAATAATTTTATAAGCAATCTAATGGTGGCCTAAGATTTTTGCACAGTACTGTAGATATACCAGGTCATATTCCTATTGAATCCTGCAGTAGTATAAGTGTATAAGAAACGTCTTCTGGACGAGGAGTTCTTTTATTTGCAATGAACTGATTTGTCTTTATGTCGCACAGAACCTGGCATGGTGGCGAGTCCGCGAACGAGCGTATTCACGTCACCAGGTCTGTCCCAGTCAACCTGTCCGTCAACACAGACTCTCACAGCACAGAGCCGAAGCGAAGCTATTGCTCGTTGCCAGCAGAGGTGGGAGTGCTGGCCACTGTCAAGTCAGAGGTCTATGCCAACCATCAGCAAGAGAGGCAGTCATACCCGCATGTGCACTACCAGCAGACACACAGTGGCTATGGCAAAGAAGAGCAGAAGAGTGTTCCAGATAGCACTTTTGAAGATTCTTACTCAGGAGAAAACATGGTAGGAGCTCGCATTCTGTGCATTCTTAAAGAATACCAGGGATGATCTGTGGATTGACTTGGACTAGAATTAACAATGTAATGTCTTCTTCTTGCAGAAATTCAGAGTTCCTGCCACTCTAGGAGCCCAAGGCTCTCCCTACGATCATCCTGTATTGTAAGTCCTGAATTAAGCCTCTTTATTAAATGTACTGTTAGTGGGGGCACAGTGATTAGAGCTAAAATCCCAACAGCTCTAGAGATCCCCAGTTTGAGTTCCATACCGGATTGTGTGGAGTTTGCATGTTCTCCTTGTGTCTTCTCCAGGGTTCAAATCCCACCTCTGCCAAGCTGCCACTGTTGGGTCCTTGAGCAAGGCCCTTAACTCACAATTGCAGTGTGTGTGTGTGTGTGGGGGGGGATGATATGTATGTATGTTGCAGTACGTGTGTGTGTGTGTGAGTGAGAGACCCTGCATTGGATTAAGTGGGCAATGCATGGGTTAATGGATCACTTCTTTCCCCTCCTGCGTTGCAGTGACACGCCCCAGTACAGTATAGAAGCGAGCTGTTCGGTGCGTCAGAAGCCTAATGAGGGGCCCATGGTCTATCTAAACAGGGGCCAGTTCTATGGCATCACGCTGAGTGAAACGGGAGCCAGTAAAGGCCTGCGCCATCCTATCAGCAAACTGAGGGTAAGTTCTGCTACCAATCACAATCCAAACCTGAGCTCATGAACCTTTAAAACGAGCAGGGAAGCGCTGAATATTCAGCGATAGAAATTATTTGGACGAAATTGGCACAACCCAAACCAGTGTTAAGTGAGGCACTCATCATAAATACAGCAGACATGGCAGCTTTGTAGAAACATTTTAAAGTGTCAGAGAATGACCCAGGAATGACTGTTTGCAGACAATATTCTGCTGAATTATTAAGAGGGGTTACATCTACAAAGAGTCATAGCACTTATAGGAGTTCATCCACTTTTTAATGCATTTTATTGTTTATTTATGTTGTATTTTTTAGTAGTTAGTTATAGGTCATATTGTATATTTATTGTGGGTAGCATGGTGGGTAGCACAGTGGAGCTGGCTGGGTTCTTTCTGTGTGGAGTCTGCATGTCGAGGTGGATAATTAAATCATCTCACATTCAGTTTGAGGTCTTCACAAGGAGCATAACCAGAGTACACAGAAAGATGGAAAGAGAACATGCCACACTGAAAGGTTTTTTTAGTTTAGTTTTAGTTTAGTTACATCAACACTTTAGAGAGGATGCTAATACTATTACACAGACTGCATCCTCTGTTTATCCGACACATGGTTCTGCTGAGCCCTCATCTCCTCTCTGCTTCATAGAGTGTTGTTATGGTGGTGTTTGGAGAGGAGAAATGTCGTGAAGAGCAGCTGAAGCACTGGAACTACTGGCACACACGTCAGCACACGGCCAAACAGAGAGTCCTGGATGTGGGTAAGAGCTGTTTGGTGTGCGTTTTGAAACACAATCCTCATTTGCTCCCTACACGGGGTAACATTCAAGGGAATCTCCCTCCTTCTCCTCAATCAACGTTGGTGTGTGAAAAAAGCCAATGTATCATTCACCAGCCTTCTGCTTTTGTCTGTCCTGTTAAATGCAATATTAGCAGAAGGCTTGGGGCAGTGTAACCTGTCACCTTTCCTCCCAGATGGGAAATGGCTACACAATAGGAATATGTTTAAGCCAGAGATAGGAGGCTGGATAGTTGCCACCTCTAGACCACGGTGGTGGTCTCTTCAAGAGCAGATGGCAAACCTACAGTGCGTTGCAATATTTCGGAGGGCTTGGAACCCGATATGCTCTTATGTTTGATTTGAATAACAGAATCCAGTGGGGTTTTTTTTCCAAAGTGCCCTAAGCTAAAGATCAGAATTTGAATAGGTGTAATTATAGCTTTGGGGAGAAGTACCCGTTAGACAGAGACCCATTATATAGTATCAGGAATGAGAGGATTGGATGGCTGACATGAACACACTGAGGAAAATATGATATTTTAAATATTATTAAACAGCATGTCTTTATTTAAATTTGATTATATTTTAAAATGATTAGACATAATGATAAGTAAATGAGAAAGAGCAGCTGGGTGGTTCACTTGACATTTTTTGTATGGTCACAATGACCAATATAAATACAGCTGTGGAAAAAAATGAGATCTCTCCAAATTTTCTACATGTATGGCAGCACTTCCATTCCAGTATCTGATGAATTCCAACAGGGACACCTTGAACCAAATCTAATTTGTTGGGGAAACGTACGAGACACATGAAAGCCGTGATTGAAATATTGATTTCTGACCTTTTTAGTTAAAATAGTAGTATTGTTTTGTATTATTTGCATTGTTAATTGAAGTCTGAAAACACTGCTTCGATGTTATGACCCATTGTCATTTACAGAGAATACAGTGGTGCTTGAAAGTTTGTGAACCCTGTAGAATGTTCTATATTTCTGCATAAATATGATCTAAAACAACATCAGATTTTCACACAAGTCCTAAAAGTAGATAAAGAGAACCCAGCTAAACAAATGCAACAAAAATATTATACTTGGTAATTTTTTTATTGAGGAAATTTACTATTAGTGAGTGGCAAAAGTATGTGAACCTTTGCTTTCAGTATCTGGTGTGACCCAATAACTGCAACTAAACGTTTCCTGTAACTGTTGATCAGTCCTGCACACCGGCTTTTAGGAATTTTAGCCCATTCCTCCGTACAGAACAGCTTCAGCTCTGGGATGTTGGTGGGTTTCCTCACATTAGCTGCTCACTTCAGGGCCTTCCACAACATTTCGATTGGATTAAGGTCAGGACTTTGACTTGGCCATTCCAAAACATGAACTTTATTCTTCTTTAACCATTCTTTGGTAGAACGGCTTGACTGTGGTAGCCTAGCGGGTAAGGTACTAGACTCTGGACCAGAAGGTCGAGGGTTCAATTCCCACCTCTGCCAAGCTGCCACTGTTGGGTCCTTGAGCAAGACCCTTAACCCACAATTGCTTGGATTGTAAGACTGTACCAATTGTAAGTCGCTCTGGATAAGGGCGTCTGCTAAATGCTGTAAATGTAAATATGCTTAGGGCCGTTGTCTTGCTGCATGACCCACCTTCTCTTGAGATTCAGTTCATGGACAGATGTCCTGACATTCTGACATGTCCTGACAGAATTCTCTGATATAATTCCGAATTCATTCTTCCATCAATGATGGCAAGCCGTCCTGGCCCAGATGCAGCAAACGGGCCCAAACCATGAAACTACCACCACCATTTATCACAGATGGGATACGGTTCTTATGCTGGAATGCAGTGTTATCCTTTCTCCAAACATAATAAACCAAAAGTTCTATTTCGGTCTCATCCATCCACAAAACATTCTTCCAATAGCCTTCTGGCTTGTCCACATGATCTTTAGCAAACTGCAGACGAGCAGCAATGTTCTTTCTGGAGAGCAGTGGCTTTCTCCTTGCAACCCTGCCATGCACACCATTGTTGTTCAGTGTTCTTCTGATGGTGGACTCATGAACATTAACATTAGCCAATGTGAGAGAGGCCTTCAGTTGTTTAGAAGTTAACCTGGGGTCCTTTGTGACCAACTATTACACGCCTTGTTCTTGGAGTGATCTTTGTTGGTCGACCACTCCTGGGGAGGGAGCAATGGTCTTGAATTTCCTCCATTTGTACACAATCTGTCTGACTGTGGATTGGTGGAGTCCAAACTCTTTAGAGATGGTTTTGTAACCTTCTCCAGTCTGATGCCCATCAACAACTCTCTGTCTGAGCTCCTCAGAAATCTCCTTTGTGCCATGATACACTTCCACAAACATGTGTTGTGAAGAGCAGTCTTTGATAGATCCCTGTTCTTTAAATAAAACAGGGTGCCCACTCACGCCTGATTGTCATCCCATTGATTGAAAACACCTGACTCTAATATCACCTTCAGATTAACTGATAGTCCTGCTAACACTTTTGCCACTCACTAATATGTACAGTAATATTGGATGATTTTACTATTTTATTATTGGATGTTTAACTGGGTTCTCTTTACCTACTTTTGGAATTTGTCAGTAATTTATAGAGCAAAAATAAAACCAGAGAAACTGATCATTTTGCAGTGGTCTCAATTTTTCCCAGAACTGTATATTAGTTATGAAATCTTTAGATTTGAAAATTTTTCACATTTAAAAAAAATTAAACATGATTATATTTTTGTTACTAATCCTTGCTCCAATCTACTGCTTTCTTTTAAGCCGATTGCAAAGAGAGCTTCAACACCATTGGGAACCTCGAGGAAATTTCCTACAATGCTGTCTCTTTCACCTGGGACATTAACGAGGAGGCTAAGGTTAGAGTACAGCCTTTATTAAGAACATTTACAGTTAAAATTGTCTGATGTACTTAACAGGAATTTTGTGATAAAGTGAAGCACTGCATTTTGCATGAGTCTTAAGTGCTGAACTCCATTTTTATCTGTAGTCTATTATACTACCCCTGGCAAAAATGATGGAACTACTACACTTGGAGGATGTTCACTTAGCTATTAGCAAATAAACACGTCACAGTGATGACAGTAAACAACATTTAATAGATGGTTTTCTGGTTTTGTGAAGCATTAGATTATTTAATTTTGTACTTATGTAAATTAGTACTTTCTTGCTCCTCCTTGAGCTTTTATGATTTCCTGAATCCTTTAAGGCATGGACTTCACTAATGAAAACAATACATAAAGCTTATTCCAACTTTCTTGAAAAGCAATTGACAGATCTTCAATCGGATTGAGATCCAGATGGTTCCCTGTGGCAAGATGTATTATCATGCTGAAAAATGACTTCATCAGCACTAAACCTAGGTTATTCTCAATCAACTGAATGAGAAAACTGTCCAAAGTTTCAAAGTACTGCTATGCTTGAACTGTTGAGTTAGTGATTGCCATCTTCCCTTGTCCTTGCAACCCCATATCATAAGAGTGGTAACATTTGATTTCTTTATATAGTCATCTTTCTTTCAGTAGAATATCACTGGAGTTCCAGCATCATCTCCTTGGCCAGTTCTCGTTTTTCATCACTGAATTTCACTTTTATCTAACAATTCCACACTTCTCTATAGTCCACTAACATAGTTTTTTTTCGCTTCGTTGTGGTTTTTGTTTGGCTTCTCTATATGTAGATCCCATTTCATTCAGCCAATTTCTTGTTGTTTATCCTTGTACCACATTTTACACATAACTGACTTGGAACAACATCTTTTGCCACACTGTGTTGGATTTCCTTCTTGAAGGATTTATATAATCTTTTCCTTCTTTCTCCTTTTCCTCCCATTCCTTCAACTGACAACTTTCTTTATGGGGCCATGTGGCAATTCTTTCAAATAACAAAGTCAGACAGCTTGTCAAGGTTTGTAAGCACTCCCTTTTTAATTTGCATTTTTACACACGTGATGATATTTGTTTTAGAAATGCAAATAATTGTGTTTGTTTTGAGGTATGCTTCACAAAGCTAGAATGTTCAAAAAATTGGTTGGCATCATATCTGTTTTATAACAAAAGGTGGGTGAACATCAAATTTGCTGAGTCCATCATTTTTATGAAGGCTAGTAGTGTAATTGGGTGTGATCTTTAGGTCGAGAGATCTCTCTCACACACTACATTTACAGCATTTAGCAGACGCCCTTATCCAGAGCGACTTACAATTGGTACAATCTTACAATCCAAGCAATAGTGTGTTAAGGGTCTTGCTCAAGGACCCAAGTGGGATTTGAACCCTGGACCTTCTGGTCCATAGTCCAGTACCTTACCCGCTAGGCCACCACAGTCCCTGAACACACTGAATTCATATATCATAGTATATTTGAGACCTCTTAGAGCTGTGGGACTCTTCAAACCGCAGAGAATTACTCAGAAAATTGGATTGTGTGTGAATTTCAAGACTTTCAGGTGACATGTATTAAAATAAAAGTTTTTTTGTTTTTTTTCTTAGTAATAAGGGATTAGTCATCAAAACTGCCACCGCTTCTGACATACAGGACCGGTTTAACAGATTACTTTTAATCCTACACTAAGAAATACTTTCTATTTACTGGTGATTCACAAGTGATACATTTCTAGAAAACTTGCCTCTTCAACAGTAGCCATTCAGTTTTGCAAGACAATGTAAATAAAGTATCTGAATGAGTATTAAAAATTGATTTCATACCTAAGCTCTAGCACATGCATGACATTTTGGTTGGCCACAAAACTTACTTTAAAGACTGGGAAAAAATATATACCTATATATGTACTGTAGTTAAATAAAGAGCTAACGATAAATGAGTCACATTTGGTAAAAAAGAAAATTGCTTATCAGTATCTGTTAAATATAATCAATTATTAGTGATGGTGCAATAACATGACAGAAAGGACCTCTCCGTAGTGGTAAGCGTGTTTATGGTTTATTTATTAACCGATGCATTTTGATGCTGATCACATGACCATGAGAAAAGCAGTGGTTCTCACATCTGACTTCTTATTAGACAAAAGCTACAGGCACGGACATGAAGGCTAAGGAGCCTGTCAGTGGGAAAGTATGTTCAATCAAAAAACGTTTCCCACGTGTCACCATTCAATAGTGGTTTTTCCAGTGTCTCTGGAAAGGTTGGGCAAGGCAGTTTTACAGTTATAGTTACGCTTATTTCAAACAAATGCCGTTTAGCTTATTTGAATACACAGAGCACACCAGCAGAACAGCAGATTATCCATCACTCTTTGTTCAGAAACTGTTTTCATTTAGATTTAATCTGTTTTTTTCTGAACTCAGATGCACCTGTTTGTATTGTCTTTCATAGTGTGTAGTGCTATATATATATTGGATAATCTTCAGATTTGTTTTCAATTGCTGCCTAGTCTGCTAGTCACTTAGACTAGTAGAGCAGCTGACTGATATACAAACATGAGGTCATGTAAGGTAAGTTGTGTAGGTGCTGACACTGTCTACCCAGCAAGCAAACAACTTTACTGTTAGATTTTGGTGCAATGATCTTGGGTACATGCCTGGACAGAAAACCTTCTCTGGCAACGCTTAAAGATCGTCTTGTTTTGGCACCTTTTCAATGTCTCTGAACACTGACACTGGACAAACTAAGCAAGAATTTGACACGCATGTCTAAAGAACGTGTGAGATTTTAACATTATTATATCTACAGTAAAATACAGTGAATATGTGTCAGTGCAGGCTAGTTTATAGCTCTTGAAATATATAGTGGCAAGGCGGGATTCGAACTTAATTGATTCCAGAAGGATGTTAGAAGTAGGAATCAAATTTTCCCATAAGAATATGGGAAGAATAATATAAAGAGGATTTAATCTGTTCCCGATCCCTAAATGATTGATATGCCTGTATGTGTATATAATTAATGATTAAAAGCATGAATAAAGCAATGGCATTTAATACAATAATAAGAATCAATAAATAGAAGAAGCACTTTAAACATAAACACGTAAAATAAGTCAAAATAAAGTGGAAGTTTATAGGCGTTGAAGCGAATGCAGTTTCGCCACGTCTTATCACTGGGAGGGCAACGCTGAGATTGAGGGAGTGTCTGAAATCACACCTGTAGACTGATATATAGATATAGTATAATACAATAATAAAAATAGATCTGCATTTCCTGAAGGAATTGCAACAGTGTCTTGAAATGTGACAAACAGAAAATATGGCTTGACTCTTTACTTTTGGCTACGTGCGGGGGTGCGTCCCAATATTTTTGGCCCCATGCAGAGGCGTGTTCCAATACTTTTGGCGACCTGCGGGTTTCTGTCTCAATACTTTTGGCCGTGTGCGGGGGAGCATCCTGATACTTTGGTAAAGTGTGTGTTTTGCAGTGAGAGTGTGTGCGGCCACTGAGTCTCAGACACAGAGTGCTCTGTGGTGATGTCATCGATTTCAGTTACAGTTGAAATTTGATTCTGCACCATTGAGTGTTCTATTAAGGGCAAAATGCAGGCAGTACAAAAGGCTCAGTTATGTAATTCAATGTTATTTTAACACTTGCAAATAAATTATGCTAAAAAAATAGTTTTGGGGCTCTCAAGTAAATTTGAGGCTTAAGGCAATGATGTCTGATTCCAAATGCTAGTAACTGACGAGTAAAGTCATCCAATTCGTGTGCAAGTCAAGTCATGTGACTTGAGTCCACATCTCTGACAGGCTCCAACTCCAAGCATAATGACATGGACAGTGATGTTTGATATTGTGCAGTTGAAAAGTGACAATGAGTGGCTTCAAACGTATTATTTATTACAAACGTATGTCGTGTTCATCTTTTTGTAGGTGTTTATCACCGTGAACTGTTTGAGTACCGACTTCTCCTCTCAGAAGGGTGTGAAAGGCCTACCGCTGATGATCCAGATCGATACGTACAGCTACAACAACAGGAGCAACAAACCCATTCACAGAGCGTACTGCCAAATCAAAGTGTTCTGCGACAAGGTTAGCAGCCATGTTTCAATACCTCCAATAACAGTGGTTGAAAATACTGGAAATCGGATGTTAATTAACGTGGGCGTAACCAGCTAGTGATGCATCTTTGCATGAAAAGTCATTTAACAGACGCCCTTATCCAGAGAGACTTACAATTGGTACAGTCTTACAATCCAAGCAATTGTGGGTTAAGGGTCTTGCTCAAGGACCCAACAGTGGCAGCTTGGCAGAGGTGGGATTTGAACCCTGGATCTTCTGCTCCATAGTCCAGTACCTTATTCGCTAGGCTACCACAGTCCGCAAAGTAGTCATCATATCCCATTGCTCAACAGGGAGCTGAACGGAAGATTCGAGATGAAGAGAGAAAGCAGATCCGAAAAAAGGTTAAGGGTCACGTCGTCTCATTAGGGCAGGGTCACACTGGTAAGTCTGAGCAAAACCTACACGAGTAGCGTCATGCTAGAGTTAACACAGTCTGACACACAACAGATACTGTAGCATACACAGAATTCAGATTAAATGGAGTAAGTGGTTTAGCGCTAAAGTGCGTGATACTCTGCCGAGGATAAGGAATGAAGAACAAGTAAAACACTAAAGAAATTTTATTAATTGCATTGTTTTCATTTATGCTAAATTTAATAGTGAATAATTAATGAATGCCTTTCCGTAATCCGTATCATCATCATTTTCCTGGCACTTGTCCCGCCGGATGCGGGGTCCGCCCACTGCCATTCGATGCGACCGAGAATACTCCAGCCGATGCGTCGCTCCATCTGTCACCAGAGATCACACTCAAACAAGGCCAATTTAGTGTAATCAATTAACCTAACTCGCATGTCTTTGGACTGTGGGAGGAAATCGGAGTACCCGGAGTAAACCCATGCAGACTCCACACAGAACAGACAAAGGCCGCTCCAACCTGGGATTGAACCCAGGACCTTCTTGCTGTGAGGCAGCGATGCTAACCACTGAGCCGTATGAAAAAACTAAGCCGTATGCTAGCCGTATGCTAACCATTAATCCATATGAAAAAAACTAAGTAAACTGGCTCTGAGTGCAATCGTTAGCCAGTCAATCTTTTGGAAAGATGCTGGAGCATTATGGGAAATGTAGTGCCTGTAGTAAATTTGTGTGGCAATATCACAGTTTTGTCCAAGACATGCAGATGATAATTTTCGGTTTGTTGATGTTGTAAACCAAGCTGTTCCGGTGCTAAAGCTCTTCATGTTATCTTAGATCCGACAGGTAAACGAGGAGGACTCAGTCCATTAATGCAGAGGAAGACGGACTACACGTTTTTCAAATCCATGGCAGACCTGGAGTCGCAACCAGTGCTATTCATTCCCGATGTTCACTTCAGTAACCTGCAGAGATCTGCACAGGTGAAAGATGATTCAGCTGACAGTTGTATTGCTTGTTTTGAATGCTTTTAAGAAGAGTCAGCGTTGTATTGCATCATAGTCCTAGTCTACGTTTCCACACTCTGGACTAATAAACATACGAGCATGTACTGTGTATTACACAACACAGATCATGAGATACAAGGCAAGGTATTTGTGCAACTTTATAGTCTCTCAGTCTCGGTTTTCATCCACTTTTCCTGGTAGAGGTCACAGTGTTGTGTGTATGTAGTGCAGAGATGGCAGAAGTACGCATGTTATTTAAGTTCTTCAAGTACAAGCACCACTAATCTGAAAAAAAAAAAAAAAGTGAAAGTATGGCTTATATATTTTAGTGGAAATATGAAAGGACATGCTACTAAATGTACTTAAAGTAAAGTCAGTATTTCTTTAAAAAGCTCTTCTAACTCAACTACATGAATCAACTGCAAAAATCATACAAATGACATCACAGCAAAAACGGAATGAAAACATTTTCACACATCAGGAACTAAAATACACAAAAACTTAATTAAAAAAAAAATGCTGCTAATAACTAAATATGGTAATATTCAGTAATGCAGTAGGTCATGATATTTAACCCAAACAATAGTTATCATAACTCTTTTTAAACACTGTCACAGCATTTTAGTCGAAAACAAACTGCAGCTTCACCATTTTTAGAGCAGGTCTTCTTTAAACACTCCACTCCATTACGTAATTTAAAATTACTTATGCAAAACATTTAGCAATATTATACTGGGTTTTTAAAAATGTGTATCCATATTATTCACATGAGAAAACATGGTAGGTAGCCTAGTGGTTTAAGGTACTGGACCCCACCTCTGCCAAGCTGCCACTGTTGGGTCCATGAGCAAGACCCTTAACCCACAATTGGTTGGATTGTAAGATTGTACCAACTGTAAGTCGCTCTGGATAAGGGCGTCTGCTAAATGCTGTAAATGTAAAACCTCTGGTGTCTGATTACTATAAAGAGTGTATACAATTATTTTTCAGAATAGAATGCATTGTGCTGAACATTAAAAAAGACTTAGACTTTCTGATTTATAATGTTCTGAATTTTACATAATAAATACAGTCTGTAGGAATGACCCAGGTGAAAATGTACCTAGCTACATAACGTCACTTACTGTGCTTTTTCAAATGCGAAAGTGATTTCTTGAACGCCATGAGCTCTTGTTACTTTGGGAGACACAAAAAAGAATGCATTGCATTCGCCAAGATGTATTTGAACATGGTTGTTTTCTTTGGATTCTGTTGTTTCATCTCTCTGCCTTTCCTTCACATCCGGTAACATTTGCACATCATTAGGTGCCTGACTAGAATTGCCTAAATTAAAACTGAAAAAATAAATGGATGGATGAAACGGATAAATAAGTAGATTCACAAATGCTGATGTAACCAAACTGTTTTGGAACTGTAGTATAGAAAAAAGTACAGGCTTTTCTTTTGAAGTGTAGCAAGTAAACATAAGTATTCAGTTACAGAAATAAAGTACATGTACCTAAAATATAAAAGTACAGTAACAAAGTACTTACCTCCTCTAATATAGTTATGGTGAAATGGATTTAGTCTTATTTGTCATCATGTAATTTTGATTGTTATCCAATTTTTGCCTAGTGTGCAAGTATTTCAACCATTATAACTGTCTGTTCACAGGTTTTTGGGTTGGGTGGTGAGGAAACGGAGAGTGACTGGTAAGTGCAATAACCACTATTATACTTGTCCTCTGTTAAAAGCAAGACATGCCTGACAAACATGCGTTGTTATTTAGTCTACAAGCTGACTGTTTTGACTGCTAATGCTTGAACTGCTTTGAAGGCATTTGTAGCAGCATTTTCCCAGCAGTGCTGTGTGTAGATCAACCTGTTGCTTTCAGGTTTAAAATTCTTTAAATATCCATGAAAATACACAGTATACCAATTTTGATATGAAATTGAGAGCTGAGTGAGAAATTATTTAATGATTTACAGTCAAATCTCTTAGAAATGTCTCTGAGTTTAGAATTTTAGGATTATATATAGGAAGAGACAATGAGGCAGCAATGGATTTTCTGAACCCGACAACACTACATGGCACAACATGATTTCCATCAGCTTCCTGGAGTCACTCAGTCATTTGCCTATCCATCCAAAAGTAGAATCATGTTTCACATAGAGGTGAAAAATGTGTGAACATTGTCCACGTGATGGATGAGAGATTTCTCATGAACATTCCCAGGAATTCATCAAGCATGGTAATCTATTCCCTGTTTGTAAAACATGGGTAAATAAAGAAACACCTCTCAGTTTAAGCTGCCTACCATTTTCCATTTGTGCACTAAATGTGTTTTCGGTTTCCTCCAACAGTGGAATTCCTCCCTTTTTGTAACTGATTACACTAAATTCGGCCGACCTAAGTATGTATGACCAGCTTCAAAGTAACCTTGTGTAACCTTGAAAGCAGCCATAAAAATATTGTACATGGCTGTAAAGATTATGCTGCTAAAAGCAAAGAAATTCCTTCATTTTTATTTTTATTAAGCCACCCCTAATCGTGGTCGCTTATGTCATCTCAAGTTTATTCGCATAACTGTAGTGGATGGAAACATGACTTAATTTGCATTTGTTTCGGCCAAAATTTCGTAAGTCCGCATAATGTTTGCGAAACATTTGGATAGAAACCGGTTAATGTAACCTTGTGTCATAAATAGTCAGCGATGCTGAAAGCCACGTTAAATAAACCAAACAAACTAAAGGTGTGCAATTCTATTAGTAATAGAAAACTTACCAAGCAATCTAGTCGTACTTTTATTAAAGAACCAGTCTCATATTTACAATTAAATCAATCTAGGTCATAAATCCACTGTCCTTTAATAGTATACCTACTGTAATTCCATTATTCTGACTCGCCAAATTGTTCTATTGTGGCTTGAATGAATGTGTTCATTTTGAACATGATGTAAATGAAAGACATTAATTGACTGTCACTACAGTGGAATGAAGAGGTTCTTCCAGCAGTCAGAGGATGACTCCTGCCCTCCACCAGCCAAGCTCAGCAAAGGAGAGTCACCAAGGAGAGGTGCGTGTGAGACAGAGAGAGCTAGCATAGTGAAACTGTAGTCTGGGGCAGCACTGCATTTCTCATTGTCTGTGTTTCGACAGGATTCATCCTTTTGTAATTGTGTGTCTGTTCATCTTGCATGATGCAAGGACCACCTAAATCACGGGGATTCCCTTTGGTGTGCCTTAATCACACTGGTTGGGAAACAAATGTTAGAGACGGTATAGTTAGATTAAAGAATGTCTGTGAGGTATGTGGAAAATGCGAGAAGGCAAAAGCTAGAGGTTAGATAGATATACAGTGGTGTGAAAGTGTTTGCCCCTTCCTGATTTCCTTTTTTTTTTGCGTGTTTGTCACACTTGAGTGTTTCGGAACATCAAACCTATTTAAATATTAGTCAAAGACAACACAAGTAAACACAATGTAGTATTTAAATGAAGGTGTTTATTATTAAGGGAGAAAAAAATCCAAACCTACATGGCCCTGTGTGAAAAAGTGATTGCCCCCTAAACCTAATAACTGGTTGGGTCACCCTTAGCAGAAACAACTGCAACCAAGCGTTTGTGATAACTAATGAGCCTTTTACAGTGTTGTGGAGGAATTTTGGAAACTCATCTTTGTAGAATTGTTGTAATTCAGCCACATTGGAAGGTTTTCAAGCATGAACTGCCTTTTTAAGGTCATGCCACAGCATCTCAATAGGATTCAGGTCAGGACTTTGACTAGGCCACTCAAGTCTTCATTTTATTTTCTTCAGCCATTCAGAGGTGGACTTGCTGATGTGTTTTGTCCTGCTGAAGAACCCAAGTTCGTTTCAGCTTGAGGTCACAAACAGATGGTCGGACATTCTCCTTCAGGATTGTTTGGTAGACAGCAGAATTCATAGTTCCATTTATCACAGCAAGTCTTCCAGGTTCTGAAGCAGCAAAACAGCCCCAGACCATCACACGACCACCACCATATTTTACTGTTGCTATAATGTTCTTTTTCTGAAATGCTGTGTTAGTTTTATGCCAGATGTAATGGGACACGCACCTTCCAAAGAGCTCAACTTTTGTCTCGACAGTCCACAGAATGTTTTCCCAAAAGTCTTGGGGATCATCAAGATGTGTTCTGGAAAAAAATTAGACGAGCTTTAATGTTCTTTTTGCTCAGCAGTGGTTTTCTGACATGCAGGCCATTTTTGCCCAGTCTCTTTCTTATGCTGGAGGCATGAACACTGACCTTAACTGAAGCAAGTGAGACCTGCAGTTCTTTGGATGTTGTTGTGGGGTCTTTTGTGAACCCTTGGATGAGTCGTTGCTGGGGTAATTTTGGTCAGCCGGCCACTCCTGGGAAGGTTCACCACTGTTCCATGTCTTCGCCATTTGTGGATAATGGCTCTCACTGTGGTCGTTGGAGTCCCAAAGCTTTAGAAATGGCTTTTTAACCCTTTCCAGACTGATAGATCTCAATTACTTTCTTTCTCAATTGTTCCTGAATTTCTTTGTATCCTGGCATGATGTGTAGCTTATAAGGATCTTTTGGTGGACTTCACTTTGTCAGGCAGGTCCTATTTAAGTGATGTCCTGATTGAGAGCATGTGTGGCATTAATCAGGCCTGGGTTTGGCTAGAGACAGTGAACTCAAGTGTGATGTTGTGTTTTAACAAGGGGGGGGCAATCACTTTTTCACACAGGGCCATGTAGGTTTGGATTTTTTTCTCCCTTAATAAAAACATTCATTTAAAAACTGCATTTTGTGTTTACTTGTGTTGTCTTTGATTAATATTTAAATTGGTTGGATGTTCCGAAACACTTGTGTGAGACAAACATACAAAAAAATAGGAAATCAGGAGGGGGGCAAACACTTTTTCACACCACTGTACACTCATCGAGTGTATATCTATTAGGTACACCTTGCTAGTACCAGGTTGGACCCCGGTTGCATACCCCTTTGTGGCACAG
Organism: Ancistrus triradiatus; assembly: GCA_025084515.1. Taxonomy (NCBI): domain Eukaryota; kingdom Metazoa; phylum Chordata; class Actinopteri; order Siluriformes; family Loricariidae; genus Ancistrus; species Ancistrus triradiatus. The sequence continues at coordinate 164,745 of JAJAGP010001422.1, forward strand.
ATTCAACAAGGTGCTGGAAGCCCTAGATGATTGTGTGTGAAAATCACTTAAATCACCTTTCTTCCCCATTCTGATGTTGGTTTGAACTTCAGCAGGACTACATGCCTGAATGCATTGCGTTCCTGCCACATGACTGACTGATTAGATATTTACAGTAACAAGCAGCTGAACAGGAGTACCTAATAAAGTGTCTAGGGAGTGTATAGTAGGGCAAGAAAGTATTTAGTCAGCCACTGATTGTGCAAGTTCTCCTACTTAGAAAGATGAGAGAGGTCTGTAATTTTCATCATAGGTACACTTCAACTATGAGAGGACTAGGGTGGAAAACAGCTACTAAGGCATAGAATGGTAGACAACCTCAAGCAAAGTACATAAAAGAAACCTTAAATTGTTTTGATAGTAGTTTTAACTGTTAAGTCCATAGGTATTAGCTAGTGAGTCAGAATCCCCCTCTCTTCAGAAAAATGTGTTTTGATTCCACCTTTAGTAATATTAAGATGGGTGCATTGCTGGTCATTATTTATCATATTTTTAAATAACATTGTGATTTGACTGAGACATACTGTGCCTGACAAATGCTGGGTGTAAAAGTGATTATTGCTATAATTGCATTTTATTCTATTGCATTCTTATATCCAGTTCCACTCTCTTAACAGTTCTGCTCTATGTAAGAAAAGAATCTGATGAGGTGTTTGACGCACTGATGCTAAATTCTCCAACAGTCAAAAGTTTGCTTGAGGCTGTAAGTACAAATGTGTACTACTTACCAAAAATAACTGCACATCTCAACATTTAAATTGAGTACAGATGATTATGGGTTTTCTCTTATCATTTTTATATGCGTAGATATCAAGCAAATATTCTCTTCCTGTTGAGAAGATGACGAAAATCTACAAGAAAAGTAAAAAAGGGTAAGTACATAATGATGAGATAAAAACATTTTGCTATTAATTGAAGTTGTATGCACTAAGATTCCTTATTACTGGTTATATCTTAAGTTTTTGTTGGGTTTACAAAAAAAAATCACAATCAAAGTCTAACTGGAACCAAAGCATGGGCGGACATGGTCAGCGTATACAGATGTATCATAACGACAGACACCTAGGAAACAAGCCACACAGTAACACGAATCAACAATAGAAATGAATTTAGGTCTCAACAAATAGGTCTCCAAACAATAGAAGACTAGGATTATAGGAGAATGAGACACGGTTCAGATAAAAGTAGACATGAGACTAATCTCAAAAGGCAGTGAAAGAATGAGCATTGTCAACAAAGAGGAGCAGAAACGAGAGTGATTAAAAGAGGGTGCACACAAATTTTCATGCCCATTTATTACATGCATTACATCTCCTTGTTCATTTTATCAGTTGCACTTACCATATAGATGCACTTTGGAGTTCTGCAATTACAGACTGTAGTCCATTTATTTCTCCACACACTTTGTTCGTCCCCTTCACTCTGTGATCATTCTCAGCACTGCAGTGACACTGAAGCGGTGGTGGTGTAATAACTGGAAAACTTAAATCCTGATTTTTAGTCTACTTGTCTACAGTCTAAGTTCTCTAAACTGTGCAATATACAGTGGGGCAAAAAGGTATTTAGTCAGTCACTGATTGTGCAAGTTCTCCTACTTAGAAAAATGAGAGAGGTCTGGTGATCATAGCTACACCTCAACTATGAGAGACAATGAGGAAAAAAAAAATCCAGGAAATCAATAATTGTAAATTATGGTGGAAAATAAGTATTTGGTCAATAAATTTGGTTCAACTCAATACTTTGTAACATAATCTTTTGTTGACAATGACAGAGGTCAAACGTTTCCTGTAAGTCTTCACCAGGTTTACACACTGTAGCTGGTATTTTGGCCCATTCCTCCATGCAGATCTCCTCTAGAGCAGTGATGTTTTGGGGCTGTCTCTGGGCAACACAGACTTTCCCTCCACAAATTTTCTATGGGGCTGAGGTCTGGAGACTGGCTAGGCCACTACAGGACCTTGAAATGCTTTTTACGGAGCCACTCCTTCGTTGCCCGAGCGGTGTGTTTGGGATCATTGTCATGCTGGAAGACCCAGCCACGTTCCATCTTCAATGCTCTCACTGATGGAAGGAGGTTTTGGCTTAAAATCTCACGATACATGGCTCCGTTCATTCTTCCTTTAACACGGATCAGTCGTCCTGTCCCCTTTGCAGAAAAACAGCCCCCAAAGCATGATGTTTCCTCCCCCATGCTTCACAGTAGGTATGGTGTTCTTGGGATGCGACTCAGCATTCTTCTTCCCCTCCAGTTAAGTTTTTACCAAAAAGTTCTATTTTGGTTTCATCTGACCACAAGATATTCTCCCAATCCTCTTCTGGATCATACATATGCTCTCTGGCAAACTTCAGATGGGCCTGGACATGTACTGGCTTAAGCAGGGGGCACACCTGGCACTGCAGGATCTGAGTCTCTCTTGGCGTAGTGTGTTACTGATGGTAGCCTTTGTTACTTTGGTCCCAGCTCTCTGCAGGTCATTCATCAGGTCCCTCCGTGTAGTTCTGGGATTTTTGCTCACCGTTCTCATGATCATTTTGACCCCACGGGATGAGATCTTGCGTGGAACCCCAGATCGAGGGAGAGTTTCAATGGTCTTGTATGTCTTACAATTGCTCCCACAGTTGATTTATTCACACCAACCTGCTTGCCTATTGTAGGTCTACAATTTTCGTCCTGGTGTCCTTCAACAGCTCTTTGATCTCTGTGAGAGCCAGAAATCTTGCTTGTTTGTGGGTGACCAAATACTTATTTTCCACCATGATTTACAATTAAATCCTTTAAAAATCCTACAATGTGATTTCCTGGATTTTTTTTATTTCATTTTGTCTCTCATAGTTGAAGTGTACCTATGATGAAAATTACAGACCTCTCGCATTTTTCTAAGTAGGACAACTTGAACAATCAGTGGCTGACTAAATACTTTTTTGCCCCACTGTACCATGAGGATGAATATATATACACAAGCCAAATGCCACACACTTTCATCTTGCTCTGCTCTTTTATATGAGTGTATAACTGAATGACAACAAGGGAATCTGGAATCTTGTGTTCTTCACACGAACTGTCCCTTTTTCACCTGCAGGATTCTGGTCAACTTGGATGACAACATCATCGAGCACTACTCCAACGAGGATGCTTTTATGCTCAACATTGACCCTCACACAGATTGCTTCCATGTTACGCTCACAGAAATATAAATGCTGTATTATTAAGTCTTGATCGTCCTGTGTTTGTTAATGAACTGGGAGTTATAATGGCCTTGTCAGCCAGTCACAGAATAATAAATAAAAAGTGGATAATAGAGGATCTATAATCTGTACTATCTGTAATATAGACTCCTACCGCGTTGGTGAAAGCACAAAACACATCAGTACAAAGTTCTTACCTTCCTGTGTATGGTTATTAAGCTCCCCCTTCTGGCAAAACGTAAAAAAGAGAATACAGCCACAGTTAATGTAGCGTTATGTATTGTGCAGGTATGCGCCGTTTATTATCGTTCTTATCGCGTTTATGTCTTTGTATATCTTCTAAAGCTTGAAACACTTACCGAAAATGAAAGTCAGACAGTGCTATGTTGCCTTTCAAGACTGCGTTTTTTTTCTGTCAGTACTAGTTTTCTATCATTCAGAAGTAAATTAATGTCCAGTACTGTGCAAAGGTTTTAGGCCACCATTAGATGTGTGGTTTTATCAATGCTATTATGACCATATGTAACTATTATATCAGTCTCATTATTGTGATACAGAAAATCTGTACAAGAAATAAAAAAAAACTTCAGAACAAAATGGCTTCTGCAGGCAAAAAAACAGTATTTAGGGTGACCTCCCCAAAAAAGTGGTTTCTTGGCAGCTATTCCTGAAAGACCATTCCTGATTAAACTTCTTCAGACTGTAGTAGGGTCAACTTGGCATCCAGATGAAGCTGCCAGATGCTGCTATTGCTCCAGTGTAAGGGGAGGACACACGAAATACTTGCTACTGTACCCGATAGAAGCTATTTTTAATACTGCATACAATTTTTATTTTATTTTACACCATTGCTAAAACAACAGATCTTAATGGTGGCGCAATACTTTTGCACAGTACTTTATATAAGACAGAGATTTTTATTTCCTATTATAATTCTTAAGACCTCGGAAACAGTACATACTTGTAGTATTAAGTACCCTAACAGGTTCCTGAACCTTTATTCTTCCCGGCTTTTTAACCAGGCCTTATAAAATGAGGCGAATGTGAAAAAGGTTCGAGCTGTGATAAGACATTTGCCTGCAGACTATGAATTTACAGATCATCCGTTTGACCTAACATGCATCTCACTGTGACAGTGTATGTATAGCTTGTGTGCTCGTTGTATATATTTCATGTTTTTAGAAGTTTCGTAGTGTATGTGTATTCTTTTTATGAATGTAATAAACACATCCTTTTCATTCTGTCTTGTTTAGGTGGAAACATTGCAAACCTTTTCAGCCAGTTTCATCAGAAATAGGAGAATTAAGTCAGCTGCTGTGTCAGACTTTTTGTGGGACTGTGGTAGCTTCGTGGTTAAGGTACTGGACTGTGGACCATGGGCATTGCTGGACTACTTGTATTGGGGCACATGCATAATTTATAGGGGCATAGCTGGAGCCAGCTGCTTGCCAATCAGTTGTAGTGGCAGAACTGGGAATAAGAAGTAAGTCTGTTAAACTCTAAATAGATTAAGCGATTAAACACTAAAGTGGGCGTTACTCTGCCAAGAATGAGAAATGAAGAACAATTAACACTAAAGATTTTTTAAATTAATTGTACTAGTTTTGATTATGCCAGTCTAAGTGCTGCCTTTGGTACATCTACATCTACAGTACTATATTCTTAGTGTAAATAAATCCCCATGGGTCCTAAAAAGGTTAGTAATGACAGCCAGCTGAAAGGAAAACTGATTCCTCTTGGCTCACCAATAGAGTAAGTGTTTTGCTTTTACTTTTCAATGCATTACTCAGTAAATGACATGAAATGCCTTTCCTTTAGTGGTCTAATACGTACTTTGGTAGGTGATATGGTTCTAAGGCTCTAGACAAAACAAATAGCTAAGAACTACCATTAGCTTGTCTGACTTTCTTGTAAATATTTGCAGATGCCCATTACTCCATGTGAGAAACTGAAAAATTGATGTTCACGCTTTTGGAAAGATTCTGGGGCATTATGGGAAAAGTAGTTCCTGTGTGGTGTTCTGCTCAGCAAACTTACTTTTTACGGTTGTGATTTCAGTGGCCTGGTCGACCAAATGTCCAGGGTTCCAATCCCACCTCTGCCAAGATGTCTGTTATGTCTCTGAGCCCACAATTGCTTGGATTGTTACAGCCATCAGTAGCTTTGGATGAAGGTCTTGACTAAATGGAAAGGTGCTTGGTGGGATTGAGGTTTAGGGCTCTGTGCAGGTCTTTGACACCAAAATAAGCAAATCATGGCTGAAACAAGAAATATGTAAACCAGTCAGGTCATTCTCCTCTGTCCTCTGGTATCAACAAGGCATTCTTGCCCAGATAAGTGCCCTCACTGGATATCCTCTTTTTCTGTCATTGTCTGTAAACCCTAGAGATGGCTGTGTGAAAATCACAAATAGACCAGGAGTTTCTGAAATACTCACCCATGCCACATTCAAAGTCAATTAAATCCCCTTTCTTCCCCATTCTGATGCTCGGTTTGAACTTCAGCAGGCCGTCTTGACCATATCTACATGCCTAAATGCGTTGAGTTGCTGCCATGTGATTGGCCGATTTAGATTTAGCTGTGACTCATTCACCGAACTGTGCACTGTGTGAAAATCATTATCTCATGGTCAGTGTGTGTGATTGTGTAACATGTGTCAATACTGTGGGAACTGCCACAGTCAAGTGTGGCTACATTGTTTCCTTTTTGCCATTCACAATGAGTCCCTTGTTCTTTCTTGGAACCCCATGTTGTCTTTGTCGTTACTTGCCCATTAGTGTGTAACACTGGTTTTCTCAGATCTTCTCTGGCAAGGTGTAAGCAACCTTGTGTGGCAACATGCCTTTTAAGGAACTGTAGTACTCTTAACCTCCCTCTCCATCTGTTTCTATTCACATGACTCACTCGTACATGTTCATACTGGATTTGATGCACCATGTAGAGCATATAGATGCACTTTGTAGATATACAACTGTCATGACTGAACAATGAAATAGCATTTGCATAGCGTGTTTGTATCACGGCATGGTCACGCAAGTGGTCGCCTCACAGCTAAAGAGATTCCCCAATCCAATCCTCACCTGTATGGAGTTTGTATGTTCTCTCTGTTTTTTCGCCAGTATGCTTGTTTCCTTCCACATTTTAAAGTCCTGCATTAGGACAACCAGTCTCTATAAAGTGTCCATTTGTTTGTGTGTTCTGTAATGTGTTGCTGCCAATTAGGCAAAGATGAATGAATGAAATGTATTGCACTTTTAACAACACATTATTTCAAAGCACTTTCACAGATATCAGTACAGCGGTACCTCTGTTCTCGACCACCTCGGAACTCGTCATATTCGCTTCTCGATGCATTTTGACTAGAGAAATTTGTCTTGGTTCTCGTTGTTTGATCGGTACTTGGCACACTTGCTTAAAATTGCATGAGTCAAGCCGCATGACTCGTTTCAGGCTAATTTAAATTCATAATTCAGTACACAGTGATTCAGATTAATAACAGCCGTTGCTCAGTGAAGATCGCTCCTGTGTTTGTGTTTTTATTTATTTTTACATCTACAGTACTATGTTCTTAGTGCAAATAAATCCCCATAGGTCCTAAAAAGGGTAGTAATGACAGCCAGCTGAAAGGAAAACTGATTCCTCTTGGCTTTCAGGCTGAGCAGTTAGCATTAGCAGCGGGCACCCTGAGTTCACCAATAGAGTAAGTGTTTTGCTTTTACTTCTCAATGCATTACTCACTAAATTACATGAAATTTTTTAACACTTTATTATAAAATAATTTTGGGTTAACATTTTAGCCACCTGTAGGTTAATGGAAGTGTTAATGTGTAACAGACTTAATGACGAGAACCGAGGTACCACTGTATCTTATCTTAAGAACCAGTGAGCAGAAGAAAGGTACGCCCATCCTCCTCCGGTCGGTACGCGAAATTTATTTTTATGTGAATCTCAGAATTTTAGCTTACACAGACTCAAAGATAATGACTGTGGTGGCCATGGTTTGAGTTCCAGCTGTGGTTTCCACCCAGGTCATGCACTGTTGACTCTGTCTGAAGGAGGGGAGTCTGGTCAGGGGATTATTACCATGTGTTTTCAGAGGGTGGGTGGCAGAGCGCATAATGCATAAAAGTGACAAATGCTCTGCTGACTCAGTAACTGCAGAGTTCCAAACCTCTTCTGGCGAGAGCCCCATGGCATGGGTTTCCATAGTCGAGCAACTGCATGCAAGACTACATCAACAAACATAATGACCAGTGTCAGATGGAGTGCTGTTAATTTTGTAGTTCCAAGTTTGTTGGAACAGTTTGGGGAAGGCTCTTTTCTGTTCCAGCATGATTGTGCCCCAGTGCACAAAGCAAGGTCCATAAAAACATGGATGGGTGAATTGGATGTGGAAGAACTTGACTGGCCCACACAGAGCCCTGACCTCAACCCCATTAAACTGCTTTGGGCTGAACTAGAACAAGCACAGGCCCCTTCTCAGAAGATGAAGCTGTTATACCTGCAAAAAGGGGACCAACGCCATTAATGGCTATGGATTTAGAATGGGATTTCATAAAAGCTCCTGTAGGTGTAATGTGTAGATGGGACTGTGGTAGCCTAGTGGTTAAGGTACTGGACTCTGGACCTGTAGGTCCAGGGTTCAAATCCCACCTCTGCTAAGCTGCCACTGTTGGGTCCTTGAGCAAGGTCCTTAACCCACAATTGCTTGGATTGTAAGACTGTATCAATTGTGAGTCGCTCTGGATAAGGGCGTCTGCTAAATGCTGTAAATGTAAAAAAATATATAAATGTTCCAATACTTTTGTCCACATATTGTGCCCATGCGTGCGTGTGTGTTTTTAAAACCCTATGGGGGAAGATCGGACGGATGTGTAGCCAACATCTCTTTTACTTTCACTTTAGACTACGAACAATGCGCATTTAGGGAGAGCTTTAATAGAAACACAAAGCCTATATGATCTAACAGCTAATGGATGCATATGATCAGAAAGCATCTCTTTACTGGAATTCAGTGTTTGCGTGGACTATTTCCGCATTATAATTTGGATATGTTATTTTAAATGAAAAGCGAAAGCAAACAGAATTTAGGGGATGTCCAAACTGCAGCCGACTTTCATCGCTGAGCGGTTCATTTCCCCTGCTTAATCTACTAAAACTCCATAAGAGTAAGGGTAAATATCTCAAATATAGATTAAAGATTCTATGTAGATCATTTTGCCTTATTTTTTAAATAATCGACCATGATAGGAATCCTTATTTTCGCCTGTCTGACCGCGTCGACACACGGTGAGTTTTCCAGTTTCCCTCCATTTGAAAGTAATCTGGTGTTTAAATATTTTTGGAAGGGGGCTTTTCGCAATATGTTGTATTTAGTATTAGTTTCTTTGTTTTTTTTTTTTAGAATCATGACTTTGCATGGCTTGCTTACTCCATATTGTTTGGGATATGCTGCCCTCTGCTGCACATTACACAGGTTACCTTTGTAGCCATCTCTCTCTGTCTCAGGTCTGCAAGTTGGTGATGTGGTGCTGTCCTGTGCCTTCATTGAGGATGGGGGGGCCATGACCGGCTCTCACTTCATACGCACTCCTTCCACTCTGGTCTTAAAGGATCTTCCCATGGATGCTGACCTCTCACCAGAAACAATAACACCCTACATCCCTCCTGACACCCCTAATGCTGATGACCTCATTTTCGAGGTCAGCGGTAAGTCAACCATACAGTGGTGATTGAAAGTTTGTGAATTGTCTGTATTATTGCATAAATGGAACAAAAAACATCATCTGATATTCAGAACCCAGCTAAACGAATGAGACACAAATATTATACTTTGCCATTTGTTTTTTGATAAAAAATTATCATAAAGTATGTGAATCTACGTATCTGGTGTTGATCCACTAACTACAACTAAATGGATGGCTTGGTGGGTAGCACCGCCGTCTCATTTACATTTACAGCATTTAGCAGACGCCCTTATCCAGAGCGACTTACAATTCAGTCTTACAATCCAAGCACTTGTGAGTTAAGGGCCTTGCTCAAGGACCCAACAGTGGCAGCTTTGGCAGAGGTGGGATTTGAACCCTGGACCTTTTGGTCCATAGTCCAGTACCTTAACCGCTAGGCTACCACAGTCCCACAGTCTCAACGTAAAAAGGTTCTGGGTTCAATCCCAGGGTGTAGTGGCCTGGGTCCTTTCTGTGTGGAGTCTGCTTGTCTTCCCTGTGTGAGTTTACTCTGGGTACTCCAGTTTCCAACCACAGCCCAAAGATATGTGTTAGGTTAATTGACTACACTAAATTGGCATCGATTTGAGTGTGTGTGTGTGAGTGTGTGTGTGTGTGTGTGTGTGTGTGTATGTATATATTATATATCTATATTATATAATATATATATATATATATAGATATATATATATTCATATATATATATATATAAATATATAATATATAAATATAATCTTGATGTGACCTTGTGTGTGAAGATGAAATGGCCACTGATGCTGATAGCAGCATTAAATAAGGAATTTTAGCCCATTCTTCTATACAGAACAGCTTCAGCTCTGGGATGTTGGTGGGTTCCGCCAATGAACTGCTCCCTCAAGACCTGCCTCAACATGTATATTAGATTAAAGCCAGGCCATTCCAAAACATTAACTGTATTCTTCTTTAACCATTCTTTGGTAGAACGACTTGTGTGCTTAGGGTCATTGTTTTGCTGCATGACCCACATTTTCTTGAGATTCTATTCACGGACAGGTGTCCTCACATTTTATTTTATTTTATAATTTGCTGCTATAATTCATTGCTCCATCAATGATGGCATCTTGATCCAGAAGTAACAAAACAAGCCAAAGCCATGATACCATTACCACCATGTTTCACTGGTGGGATAAGGTTGTTCTGGAATGCAGTGTTTTCCTTTCTCCAGACCTAACACTTCTCATTTAAACCACAGAGTTTTATTTTGGTCCAATTTTTTCCAATAGTCTTCTGGCTTGTCCACATGATCTTTAGCAAACTGCAGACGAGCAGCAATGTTCTTTTTGGAGAGAAGTGCCTTTCTCCTTGCAATCCTGCCATGCACACCATTGTAGTTCGGTGTTCTGCTGATGGTGGATTCCTGATCGTTAACATTAGCCAATGTGAGAGAGGCTTCTATTTGCTTAGAAGTTACCCCAGGTTGCTTTGTGACCTCACCAGCTATTACTCACCTTGCTCTTGGAGTGATCTTTGTTGCTTGACCGAGTAGCAATGTCTAACTGTGGATTGGTGGAGCCCAAAATGGTTTTGGAAACTTTTTCAGCCTGATAAGCATCAACAACAGTTTTTCAGAAATTTCCTTTGTTTATGCCAGTATACACTTCCACAAAATAATTTCACCTACAAATTAACTGCTAATCCTAGAGTTTCACATCATTTTGTCACTCACATATATGTAATACTGAATAGTATTGAAAGTGTAATATTTATGACTCATTTGTTTGATTGGGTTCTTTCAGGATTGTGTGGAAAATCTGAAGTTTTAGATCATATGTTTGCATCCACTTTGCTGTCTTCTAAAATCCATTCTGTCTCTCTGGTTAGCTTCTTCGGTGGAAATTCCTGGTGCAGATTTGCTTCTCCACGCTGACTGTAACGAACAGGAAGTGATTTGTGAACTGAGCCGTTACACTCCCAAAGGTTCAAATCCAGACTCGTCACCTGTGTACTTCATTGGCTCAATTCAGCTGGAAGGAGGCGGGGTGTGCCACACTCTGGTGCTGCAGACTACAGCCAATGAAAAAGCAGACTCGAGTACTGCTTCACTAATGCAGAGCAAACTTCAGCTTCCACTGAGCCAGCAGGGGACGCTGTTGACAGATGGTATGATTCAAATCAAGTTTTTGTAATTATTATTAAATAAGTGTTTATTTAATGTAATATCTGTTATGATTATAAAGAAATATTTAATTATTAATAGTGTTTATCTAATAGAATTACTCTTAAAGGTTGAGACTGAAACTTTTGACACTGGGTGGCACAGTACTGTAACCTCACAGCTCCAAGGACCTGGGTTAGTCTTCCAGCTGCCGTCTGTGTGGAGTTGGCATGTTCTCCCTGTGCCTGCATGGGTTTTCTCTGGGTAAACAGGTTTCCTCCCAAATTCTGAAGGCATGCGTTAGATATTGGTGTGCAGTATTGAAAAAAGAGATCTTGATATTTTCAGGGATTTTGCTGTTAATGATGATTAGGGGACACTATGGCAGTGTATAAGAAGTGGTTGACCGATATTGTTTTTTTTTTTAAGGCAGAAGCCGATATTTAGAAAGCAGGGTGACTGATGGTTGATATATAATGCTGATATCAAAATTTTTCTTGCAACTGATAATAATACACGAGACACAAAATTGCTGAACTTATATGAAAATACACTGCCTGGCCAAAATAAAGGTCACACAGCTTTGTAGGACTGTGGTGGCCTAGTGGTTAAGGTACTGGACTCTGGACCAGAAGGTCCAGGGCCAAGCTGCCACTGTTGGGTCCTTGAGCAAGGCCCTTAACTCACAATTGCTTGGATTGTAACCTTGTATCAGTTGATAAGGGCGTCTGCTAAATGCTGTTAATGTAAATTCGCTGTGGCATCATTTCCACAAGCTTCTGCAATGTCACAACATTTATTTCTGTCCAGAGTTGCATTAGTTGTATTGATGATGGGAGATTTGTTCCACTGCACAAAGTCTTCTCCAGCACATCCCAAAGATTCTCAATGGGGTTCAGGTCTGGACTCTGTGGTGGCCGATCTATGTGTGAAAATGATGGCTCAAGCTCCCTGAACCACTCTTTCCCAATTTGACCATTCTGAAACAGATGAACATCTTTTCCATGACCACAGGATGTGTCTTTCGACAAATGAGAAGCTACTCACTGCTTCAGTTAGCTAGCTGAAACATAATCACCAATGCAGTTATCAGATGGGAGGCTCTTTTTTAACTATGTAACTATTTGCTTAGTTAAATAAAAGTTTTTTTGACCAGGCAGTGTATTTAAGCTATAAACACATCGTTTCTGCACTCTGTTTTTTTTATAAATAAAAAAATACATGAATAAGTTTTATTGCACTTAACACCAAGTATTTCCAGCTAACAGCATATCCTTGTCATGTAAATAGTTGCAAAAAACAAACGTTAGACTAGTGCACATGGTAGCAGCATCTTTTTGTTTTTAATCCCAGTCCCAGTTAAGAGCAGCAAATTGTAATGCTGGAAACAACGTTTTTATCTTTTGATAAATTGCCTCACCCTCACTGACCATTCTCTCAGCATCTATTTTTTCGTTTTTAGTCACTCAATAGTCCCAGCTTATGAGCTGCAAGTTTGTGAATGCAGGTAGCGACTGATGCTGATCATCTCAAAATGGCATTAATCGGTCTACCAGTAGTCTAAAGTATTCAAAAGTTGCTAGAATCCCTCTCTGGCACCGTGTCTTTCATGATCTAATTGGTGACAGCATTTGTTATGACTTGCCATCTGTTGCTTTTGTTGGTGAGGCACTCTTTTTGCATGATGATTCCAGTTTGCTGAGTGTGTTTTTGTTCTGGTACCTCGACCATAATCTTCATATGGCAGTTAGTTGTCAAGCTGTCTTTAATGGCAAACGATTTCCAACATAGTTTGCAGTTTACTCTCTTTTGAGCAACATCTGTCTTTTCAAAGCTAAACCACCTCCATGCGAGTGAGGATGAGCCATGTCTAGCAACTAAATCTAAGGCTGGTTGTGTCTGTATTTTGTCTCCACTTATTTTGTCACCGCTCATTTTGTCACTCCAGTCCACATTGTTCACTCATTTTTAACTTCAGTGATGCACTTTTAGGTACAATGCTAGCTTGATTTGTGCAGTGATCTATCCTACCTGGCTACATGACACAATTAATATGTGAACTCTTAAGGTGTGTTTTTGACTGTTTCTGCAAAGTGACACACATACAAAGCAAAGCAACAATTAAGATGTTAATGTAGACGATACATATCTCACATCCCTAGTGTCAGATCAATTGGTCTCTCTAATGAGAGTTTGAGTAGAACCAACACCCTGTCTAGAGTTTGTTCCCATGCCCAGTGTTTCTGGGATAGGCTCCAGATCCATCAGGATAAGCAGTTAATGAAGATAAATGAGTTCTTATTCTGCAGCCCCTCACTATCTATGTCTGTTCTGTTTCTCCATTCTTTAGCTGTTTTTGTGGTGTTCACACGCTCACCGTCCATCGCAGCATCTCTGGGGGAAGACGCCATATTAGACTGTGGTTACAGACAGAGAGACAATCACGCAGAGCAGAAAGTGGAACTTGAGTGGCGCTGGCAGCATAGAGGACATGGACGGACCGTCCTGCGCATTAAGACCAATGATGAGGAGACTGAGACGGGCACTTATGGTGAGTTACAGTTTATGTGCTTGTTATCAGAGGTGGCAGAAGTACACAGGTTCTTTACTAAAGTGAAAGTACTTCTAATATGATTAAATAAACTAAAGTAACAGTTGAATTACATATTATATATAATATATATAAACACACAGTGGTGCTTGAAAGTTTGTAAACCCTTTAGAATTTTCTGTATTTCTGCATAAATATGACCTAAAACATCATCAGATTTTCACACAAGTCCTAAAAGTAGATAAAGAGAACCCAGTTAAAACAAATGAGACAAAAATATTATACTTGATCAATTATTTATTGAGGAAAATAATCCAATATTACATATTAGTGAGTGGCAAAATTATGTGAACCTTTGCTTTCAGTATCTGGTGTGACCCCCCCCCCCGTACAGCAATAACTGCAACTAAACGTTTCCTGTAGCTGTTGATCAGTCCTGCACACCGGCTTGGAGGAATTTTAGCCCATTCCTCCGTACAGAACAGCTTCAACTCTGGGATGTTGGTGGGTTTCCTCACATTAACTGCTCGCTTCAGGTCCTTCCACAACATTTTGATTGGATTAAGGTCAGGACTTTGACTTGGCCATTCCAAACCATTAACTTTATTCTTCTTTATCCATTCTTTGGTAGAACGGCTTGTGTGCTTAGGGTCGTTGTCTCCAAACATAATGCTTTTCTTTTAAACCAAACAGTTCTATTTTGATCTGATCCGTCCACAAAACATTCTTCCAATAGCCTTCTGGCTTGTCCACGTGATCTTTAGCAAACTGCAGACGAGCAGCAATGTTCTTTCTGGAGAGCAGTGGCTTTCTCCTTGCAACCCTGCCATGCACACCATTGTTGTTCAGTGTTCTTCTGATGGTGGACTCATGAACATTAACATTAGCCAATGTGAGAGAGGCCTTCAGTTGCTTAGAAGTTACCCTGGGGTGTTTTGTGACCTCACCAACTATTACACGCTTTGCTCTTGGGAGTGATCTTTGTTCTTGGTCTTGAATGGTCTTGACTTTCCTTAATTTTTGCACAATCTGTCTGACTGTGGATTGGTGGAGTCCAAACTCTTTAGAGATGGTTTTGTAACCTTTTCCGGCCTGATGAGCATCAACAACTATATTTCTGAGGTCTTCAGAAATCTCCTTTGTTCGTGCCATGATACACTTCCACAAACGTGTTGTGAAGAGCAGACTTTGATAGATCCCTGTTCTTTAAATAAAACGGGGTGCCCACTCACACCTGATTGTCATCCCATTGATTGAAAACACCTGACTCTAATTTCACCTTCAAATTAAGTGCTATTTTAGAGGTTCACATACTTTTGCCACTCACTAATATGTAATATTGGATCATTTTTCTTAATAAATAAATAAATGACCAAGTATAATATTTTTGTCTCATTTGTTTAACTGGGTTCTCTTGATCTACTTTTAGGACTTCTGATGGAAAATCTGATGATGTTTTAGGTCATATTCATACTCAAGCAGAAGTTTAACAGCACATGCTATTAAAATGTACTTAAAGTCAAAAATAAGTTTTTTTTTTTTCATAACCCTTTCTAAGGTAACTACTACAACTCGTTATCATCTTTAACTAACCACAGTGAAACCAGAATAACAAAAGTATTCTCAGACCAAAATGTACAAAATACTTTATAGAATATTTTATAAATGCTGCTAAATTGCTCATAAACAAACGATAATTATCATCGACTCATTGAAATACTGTCACTGCATTTTAGTCGAACAAACTGCAGCTTCACCATTTTTTTTTTTAGAACAGGTCATCCTTTAAAACTCCACAACTCCTTAATTTAAAAATACTTATGCAAAACTTTATAAAAATTATATAGTTGTTTTACACACACCTTTTATACTCATCACAGAAATAGAATTCATCATGAAAAAAAACCTGGGAGAGGGGACTTGATTAATAAAAAATAGTGTGAAGTGTGTACAATTATTTTAGGGAATAGAATGCATTATGCTGAACATTAAAAAAGTGTTAGAAAGACTAAGTTTTATACTTTCAGATTGTCTCGCACAATATGATCTTTTGTTGCAGTATTCTCTCATAGATGTGGCATATAAACACCTCTAAAGGTGTACCTGTTCTGCACATCTTTGTACACATTACTTTCATTCATATGGTATTACTTTCGCTTCCTGCAGTGCAAGTGGAGCGAGAAGGATCGAGTGCCAACTCAACCCTGCTGGTTACAGAAGGAAATGCATCCCTGTCCATGAAGAAGTTAAAGGTTCCAGATGAGGGCACGTACATCTGCACTGTTAGCTCCGGACCCTTTCAGACCCAGCAAATCATTCAGCTGAACATCATACGTGAGTCTCTTATCATTGTGTGGATAGCGGAACTTAAATACAATTATTGACACCCCTGATAAAGATGAGTAAACAGGGTTATAAGAAATTCATCTTTTGGTAAAGTAGCTTAATTTCATGTTGAAAAAATGAGAAAAATCCAACCTGTAATGGAAACAGATTTAGTCTGAGAACAGAATCATCCAAAATAATTGTTTTTAACAAAACCAAATGTGCCACATTTATTGACTTTATTAGAAAAGCTTAGAACCAAATGTAACTGAAGAAAGTTTAAAATTTATATTTTAGGTTTTTAAGTCGAAGTGTCTATCAAGTAGTAATCCACGACTTGTTTCACGTGATTTCTTTTCCCTGTTTCTCTGGGGTGAAGTTGTGAAGTTGTTTTTCACAAAAGAGACAAAAGAGAGGCAAAAAAAAAGGGGGGTAGAAGTGTTACAGAAAACAACTAGTATCTTTACCAAGTATTTTTTATATATGCTGTTGTCTTATATTGAATAGTTTTACATTTTCTATTTTATTATACTCTTCATAATATTGTATTCTAATTAATTTATCATTATAATATTTTAAATATTATTATATTTTGGTTTTTATATTTTTTATATACATGTATGTTTTCTCTTTAAATTTTTATATTTAGTCAAGTCAGATTTATTTCTATAGTGCTTTTTACAATGGAGCATTGTCTCAAAGCCACTTTAGATTATCTCCTAATATCTACGTCCAATCCCAAATTGAGGGTCTGTGATGTTGAGGGAGGGTACATGGCATCGCGGACTCCATGAAATATCAGAACATTTCGAATCAAATTCAGCTATCTGCCTCTGCCAAGAAACTAGAATGTCTTCCTTGGATGGTCCAGCATGACACAAAAATTATTTAGTGAACAGCTATGATCATCTCAGGCCCCTGATCCAAACCCATAGAAAACCTGTGGGGTGGGCTAGAAAGGAGAATGAACAAGACAGGGCCTACAGTGGTGCTTGAAAGTTTGTGGACCCTTTAGAATTTTCTACATTTCTGCATAAATATGACCTAAAACATCATCAGATTTTCACACAAGTCCTAAAGTAGATAAAGAGAACCGAGTTAAACAAATGACACCAAAATATTATACTTGGTCATTTATGTATTGAGGAAAATGATCCAATATTACATATTAGTGAGTGGCAAAAGTATGTGAACCACTAGGATTAGCATTTAATTTGAAGGTGAAATTTGAATCAGGTGTGAGTGGGCACCCTGTTTTATTTAAAGAACAGGAATCTATCAAAGTCTGCTCTTCACAACATGTTTGTGGAAGTGTATCATGGCACGAACAAAGGAGATTTCTGAGAACCTCAGAAAAAGAGTTGTTGATGCTCATCAGGCTGGAAAAGGTTACAAAACCATCTCTAAACAGTTTGGACTCCACCAATCCACAGTCAGATTGTGTACAAATGGAGGAAATTCAAGACCATTGTTACCCTACCCAGGAGTGGTCAACCAACAAAGATCACTCCAAGAGCAAGGTGTGTAATAGTTGGCATGGTCACAAAGGACTCCAGGGTAACTTCTAAACAACTGAAGGCCTCTCTCACATTGGCTAATGTTAATGTTCATGAGTCCACCATCAGAAGAACACTGAACAACAATGGTGTGCATGATCAACAGTTACAGGAAACGTTTAGCTGCAGTTATTGCTGCACAGGGGGGTCAAACCAGATACTGAAAGCAAAGGTTCACATACTTTTGCCACTCACTAATGTAATATTGGAGCATTTTTCTCAATAAATAAATGGCCAAGTGTAATATTTTTGTTTCATTTGTGTAACTGGGTTCTCTTTATCTACTTTTAGGACTTGTGTGAAAATCTGATGATGTTTTAGGTCATATTTATGCAGAAATATTGAACATTCTAAAGGGTTCACAAACTTTCAAGCACCACTGTAGGACCATGGATGATCAGGAGAGATTGGTCTCAAAGTTTGGATTTTTCTCATTTTTGCAGTGTGAGATCAGGCTAATTCACTACAAGACACATTTCTTATAACCATTTTTACTCATCTTTACCAGTGGTGCCAATAATTTTTAACTCTAAATACATGAACTAAAGGGGAATTCCAGAACCCCACCAAGTGAGCAGTTTTAAAACTGTACTGTTTACCATGTGCTGACCTGATATCATTGTACTCCAGAACCTCCCAGAGTTTTTGTCAATGAAAAAGAAGTGATATTTCAGGACGAGTCGCCACACAGACTGAGCTGTCACTGTGACCGTTACTACCCTCTAGATGTAAAGGTCAGTCAGCCAATCACTACTGATCAAAGCTACAAACTCCTTTGTCCTGTCTTCATGAACTTTTAAAATGTTATACAGTTTTTAACATACCTCTTGTATCCATCATCATATAGTAGTTATAGGACATGACATCATTTAGATCCAATTTCCATTTAAAGTGTAGCGCTACAAAAGTGCTACGTCCCCAGCACTGGAGAAGATACCTTTTGGATTTTTTGTGTGCTCCTGCAGGTCGAGTGGTTTTCTCAGGCTCCCACAGAAACAGAAAACATCTCTCTCACTGCGAAAGCTTCTCTCTCAAGCCATCGGCAGCACAGCGATGGGACATTCTCTCTCTCATCCTTCCTCGTTGTCCGTCCATCTGAACACCCCCCTGGCACCGTGGTCACCTGCAGGGTCTTCCATCTTGGCCTCCAATCTCCCAGTGACGTCAGCCTGACTGTAATCAAACCTGAGCCAGGTAAGTGAATCCTCAACCTGAGCGAAACAAAGGCGCTTTATAATCTGGTAAAGCCTTTGAAGTCATGTTTAGTGCCATATAACGTACCCCTGAAAACAATGAGGTGCATGAGGTTTTGCTGAATACAGTACTGTGCAAAAGTCTTAGGCCACCTTTAGATTTGTTGGGTTAGCAATGGTATAATGACCATATATGACATACCGACAGTTTGTGCCTTTTCACCCTGTTCTCCTTCCGAAAAAGTGATTTCTTGGCTGCTACACTTTCAAAAAGACCATTCCTGATCAAGCTTCTTCAAACTTCAACTTGGCCTCCCGATGAAGCTGCTGCTATTGCTCAAGTGGGAGGTCACACTGTTTTTCTGATTTTTTTCAGGTTGTATTCTAAGAAAGAGACTGATAAATAATAATATATGGTCATTATACTATTGCTAAAACCATGGTATATCTAATCGAATGGTGGCTTAAGACTTTTACACATTTGGCTTTATTAACTAGGCACTCTACACAAGTGTCACTTGGATTGTTGTATTATAATGGGACTGCGGTGGCCTAGTGGTTAAGGTGCAGAACTATGGACCAGAAGGTCCAGGGTTCAAATCCCACCTCAGCCAAGCCGCCACTGTTGGGTCCTTGAGCAAGGTCCTTAACCTGCTCAATTTTAGCGTCTGCTAAATGCTGTAAATATAAATATATAAATATATCATTGTTAAGACCTCAGTCGTCAAAGCTATCCGATGTTGATCAGATGGATGTTAATGTACAGGGTGGGCCATTTATATGGATACTCCTAAATAAAATGGGAATGTTTGGTGATATCAACTTCCTGTTTGTGGCACATTAGTATATGGTAGGGGGAAAACTTTTCAAGATGGGTGTTGACCATGGCGGCCATTTTGGATCCAACTTCATTATTTCCAATGGGAAGAGGGTCATGTAACACATCAAACTTATTGAGAATTTAGCTGATAGCAACACCGCAGAAGAAATGCTAGCACAGGCTTCCAGTATCCGTTGTTTCAGATGCTGCACATCTCGTATCTTCACAGCATAGACAATTGCCTTCAGAGGACCCCAAAGATAAAAGTCTAAGGGGGTCAGATCAGGAGAGCATTTCTTCTGCGGTGTTGCTATCAGTGTGTCAGGAGTGGGAGAAGAGGCTTGCATTGACAATCCAACACAATGGGCAGCACTTTGAACACATTTTATAAGTGGTCATAAACTTGTAAATAACTCATGAAAGAATAAAGTTCCGTTAAAACAAAGAACACCGTTGTTTTTCTTGTGAAATTTTCAATAAGTTTGATGTGTTACATGACCCTCTTCCCATTGGAAATAATAAAGTTGGATCCAAAATGGATGACTTCAAAATGGCCACCATGGTCAACACCCATCTTGAAAAGTTTTCCCCCTCCCATATACTAATGTGCCACAAACAGGAAGTTGATATCACCAACCAATATACATTTTATTTAAGTGTATCCATATAAATGGTCCACCCTGTACATTAATCATAGTTTGTTATGCTGTGCTATGTGTGTTTGGATCACAATAATAACTGACCTCTATTTTTTTTCTTAATGCAGCAAATGAATACTACTGGATGATCTTTGTGACAGTGGTTATGTCATTGCTGTTTTTATACCAAGCAATAAGGTATCTATAAAAGGTATGTATGTGGTTGTTTGAGCGATGTGTACAGACATCTGGAATACTTATTATGTTTATAAAAAATGTGAAAATGTGTGCTCTATTAGTTAACCTTGACATTCAGTCAGAGTATTATAGAGTGATAGTCTATGGACTGTATGTTGGTTAAGATACTGTCCTGTGGATCAGAAAGTTCAGGGTTCAAATCCCACCTCTGCCAAGCTGCCACTGTTGGGTCCTTGAGTAAGACTCCTAACCCACAATTGCTTGGATTGTAAGACTGTGTCAATTGTAAGTCGCTCTGCATAAGAGCATCTGCTAAATGCTGTAAATGTAATTTAAATGTAAATCTCATGAGCATGATTAATCAAACTAAGCTAACATTGATAATCATTAAGGATGGTTAGTAAGATCAAAATGTACAAACTGTTGTAGCTACCAGGTTTTTGATTCATTAGTAGGTCAAATGAAGTATCTAATCTTCCTCTCCTATTCACAGATACTGACGATGACTGCTTGGGAGTGCTGCAAATACACCAACAGTACATCTTTTTTACTTTTCATTTTAAATTATTTTTTTATGGGTGTAAATATCAGGTGAAACGAAAAAATAATAATAGGAATGTACAGTGGTACCTCAGTTCTCGACGCATTTTGACTCGACGCACTTGCTTAAACTAGTATGAGTCGAGCCACGTGACTCGTTTCAGCCAAAACTTGATTCACAATTCACAGCACACAGTGATTCGGTGATTCCGATTCGCAATAGTCTCACTCAGTGAAGGTCTCTGCTGTGTTTATCATGTTTTTATTTATTTTGCCATCTACAGTACTGTATTCCTAGTGCAAATAAGTCTCCATGGGTCCTAAAGAGGTTTGTTTATAACAGCCAACTGAAGGCAAAACAGGAATTGAATGCTCCAGAACACAGGCTGCAGTTAGCCTAGAGTTCATCAATAGAGTAAGTGTTTTGCTTTTACTTTTCACTTTCAATCCATTACTCACTAAATTACATGAGATTATCAACACTTTATTATAAAATAAGCTCTGTGTTAATAATTTTGGCCAACTGTAGGTTAAAGTAAGTGTTTTAAACGTTAACTTACTTATCATTATTTAGCATAGGCTCCACTATGATACACCAAACACTCATTAAAGTCATCATTTCATTTTGCATTTAACTTATGATGGATTTGTCTGAACGTATCCCCATTGTAAATCAGGGAGCACCTGTACAATACAACTCCATTGATACATATAATGCCTTATAGAGTGTGGATTTTCTGTGGGTCTGGAGCAGATGAATTCAATTTACATTATTCCTTATGAGAGAAATTTGCTTGGTACCCGGACTGAGGTACCACTGTATATTACTTATTAAAAGTTTGGAGATATCTAGTGTCACAAAATGTCTTTTAAAGTTGACTTTAAAAGTGAAAAACAAAAAAACATTTTCATTGATTTAACAATGGCAAGATGTCCCATAGCTTCTGACATAAGTAACATAAGGTTCATTGTACTGGTTTGTAGATTCTTCACCTTATCCGTTTTAAGTTCTTCTCAGGATTTACTTAATGGTCATACATGATTTGGTTTTGTAATAGGCATCAACCTTTATTGTAAAGAAAAATAAAACAATGGTGCATTGTTTCAAATCAGATTTATGATTGTATATTATCTTCTATTATCTAGATCCAAAGCCCAAATTGAGCCAGGGCGATTGGAGAGGAAAAACTCCCTAACTGTTATAAGGAAGAAACCTTGGGAAGACCAAGAATCAAAACTTGACACAACCTCATTGGGTGGCCAAGCTGATATGTGTAAGAATTAAACTAAGTTACTTAATAAGGCTGTACTAGTAATAGTATAAATACACAGAATCTAAATATACAGTACATTAACAGAGAGAACATTTAATTTAAAATGATAATAAATAAAATAAAATACAATGATATGTAGACAAATAAGTAAGTGATATATTGAATAAAAAAGGTAACCATAGGCACAGACAGTATCAGAACTGTACATTAGGCAGTAGACTTTTCTTTGGGGGTTGGGTATAATGAAAGTATAAGAGTATGGCATGGTGTCATATCGTCCATGCAATTACTAGACAATAATCAGTTACTAATGCTGTAATTGTGGGCTTTTTTGTATTAGTCTGTCTATAATCCTTTAGGAACATTACACATTTTTTCTTTTTTAAAGCATGGCCTGGTAATTAACAGAAAAAATGTCACTGTTGGTCTAAAGTGCGGCAAAAAAGTATTTAGTCAGCCACTGATTGTGCAAGTTCTCCTACTTAGAAAGATGGGAGAGGTCTGTAATTTTCATCATAGGTACACTTCAACTATGAGAGACACAATGAGGAAAAAAATCCAGGAAATCACATTGTAGGACTTTTAAAGAACTTAATTGTAAATTATGGTGGAAAATAAGTATTTGGTCAATAAATTTGGTTCAACTCAATACTTTGTAACATAACCTTTGTTGTAGGAGAACTTGCACAATCGGTGGCTGGCTAAATACTTTTTTTTTACTTATTGCCCCACTGTATATGAACGGCTTTTGGTCTGATATTGTTAACTCAGTCACAGACAGACAGACTGACTCCCAGAAACTGAGCCAAGTGGCAATTTGTCCAATTATCTACGACATCACATAATCAGGGTATACAGGATCATAATCAGCACCAGTGGCTGGACTGTATCCATGCAGTGCTACCGTGCTGACATAAAGATGGAAAGAACACC
Source organism: Ancistrus triradiatus (assembly GCA_025084515.1). NCBI lineage: Eukaryota > Metazoa > Chordata > Actinopteri > Siluriformes > Loricariidae > Ancistrus > Ancistrus triradiatus. Next base: position 187,858 of record JAJAGP010001422.1, read on the forward strand.
TAAGCCAACAGTATTGGGAATTCTCCTACACTGTATGGAGACAAACAGTCAAACTCCCAGAAAGTGAAGTGCTGATTACACAGGTAAGTGAATACAGGTAATGGACCTGAGTGTATGTGATAGGACTGTCATGAAGCATGTGCATATATATACACATATTAATGTGTATGTACATGTCTTTATTAAAGAATGTGTATGTGTATATATATATATATATATATATATTATATATATAGTATATATATATATATATATATATACTATATATATCTATATAAACATATATATACTTATATATATATTTATATTAACAAATCCAACAACCATGATTTAGGAAAAAGGTTTATTAGCCTATTTAAAATTTCAGAAACAATGTGGAAAAATCCACATCACTAAAAAGAAGGAAACATGGGCAGCGCTGAAGAGATGAATGCATTTTTTGTGACTGTTTATATACACATATACACATTATACAAAGCCGAGTACAAATAGGATCTTGAGTCCACCTCATTAAAAAAAAAACCAAAAAAAACATTACGGAATCACCACATTTGGAGGATGTTCATCAGAAAATGCGTTTTGGCCATTTGTAAGAAAACATGGCTCCAACAAGGCCATCATCAACTGACAATAGAAAGGATCTTCAAACTAATTCAAGAAGGAAATCCAACACAGAGTGTGGCACAAGATGTTGGATGTTCCAGGCAGTATAACACTTGTACATCAAAGTGTCAGCATTGGAAACTCAAAGCAACATGCCTTTAAAATAAAGTGTGCAACAAAACAATTGAAAACCGACTGTGTGGAAACAGGAGTCAATGTTTGTAACAGAACTACAAGAAATCGGGTGAATGAGCTGGGATTTCCATATAGAAAAGCCAAATGAAAACCAGCACCAACTAATCAAAGTTATAGTGGGATAAAGAGAAACAATCACAAGTGTGGATAACAATGAAAGCAATGAATCAAAATTCTGCAAGGAGATCCTGAGAAACATTTAAAAAAGACCTCGAAGAAAATCTCATTTCCCTACTGGGCTTGATGTCAGGTAAAGGACCAGCGTAGGTTAACAGTCACTGCACAGGAACACACTGAGAACTTTTTTCTCAGTTCATTAACAGAAAATAACTTGTGAAGATGAAGAAGCCATTTTTTCAGGATGATAATACACCTTGCAACAGTTCAAAGTGTGTTAACGTTTTCTTCAGAAAAGGCAACTCAATGACATGCCAGAAAACAGTCCAGCTCTCATTCTGACTGAATATTTATAGTGGAAAGTTGATCTGTGAATTACTATTCAAATAAGTTGGAACCAGCTTGAGCAGAGTAGTGCTTTTCATTAGTGAAGTCCATGCATCAAAGACTTTCAAAAGGAAAAGCACTAATACCTACTAACATACTAACTGCAACTTATTGGTTGATTTTTTCCCTCTACTTGATCTGTAAAAAAAATATCGGCCATTAACGAAAATAATTGAACTGAATTTCTGAGGCATGCTTGACTAATCAAGAATGTTTCAACAAAACCTGCTTAAATCTGTGCTTTGTTTATTCACAACGAAGTAAAAAAGATGGGAGAACATCCTCCAAGTATGGTGATCCCATAAAGGTGTAACAGAATTGGTAATCCAAACTTGAAACGCACTGTACAGTGTCAAAGTCTCGCAAGAAATTTCAGAAAGATTTACATACAATAATGTGCAGTACATAGGACATCATACAAAGTACAAAAAAAACAAAAGGTCCGTAATAAATACAATTACCAAAATGCAAATCGGACAATCATATTGCAAGTTCTTAGGCCTCGGTAGTGTCATGTTTTTGCCAGCATTATAGTGAATTGTGCATCAGCCAGTTCCACTGAACAACTGACCGGACTCTGCTCGAATGTGTGTGTCCTTCAGCTACGGTCTTTGAATGTAGTACGGAACACAATCACTTACACCCGTCATCACATTAGGGCATATTGGTCTGGTCAAGACACTGGTTTTTGCTCAAATAAGGAATCACACGCTGACAGATCAGTTCTTATCCTATCCTCCAGAAGATCTACGTTGTTACTAATCAGAGCACTGTGGGTGCACAAGAGATATCTTTCCAGAAATTACATATAGCACTGGACCAAATTAAGAGACCACTTACTCCAATCTAGAAATCAGATAAGAAATCCGATAGAGAGTGCTGGATTTTACCCCAGTAATCAGACTACTCACTGCATGTATACCAGTTACCCACTGGAGTTTTCAGTCTGCACATGTTCCCCCACAGTTGCCAGGTCCACGCATTTCTAAACACTTAGCTGTATTCGGCCTCTTTTTCGGCGTGTTTGCTCGCCGAATCTGGCAACCCTGGAATTAAAGACAGTAACAGCTCCCGAACACTGGGAAGACTGAAATGAATTATTTCAAATTTCTGTGAGATTACTGGCTGGTTGCAAAGCAGAAATCCAATTAATGCCTGAGTCATATAAACCCAGAACATAATTCCCCGGATTGAATTACAGACAAAATCTGATCTTCTGCAGTCTAATTATTAAGTGCATGTAAATGCACTCACTGCTGCAAAGATGACTTTTATTTTGGAATTTGCCCATAGTTTATAGAAGAAAAACACAAATGTTCCATCTTTCTCAAACACATACTGTACCTACAATTAGTAAAACCAGAGAAACTGATCATTTTGTAGTGGCCTCGATTTTTTCCAGAGCTGTACATGGTTTTCTTTCAAAGCTTGTAATAATGACATCTACGGCAACATTTAAACGTGAAGAGACAGCTGAGATATAAAAAATTGCATCCGTTCAAAACAATGTTTGAAATCCAACATGAACAGGGTAACACGAGGCCAATTCAGGTACAGCAACAACTACATTTTTTCCTCAGTTCCGCAGAGTTAAGCTATAATCCTCAATACTCCATTACCTTTTTAGTCCTGGAGGCACGTTGCAAGGTTAAGACGCAGAAAATGTCAGTGTGTTAAACGTATTAAATGATGACTAAACAACAGAACGAAGAAAAGAATTTCGAAACTTCAGGATGCTCTGGGGTCACGCAGGCCAAACATCTAAACTGGCAAAAACCAAGCCGGGATCTTCGATGTGAATTTCACAGACAGTAGTGATGCAAGCTTGCATCCCTTTGTAAAGTGTTGTCCTCCTGTCAGATTACACAACACCAACTCCGCACAGAAAAAAAACTTAAATATGCAAATGAAACCTAATTTTAGGTTTGCAGAATTGTCACGTGTTTCCTGCAAGTGTTGCGTAACATGAGAAACGTCCAAAATTTCAGAAGCTCAGCTTGAAAAAACAAGGCTGGTTGACCACTACAGTACAGCTCCAGCTACTCCACTGCTGTGCTTCACATACAAAACAACCCGTCTAGGCAACCCAAGTTGCTATTATATTATTAGAGTCTGAGTGAACTAAATATACAGTGTGGTGTGGTCCAGCAAGCTCGCCTTCACCTTGATGTTTGAGCTTAAGTTCCATTTAGGGGTACAAGTACAACCCCGAATCGGAAAAAGTTAGGACGGCATGGAGAACACCTTAAATGTCACTGCAGACAGCATAAACCCAATATATTTGTTAATAAACATCCTGCATTTCGGGCCAGCAAGACATTCCAAAAAAGTTGGGACAGGGCAATTCAGGGCTAGTAATTAGGTTAAGAAAAACAACTAAATAATGATGTGATTCCAAACAGGTAATGTCAAAAGCTGATTATAGTCATGATTTGGTACAAAAACAGTATCCAGAGGCTGAGTCACTGACCAATGATGGGCTGAGGATCTCCAGTTTGTCAACACGTGTGTGAGAAAATTATTGAAATGTTTTATAACAATGTTCCTCAAAGAAAGACAGGAAGGGATTTATATATTTCAGTCCTAATTTTTCTGATTTGGCTTGTTTTGTACTGTCTTGTTGAAAAATGCATGGACGTCCCTGGAGAAGATGTTGCCTTGAAGGCAGCTTATGTTGCTCTAAAATCTCCATGTACTTTTCTGCATTGATGACCTTTGCCAAGGGCACTGACCCAACTCCATAGTATGACAGAGCCTTGCTTTTGGACTTGCTGCTGAGAAAAGTCTGGATGGTCCTTTTCGTCTTTAATCCGGAGCACACGGTGTCCATTCCTTCCATAAAACAACTGGAATGCTGATTGTTCTGATTACAATACGTTTCCACTGTGTGATGGCCATCCCAGATGTTTCCAAGCTTAGAGAAGTCAATGCTGCTTCTGGACATGCACCTTCTTTTTTTTACACAGTGGCGTTTTAAGTGGCATTTGTGAATGTAACTCTGTATTGTAGTGCTTGATAAAGTAATCCCGTGCTCATGTGGCTCTATCAACTATTAATGAATGATGATTCTTGATGCAGAACCGTCTGCGGAATTGGAGATAACCGGTGTTAAGTTCAGGCTTGCACCCTTCCCCTTTGTGGATTGAAATTCCTCCTGGTTCCTTGAATCATTTAATGATATTATGCACTGTAGAGGACAAAGTATGCAAATCCCTTTCAATCTTTCTTTGAGGAACATTGCTATTAAACATTAAGAATTTTCTCACGCATTTGTTGACGAACTCGAGATCTTCTGCCCAACTTTGCTCCTCAACGTTTGTACCAAATCATGATTACAATCACCTGTTGGCATAACCTGCTTGAACTGTATCACTATTTAGTATTTTTACCTCATTACTAGCCCTAAATTGGCCGCCCATTCACTATTTAATGTTTTAAAAAAAACAGGGTGAAGCTTTAATCAAGAAACTATAAATTCAACACTGTGGGTGACCAAGGCAATACAACACTTCAACCTTCAATAAAGAGAAACCCTGCCTGTTACAGCATAGCTAACTGGGACGCCAATTCTTCACCATGTATACACTGCTTTGTTGGTTGAACATAAGCTCCCAAACAAACAAACAAACAAAAAAAACACTTCCATGGTACAGTTAAATCATCCGAGCTGAGCTGTCAATAGAACAGTCTTTGTAAAGAGTATTTACACTGTAACAGCAGAAGGTATGATGAACCCCTACAGCCCAAACCAAAAAAAGTTCACACCTTTTGTGTAAAGTAATGCTCATTTAACAAAATGTGGACGACATGCTGATGTGTTTCCATAAAATCTAGGCTTACATTACTATGCAAGGCAAGGAAAAGGTGAGAAATGCTCAACAGAGCCAATTACAGAATAGCAAAAACTATGGAATCGAGCATTTTAGATGAGGTAAAATGACTTCAAATACACTGTAATAATAATTGTTAGGCATCCCACTGAAATGGCCGCTTGGCAGAATCTAGATGTATAGAGTTCAGGTAATTTCTGTATCCAGCAGAAATTAGCATAACATGAGGCATGCTGAGAGGCTAATAGCAAATATAAACATGTTAATTCATTCGTTAGTTTAGAGAATACATACTGCTTCGTAAAAGCACTTCAGTCCTTTACAATAAGGACGTCAACACAAACGTGGACAAATATATACAAAACTATATACAAGCACAGAGTACATCAACGGATTGAAGGCCATTCGAAGCACTGACATGAAGCAATCCCTTGATGAATCTACGCTGTCGATTGGTCCATTTAAAAGAAGAACAGAAAAAGCTCAGCACACATTCAAACGCACACACAAATGAGCAAAACGCATAACAGCGAGCAGAAAATCAAAGGAATTGTTTCAAAAGCTTCAGTCGGAGCAGAAATGGTTACTTTAAAGGCAGTGTTGTCCAGTATATTCAAATACGTCTCCAAAACAAGGCAAACCAAACAAAGACATTCACATAAAAATCTATAAATATCAGCATCAAGTGTAACCTGTTCAAACATGATACGATGCTTTGGGGGGCATTAATGGTACAAAAGCATAAAGGTCACACTGCATTCTCTGGCTGTTCTCAGTCTAGGGTTAAACAACACTGAAGTACAAGGTGTGAACAGACCAACATGGCGTCAGCACTAACCGATTACCGGTGGTGATCAGCATCGGGTTTTTCATTGAGATTTTACCGGAGCCCTCTTATTCTCAAATACCCCATTTGTCTAAATACACAGAAGCCAATAAGACATGCAGATTCCAGCAACGCTCTTTCATGTGATGAACCCATCAGACAGAGCTCATACTGTCTGACTTGTAACACCCAGTATGATTGTGCCAATCATAAAAAAATCCTCACAAAAACTCTTAACCAATGCAATGAGTCAGTACTTCATTTTCTAATAGAGAATTTGAAGAAAGTCAAATTCCCCAGCTTGCTTTCTCATCGGATGCATACAGGCGTAAAGAGGAACTATACAAAAGCGAGTGAGTGTGTAGGAGTGGGATGAAGAAAGCAATGTGACGTGTGTAACTGAAGAGTGACTAAAGTTCACAAGGCAGGTCTGTAGTTCAAACATGGAGTTATAGCAGCATACCCTGTGTTGGAGAAAAAGAAGAACCTCTCGAGGTCTTGCTCTTAACAAGAAGGGTGTTGCTTCCACTCGTTCCCCACAGGAAGAGAAGGCTTAATCGACTCAGTGGCTGTAACTCGGCTTTACTTTCAGTCCTCCTAAATTATCGTCTTCAGTCCAGTTCCTCTACTACAAAATAGAAGACAAAAAGTT
>JAJAGP010001423.1:0-194360 GCA_025084515.1 Ancistrus triradiatus
TGTATCATGGCATGAACAAAGGAGATTTCTGAGGATCTCAGAAAAAGAGTTGTTGATGCTCATCAGGCTGGAAAAGGTTACAAAACCATATCTAAAGAATTTGGACTCCACCAATCCACAGTCAGACAGATTGTGTACAAATGGAGGGAATTCAAGACCATTGTTACCCTCCCCAGGAGTGGTTGCCCTACAAAGATCACTCCAAGAGCAAGGCGTGTAATAGTTGGCGAGGTCACAAAGGACCCCAGGGTAACTTCTAAGCAACTGAAGGCCTCTCACATATTGGCTAATGTTAATGTTCATCACCATGTAAATCCACCATCAGAAGAACACTGAACTATAATGGTGTGCATGAGAGGGTTCTCCAAAAAGTTTAACTCGTTTAACTCAGTTCTCTTTATCTACTTTTAGGACCTGTGTGAAAATCTGATGATGTTTTAGGCCATATTTATACAAAAATATAGAACATTCTAAAGGGTTCACAAACTTACAATGGTACATATTTCCTGCATTTTAGGTCAGTGCATAATATCATTAAACGATTCAAGGAATCTGGAGAAATTTCACTGTGAAAAAAAGGGCAAGGACGCAATTTTAAACTGAAGCTCCTTGATCTTCGATCCCTCAGATGGCACTGCATTGTCACGCATATACAAGGGGCGGATGTACATGCAAGTGTAGGGGTTTATTAAAAGTCCACAACATGGGATACAGATACACAGATACAGTTTACATTCAGAGACTGAGTGATGGACTCCGAAAACGACAGGTGCTAAACACAAAAGAAGCTAACAAAGGGTGGTAACACAGACACAATACTACTATATACAAACAATAAGCTAACAACCATAAACAGACAGTGCTAATACAAACTAGAGCTAATACAAACAGACAATGAACACAGAACAGAGCTAAATGGAAATGCAACACAAAACATAGGTCACACAATACACACTGAAGCAACATACATGAACCAAACAAAGAAACCACTAACCAACGAAGGACAAAAGAGACCAACCAGACAGGGGGACAGAAGCAAGAACTGTGCCAGAGAAACCGCATGGGAGTGACAAGACCAGACCAGGAAGTGCACAGGAAGTGGGGTATTTATACAGAAAGGCAGCAGGTGGCAACAGCCCCACCTGTTGTGGAAAGAGAGACAGGGGGAGGTAATGCAGAGTGAGACAAGCTGGAGAGCTTGCATCATTGTGACATGCATCAAGAACCTGAATCAGTGCCCTTGGCAAAAGGTCATTTACACTTCTGTCATGGAAGCATTAATGCAAAAAAGTACACTGAGTTTTTAGAGCAACACGTTGCCTTCAAGACATATTTCCAATGACATCCATTCCTTTATCAACAAGACAATGCAAAACAAGCAAATTAGAAAAAGACAGGACTGAAAAATGCAAATCCCTTCCAAGAAAATATTTAAATCATTTTCTTACATATTTGTTGATAAACTGGAGATCCTGCACCCATCCTCGCTGTTCATAGATATTGCTTTTGTACCAAACCATGTTTACAATCACCTGTTCGCACCACCTGTTTGAAATCACATCATTGTTGAGATTTCTTACCTCATTGCTAACCATAAATTGCCCCATCCCAACTTTTTTGCAATGTTTTACAGGCCTTAGATGCAAGAATAAATGTTTTTTAACAAATGAAATGCAGTTGACCAGAGAAAAAAAAACATGGATTATCTGGATTTGGAGGCTTATAATGTATATTTAAGTGGTGAAGTATGTCAAAAAATATCCCCCTTAGTAACAAAGTCTCAGTTTGTAAGGAACCATATTGTGAATACTTTCTAAACAAAATGAACTAGGGCTGAATACAAATACTTATTTTTGTATTCTGAAGACATATACTGAATACCTGTATCAAGTTACAGCCCAACCCAGTCGTTTATAAACTCTCATTCCTGAGAGCATTGGTCAGTGTTCAGTGCGTGTGTGTGTGTGTGTGTGTGTGTGTGCCTATGTTTATATTACATTGTGGAGACCCCACACGGACAGAAAGAGCTGACTTTTTTTTATCATTTGCTGGTCCCCATGAGGTTAGCTGCTCTTCTTACAGTAACTTGCTTTTCAAAAACCAAAAGACTGAAAAGGTTTGCTTTATGTTACTAAGGTTAAGTTTAGGGTTAGCTTTAGCAAAAATTAGCTACATTAATCATTATGTCATTGGAAGGTCCCCACAAAGACAGTGAGACTGAATGGTGTGTTATTGTGTGTGTCTGTAAGCGTGTGTGCATGTATGCGCGTGTGTGTGAGTGAGTGAGTGAGTGAGTGAGAGGGAGAGAGAGAGAGAGAGAGAGAGAGAGAGAGAGAGAGAGAGCCTGGAAGTATGTGTATGATGCACTGAAACGTACACTTTTGTGGTTGCAGTCTGTCCTTTTAATTTAATGAGAGTATGTTCCTTACGTCTCACTCAAGTACAAATACACATTGTACAGACAGAAGACCATATCATTACAAATCACTTAAGTACAACCCACACTAGACTTAGACACACACAGACACACACAGACACACATTTTGTTTTGAATCAACAGGCGCTTTCTTCAAAACATTCACAAATGGAAAGTTCACACACATACATAGGACAAGCATGCACGCACACACACACATGTTGTACTCACTGTTTGAAAATAAAAACTTATGCACACTGTATCATTAGAAGTATCCCCTTAATCTTCCCAGCTCTTGGTCAGTCTGCCAAGAGGCACTTCTAAATATGTAGCATTTGACTAAAACTCATCTACTCATCCTGACCAAACCTTAAATCACTATACTCAGGCTCCACCAGGCCAATGAAACCTGTGCTAATTTTACTTTTTGTACCAATAATGCAAGAACACACCCACCTTAGCCCATTAAATACATATAAAATCACTTTAACCTGAGTGTTAAATAGAAACAAAATTATCTATGACTGCTATACATGAAAGAGTTCTTTCTTTATTGGATAAGACATTCATGCATGATATAAACACTCGGTTGTCTTAGCAAAATTTTATTTTATTTTATGATAGTGTTTAGAAATACTAAGACATTAATGTTAGTAAAGGTCAGGTGGGACAAATATTTCCTGCTAATAAAAAAAAACTTGGCTAGCAAAGCCATTTAGGTTGGTTGCCCACAAGGGATACTGTTGTACATATTTGATTGTTTAGCTAGTTTAAAGCTAAGTTTAAACTATTATTATTATTATTATTATTATTACCAGCTAATTATGCGTACTCTACCTGGACAATTCTGGTTATTATTTTGATGGCTTGGTTTCATGTGCTCATCCACAAGCTTATGAGTGTCACCTTACCTGGTATTTGTTGTTGTTTATCTTTTAAAAATTAATTATGAAACCCTTGTTTATTACTTGAATTTCGATACTAATTACTTAGAATGTGGTCTGATTTTCATGTCATAATGCTAGATTGCATAAACACTAAAAAAAATTGCTTATGTCTGATACACTGATTAATCATTCACAGTACAGGCTGGAAAAAACATACATGAATCACTGGGCTATAACTTTTTATAAATTACTCAGATTAATGACATAAAAGAGGAGATGTCGGTTGTATGCAGAACGAGACTTTCAACTTCCAGAACGATAACATGACATGTTTTGGAGTGAGTGCAACTAGGAAGGCCACACAAACATAGTTTTACATAGTCTTTACATAGTTGATGTGTACAGCAATATTGCATCGAAAATGTGGTGATGATTAAACATTATAAGAACTCATGAGTATTGAGTGACACAACCGAAAGCAATATGGCATATTATCTGTAATCCAAACAATCTGGGGCATCCTGTGACATGTCTCAGAGAAGGCACATGCTACTTTGGGGTAATTTAGGGTAAGGACCATGAAATTTTAATAAAGTGCTAAGTACAGGTTGCGGGAGGCATGAAAGAACTGACAGGAGTAGGACAGTATGATTCAAGGTTTCATTACAGACACTACCATGCAACATACAGACTTCCAGATAAACAAAAAAGGGGACAGTAATCTTGTCTAAGATGGAGAATGTGGACAGTGACAAAGAAAAGAAAGCATCAAAACTTTAACTTTTTCTCACTAAAAGGGAATTAGCATACAAAGGAATACATACTTAGCCTAATATAACCAGTTAGCATTAACTGCAAAGCTAAGCTTACACACACACTTTATTGAATAGCCAACAGACATGAGTAAAATATTATCATATGTGAAGACAATTTCAATTACAGCAAAAAGAATTGTGAATAAGGCAAACAGTAAAAGAGCAAATAGCAATGAATGGGTCAACCTTGAAACTTTGAAGCTTCTCCCATTTGGTCACATCACTGTGTTCTGGCTGCCTATGTTCCAAAGTATGAATGACATTCTGACCCACATATAGAGAAACAGGCTGAGACTAGAAAGAAAACCAGTAAAGAAGTAACAATAGAGAACACACACACATGCTTACATATAAAATTACCCCACAGAGAGCAGACATATGTTTGCGAGAAAAAAAAAAGCTCAAATATACAAAGCACGCCACAAACATTTTTCTCTATGAAAGTGAAAATGCTTTAGCAACAACATTCTCAGACCCTTTGTGTGCTTTTTCTCAAAGTTGTAATTTTGCTCAATCAGGGACCATCTCATGAGCCATTGGGTTTGATTGTAAACACGAGACAAAATTACCAGTGGGTAATGGTCCGTATACACAACGACAGACAAAAAACTAGAGCCAACCTGAATCTTAAAACATTGCAGGGTCAAAAACAAGGCTGGGGTTCTTACTCTATATTTGAATAGCTCACCTGATGGTATATAGGCTGATTTATACCAGATGCTCTTTCTTCCAACAAAATGTTTTTATCAACTCAAGGATTTAAAAAATTCAGAAACTGCACAGGGTCATCAAGAGCTTTTCAGCTGTTAACATTTTGTTGACAGTCAAAACAGCAGACAGGTGGCTTGAATGAGCTAAGCAACAAAATGATGGGTAAAATAACAGTAGAATTTATTTATATAAGTATTTTCAAAAGTTCCATAAAATCCAGAAACTTCTGCAACTCACACCAAGTTGAGAGTTCATGGGTCTTCAAAGTAAATAGAGGAAATACTGTATTTCCATATGTCCTCCTCACATGGCAAGATGCACAGATTATACACAGTTTTGGTGATAACGCATTACAAAATAACACTTTATAGTAATGTGATGTTTCTTGCCAGAGGGACTTGTCATGTGACAGTGAATGTGATGAGTCAGTCTGGCTTTTTTTACTGAATCAACTCTTTCGACTCCCATTTCATTCTGGTTCATATTCATATGATATCGTTCAACTTATTCAATGAAAGTATACTCAGACTTATCATTTCCGTAATTTTACATTATGTTTGGAAAAACAGATTATATATGAAAACCTCACATAGTTACACATGTACTAAATGTTTTACTTATGCTGAACGTTGTAGTGTTTTGCTACAAATACTAAACAGACACAGTGCATGCGGTATAAAAAGAATCCCAGACGGTACCTTTAGAAAAAATGATCAATATTGAGTATTAAAACTTTCCTGAACCCCTCTATATGTGTTTGGGCTAAGCCCCCAATCTCCTCAGACCCTAGAAACACCCCTGGTTTGTACTATACGATCTGTGTTTGTTATAGTGTCACTGTTAGGAGTTGTGCTGGGTTCTGGCTTGGGACGAAGGCAGCATTGGCTCACTTAACTTCCTGACACTCACACAGCATTCTGCGGTATGCAGGTGCCGGTCTTTAAAGGCATTGATTGCCTTATTAGCAACACCTGCTGGCTCAGCTATATAAGAGTGTCCCTGAGCCCTGGCAGGTGCCGCTGCAATCGCCGACCTTGCTGCCTTATTGCTACAGCGTTTTCTTACGTGGTAACTATTTTCCAACCCTGTTAGGTTTAGTGGTAGACCTGCTTCGTAAAAGAGGTAGGCGACGTACGGCTCAGAAGACCGGAGGTAAGGTAGGAATTAGAAGCTAGCGTAGGGTCAGACTTTCCCCCTCCCCTACGCTTCCTCGATTCCTCCTTCCCATTTTTGCCAGCACGGGAGTGTGATCATGCCCGCTTCTTGCTGATCTGGCACGGTAGGTTCAGCGTCTTTTCCTTTCTCGCCTTGCACTGGTTGGCGCATGCTCGAGCATTCTCTAAGCACGCTTAGAGCGGGGGCTCCTAGCACTAGCCGTCATGCCTCCTTGTTTGGTCTATGAGCGCTGTTCGGCGTTTCCTCACTCATGCTTGGTTTTCTTTCTTTTTTTCTTTTACCGTTTCCCCCTTCCGTGTTTCGCACCGTCTAATTATTAAGCCTCTTTTTGAAACCACTTTTCTCAGAGCTTGTGTCTGTTCTCTCTATAGCCTCTTTTGAGGGTGTGTGTTTCAGTGATGGACCCGTGACTCCCTAGTAATGCATTTGCCCCCAAACGCCCACATCTAGGGTTTGAATCCCAGCTGTGAGTGCGTTCGTGTGCAATTGTTTTTCTGCTTCATCTTCATTTATTTATTCTTTTTATTAATTATTTATTTATATTTTTGGTCCACCTTGTCCATCTGAAGCTAACTGCGATTGGCTCCTTAAACACCCTTATAAGTTTATTTTCACGGTTCGCTCTTTTTTTGGATGGCAAACCATAACAGAATGCAGCGACCACAGCAAGGACCCAGCGCCAATTATGCCCCTCCGTACTCGAGCAATTAGCATCATTTAGCTCTGTACCTGAGCAATTAGCATCATTTAGCTCTGTACCTGAGCCATTAGCATCATTTAGCTCCGTACCTGAGCCATTAGCATTGCTTAGCTCCTTATCTGAACTGTTAGTGATGCCTATCTCTGTACCTGAGCACACCGCGCCCCTCATTAGCGCTGCCTAGCTATGGCCTCTGTGAACGCTGGAGACCCTTTCCCAGGTCACACGAGCTACCTTGTATCCTGGACCTCACCCAGGGCTCCAGGCCAGTTGCCGCATACACGGCGGAATTCCACGAGCTGGCCGTGGAGTCGGGTTTTGGTGACCAGGCGTTGAGGGACATTTTTGAACATGGCCTTGGCAAGGAGGTTCGGGAGGAGCTGTTCTTTTTTCCTGCCTACTGGATGCCATACGCTTAACCCTGAGTGTGTTCAGCAAGACAGGGGAGGTACTAAGTGTGCTTGGGGTGTCGGGATGCCGCTCCTTGGAGGGGAGGTACTGTTATGAGTTGTGCTGGCTTCTGTCTTGGGATGCTAGAGGGCAGCTTCGGCTCACTTAATACCCTGACACTCACACGGTGTTCTGCAGTATACGGGTGCCGGTCTTTAGAGTCATTGATTCCCTTATTAGCAACACCTTCTGGATCAGGTATATAAGAGTGTCCCTGAGCCCTGGTAGGTGTCGCTGCAATCGCTGACCTTGCTGCCTTATCGCTATGGTGTTTTCTTAGGTGGTAACTATTATCCGGCCATATTAGGCTTATTGGTAGACCTTAGTGGTAGTACCTCATAAAGGATGTAGGCCATGTATGGCTCAGAAGTCCGGAGGTAGGGTAGGAATTAGAATCTAGTGTAGGGTCAGACTTTCCACCTGTGCTTCCTCGGTTCCTTCTTCCCGTTTTCGCAAGCACAGGATTATGATCACGCCCGCTTCTTTGCTCATCCGGAACGCTAGGTTCTGCATCTTTTCCTTCCTTGCCATGCACCGGTTGGCATATGCGTGATCATTCCCTAGACACGCTTAGAGTGTACACTACTAGCGCTAGCCGCCATGCCCCCTCGCTCGGACTATGGCCGTTGTTTGATGTTTCTTCACTCACGCTTGGTTTTCTTTCTTTTTTTTCCTTTCAGCGTTTCCCCCTTCCACATTTCGCACCGTCTAATTATTAAGCCTCTTGTTTTTGAGACTGCTTTTTTGTTCTTTTACAGACACAATATCTATTGTCCCAAGACAAAACGTGATTTACTTGATGGTCTTACATAATGTTCAGTTATTCTCACACAATCAAGTTATCTGTTATGGTGTGCTGGGTCAACGTGACAATGGGTTTTCTACTAAAACTCACAAAACCCACAAATTACAGGGACTCGAACCCCAACGCAACAGTTCCCAAAATGAAGTATAACATCAAGTATAGGCTAGTGAAATACATTTTATACATGTTTATTATTGCTACTACTGATACATTTTGTTCCTAAATAAACAATGAAAAGAAATATTGTCTTTCATTTTTGTACTTTTCAGATTTGTTTGTATATTTGAATCCAGTATATTTGTATGAGTTTTAGAATTACTTCAATGTAAAGTAATGAGTAGTAATATTACATTTTCCAGGAAGCAGTGAGTAAGATAATCCCATTACAATTTTAATTAAGCAATGAGTAATCAGTAATGGATTACTTTTTAGAGTAACTACCCCGACACTGATGATACATAATGTTTTGACCACCTTCCTAATATACTGTCTTCAGAGTGCTGCCAAAACAGCTATGACTACCAAAGCATGAACTCTAGAAGACCTCTGAAAATACCCAGTGGTATCTGGTAACAAGTCATTAGAAGCAGATTAATTTAGAAGGAGATTCAACTTCGGTAAGAGCCACCAAGGATCAGTAATACAACACATGCCACTTACGCTAGATCAGATTGAGATCCCTTGATTTTAGAAGGCAAAGCAGGACTTTGAACTCTTCATTATGGATTGTCATTCTTGATCAGTGTGTGCTGTGTGGGAGGGTGCCGTGTCCTGCTGAAAGAGACCACGGCCATCGAGGAATACTATTGCCATGAAAGGGTGTCCTTGGTATGCAGCAATGTTTAGGGTGGTGGCATATGTGAAATTCAAGTCCACATGTATGCTCAGACCCAAGTTACCACCAGAGCATTACACTCCCTCTAGTTGCTTGTCTTCTTCCTACAGTGTATTCCAGGACCATCACTTTCTATGTAAAAGCTGCATGCCTACCTGACCATCCATGAAATGTAAAAGAGAATGGGACTGATCAAACCATTTATCCAAGGTCCAGATATGATGTCACTTTGAATGGGTTACAGAGTTTAGCATAGGTAACTTTCTGTAACATGTGCCTCTGTTGGCCTTCTGTCAGTTTGGACACGATGGTATAAGTTTGCTGTCACACATTGATGATCCTTGGGGGCCCAGCAGTCTGCTGCCAGTTTGTGGTTTGTGCATCCTCAGATCATTGTTGGTAGGTATTCACCAATGTTCACCACACAAACCATGACGTTTCGGTGGGGCTAAGCCCCAGTAGTCTGGAGATAACATTTTGGGCCTGGTCAAAGTTGCTTAGGGCTTAACAACTGCCATTTCTTTCAGCTCCAACATATCAACGATGAGGATGGACTGTTCACAGTTGTAATGAGATAATCAACGTTATAATGTTATAATGGTCATAATTATCTCACCTGTGTATAGGCTAACAGGATAATATCAGTTTTGGCAAACACAGTTTTGATTAAGGCTGTGCTAAATGACATTCTGTTGTACCTATATAGAAAGACAGAATGAATCAAGAAACCAAACAAGCAGGCAAAGTATGGACAAAAGAACAGAGCGCCATTGCAGTATTAGCCTTAATAAAACAAACAAACAAATTAATTATAGGTAATTATAGCTAAATATGTATAGGCATATTAGTCACTGTGGCAAAAAGAGAGTCGATTTTCAAGGATTGATTTCGCTCTCTCACTTGCAGATCAGACCTAGTCAGTGGCAGTGGTATGACTCAAAATTATAATTCAGCTTTTTTATGTGCTAGTAATGGTTTGAGCAAGAATTGAGTGTTTGTCTGTTAATGCAGGTTTTGCAAGCTATATTGTCTGTCTTTAGGTCTAATTGTAATCATTTAGTCTGAACAACAACAGTAGTTTATTGCAGCAGTTAGTTAACATAATTAAGTGTAATTATTTTAATTACAGGTGGTCCCCGATTTATGATAAAATTATATTTCTTAGAAACCCATCATACGTTGAATGTATCATAAACCAAGGAGTTCTGTACATACTGTATATATCAGCGTAGCCTACATTACACATGCTTAAAACACTTGCATTAACCTACATTGAGTGTTGAATATATCATGTAATTTATTGAATTAAGTATTGAAAGTGGAAAACAAAAACACAATGGTTAGTCCATTGGCGCTGCTGGTCTGCTCAGTCAGCTGGCTGCTGCCTGAATGCCTAGTATCTGTGGGAAAGCATCGTACTGCATATCACTTGCCCTTGGAATAAAATAGAAATTCAAAATTCAGAATACTGGTTCTGCTGAATGTGTATTTATGTTTATTATAAGATTCCATTGGAAAATCAAAATATCATAAACTGAACCATCATAATCTGTGGAGCACCTGTACTTGAATAAATGTAAGACTGTAAATTTGGAGTGCCTCCAATGAGGCAACACTTATTAGGGATTTGTACTATTTTTACACTTAGGAACTATATACAATGTAGTAAGAATTAGATGCCAGTGTGGTGAGCAAATCTGCCATCATAATGCACATTCTTCCAATTTTTGATGAGTGTGTTGATTGCAAATTCTTAGCTTTTGACTGAATCAACAGCAGAAGAATGTCAATGTTCCTGACACAATGGAAAACCTCAGACTTCTCTGTAAAGCAGATCACACTGGGTATCTTTCCAGGAAGTCATTGAGGAATGGTTGATGGTACATGGAAACTACATCCATATGCTGGTACAGCTAGACCAAGTGAGTCTAGGGCCCCAGGCTTTTGTTTCTTTGTTTTGTCCGCATGTCTTTGGTTGATTCATTGTCCAGTGTCCCAAGCCACACACTGTGTGATTTTCAAGCAGACCATCAGATGGAAAGGTTGTGCAGTGAAGTGTAGTTGACAAGGGGTGAACATGAGACACCTGTATACACATTCCATAAATGATGCTGGGATGTGCCCTGACATTCTTATAAAACCTGTCACACACATGTCCACAGATATGATGCACCCTGAAAGGAAGAACCATCCATCACTCCACAGTGACAGCTCTCAGGTGTGTATATAAGCCAGGAGAAGGGGGTTGCTCAAACTATTTTAACACCCCTAGTTTAAACAAACAGTGTTTCAGGTGTGTGTCTTCTGTGTGCATGTGTGTGGGTGTGTAGTGTGGGTGTCTGTGTATGTGTGTGTCTGCTTGTTTACATCTGGATCTGATCAATATGGAGTGGAGGTGGATGTCTCGTATGCTTCACAGTGCAGCTGTTGTCTGTCTCATGGCAAGTATGTCCCTGTGTTTAAATACTGACATGATCTTGTGTGTGTGTGTGTGTGTGTGTGTGTGTGTGTGTGTCTGAGGGTACACGTGTCTCAGGGTGAATTCCCAGGATATTTCTCCATTTAGTTCTTACTAGGCTCTTGTTTAACCCCTTTAGAGCACAAAGCAGATTTCAGATGTTGTTCTGGGTTTATTTTGTTCCATCATTTAAATCAGCTCTGGCATCCTGACATCAAACAGTTTCCTGAAGTGTTTATAAGACCATCCGGGTTGCATACATCAGCAGGGAGGCATTAGAAGACTTGCACAGCAAATTTATTTTTAGTAATTATCATGGGGTGGCAGGGTTGGGTAACTGTCATCACTCCTGACAACTCAGTCCACTCTCATTGTGTTACACAGCCTCATCTGTCTAATATGTTGTGTCTTATTCTTTGATTGTACTGCACTGATTCCTTCTGGAATATGGAAACATGTGGACTTGGCATCTTGATTTGTTGCATATCGTTTCTTTTTATTAAAATTAGTGGTTGGTAGATAATGATTGCAGGAATAATTATGTAGATGTTTTGAGAGAAGTCCTGCATGTGTCTGAGTAAAAATGTTGAGGGGTTTTGGTATTTATTTATGTCACATCAGCATCAATAGCTATTCATGATGGGAGCAATGTTACAGTGATACCAGTGAAACACACTCACAATTTAGAATGACTAATTAACCTAATGCATTTCTTCAGAATGTCAAAGGAAACCAGAGACAACCTATGCAGACACGAAGAGAACACGCAAACTCTACACAAGCAGAATCCAGGGATTTCTGGACCTATGCGGTGACTGCACTAATCGCTTAAGCCACTGTGCCACCCAGTAGAGCATGAATATTTACATTCTCTGATTCAGTGCAGTTCTGGGCCAGGGACCCTGGAGAAAGCCTTTGCATGATGTGAATGAATTATAGCTGCCCTCGGACAGGGCCTCCTTCTGGATTAGGTGTCCATTCTAGGACTTTGGATGCCATACAGACCCCTGACAAATCATGTAATCCCAGCATCATAAAGCCTCAAGCCTTCAACATGGAACTACCTGTTCTGGTCATGTTTTTTGTACATTCTCTTCTTCAAAGCATATTTCCACATTTTCTCACTTACTCACCACAGGTGCTTATGGCAACATTTGTATTGGATGTATTTGAAGTAGTATTTCCTATGTAGTATGCAAACATTTCCATTCAACTGCAAAAAAAAAAACTGATGGCATTTTTGTGTATAAAATGCAAAACATCTGGCAAAATGAAAATAAAAAAGGCAAATTCCAATCATTTGATTTTGAATTTCTTTACCACCACTCAGTAAAATTCAAATGTCATTGCAATGCTGTCAACAAGATGAGCTGTCATTCAATTGTTGTCGGTAGGACTTTAGAGTCTGCACTCCATCTTATATGTGTCTTTTACACAGTGCTAGTAGTGCCTAAAATAGATAGGATATTATGCTGATCAAAGCAATTTATTTAACTAAATGGTCTGTGTTAGGTTACTATGGATAATGTTTCAGGTAGGTATAAGATTACCATTGTTTTCTTACAGTACAAGGTAAACAAAGTACATGGAAGAACCTCATGGTTACAGTGATACAAACCAGGATGGCAGAGCAGATGGAGAACACTTTCAGAGATATGTGTTTGTGTGTTTAAGTTTGAAAGAAAGCTTATTAATCTATTTAATTTCACTTTCCTTTTATAAATTTGATTTGCCACTAGGGTGGCTTGGTGGGTAGCACTGTCGCCTCACACCAAGAAGGTTCGATCCCAGATGGAGTGGTCTGGGTCCTATTGTTGCGTGAAGTTCGTATGTTGTCCCTGTGTCCATGTGGGTTTACTCCGGGTGCTCCGGTTTCCTGTTTCCTCTCAGAGACCAAAAAGCTGCGTTAGGTTAACTGAGATCGCTAAATTGCCCCTAGTTTGTGTTCCCTACAGTGGATTGATGCCCTGTCTAGGGTTGTTCCTGCCTTGTGCCCTATGGCACTAGGCACCAGCTCTCCCTACCATATCCAGATCAGAAAGTGAATGTTATGGTTATGGTTTTTAGGTTACTTTTTGATACTTTCTGGTGTACTTTTTAAATCAATCAGCAGGTAATTCAAGTATCTCCATTCAATATAGTAGGTTATAGGCTCAAATAGTAGACTAGGGACTTAAAATATACATTAAAGTGGGAATTTGGTTGCCTCACAGCTCCGAGATCACTGGTTCGACCCCAACCCCAGGGTCCGTCTGTGTGGAGTCTGCATGTCCTCCACATGTCTGCCTGGGTTTACTCCAAGTTACCTCTCACATTCCAAAGACATCCATGTTAGGTTAAATGTGTCTTTTCAAAGTGCCCTTATCGCGTGAGGGTGTGTATGAGTGTGTGAGTGTATGTGCGCTACGATGGATTTGCGACAATTTATGTTACTAAGTCATAAAACATTCCTATTTTTCTTCTTTGAAGTTGAGAGTTATTGTATCATGGAGACAAGTAGGCAATGTACACTAGAAATGAAAATGGAAAAAGTAAGCACACAATTGTATAACAATAGGTAAGCATGAGCTCAGTGCAGAATTTCAGAACCATCAAACAAATGGAAACCACAGACTTCATTGCCTGCTGTCTATTTAAACTATTACTATAAACGTATTAATTGGGTAACAATTTAATTCTTAGTTACAGTATATCACCTAGGGTGCCCTAGGAGAATGGGTCCATTTTCAAGTTTTGGTCCTCCCATGGTTTCTTCCTTATAACATTTAGGGACTTTATCCATGCCACTGTCACCCTAGGCTTGCTCAATTAGAGCTTTGGGGCTAGACATTTGTAAAGCTGCTTTGAGACAATGGTCCTGTGTAAAAGCATTACAGAAATAAATTTGACTTTGACTTCATAATGAAACACTACTATGACAGAGAGAGACCAGTTATTTTTTATACTTGTGGCAACCATATGTCCCCTGAAGGATAGGACCATCGGATATTTTTGACACTGTGGCGACATTTTGCTTGTCCCCACAGCTGTAATTGCTTGTTTACAAAAACTGAAGCTTGTATTTAAAAAACCAAGAGTCTAAAGTTTTCCTTTTGGTTAGCGAGGTTAAGGTTAGGTGTAGGTGTAGCATTAATAAGCTACAGTAATCATTATGTCAGGGGAAAGTCCCCATAAATATACCTTTACTAAGATCATGTGTGTGTGTGTGTGTGTGTGTGTGTGTGTGTGTGTGTGTGTGTGTGTGTGTGTGTGTGTGTGTGTGTGTGTGTGTGACATGTGGCCTCATCAATATATAGGCTGTTGGGTAGGACAGAGTAAACATCTCCCCCACACTAGCCTCTTTTATCAACTGCCAGACTCATTTGGAGAAGGCCAGTGGTGGCAGCCTCTAACTCAGAGTGACAGAACAGAAAGCTTCCACTACTTACATGCCTGACGCCATCTGTACCTGACAGCAAGTAAAGGCAATTGGACACAGGGAGATGGATTTGTAGCTGTGTAGGGGGTAAAGCATGGATAATATTTATTTATCCAATAGTAGGTAATGTCTCATATTCTTAGCTAGGGGACTGGCTGGCCTGATGTCACCTGAGGGACTTGTGAGTCCTGTAGTTCAGTCATTTATTAGACAAATCCAAAAGTCCAAGCTGGGCGTGATGGCAAAGCACAGTTGTTTATTGAAAAAAGGGGAGGGGCATTTGTTTAATTAATTACAATTTTTTAAATACTATTTATACTATATTATGCGATTTATTTAATAGTAGCCAAATTAATACATTTACTTCTGTGCAATTTGGCCTACTCTCTTATCCAGAGCAGGAAATGTATTTGAAATATACCAGAACATTAAAAAAAAGAGGCACAGTTTAGCTGTTTGTGATAGGAGCACTTGTGGGTGGCAAGACTTAGGACTAACTTATGGTAGCACCTGATTGGCATCTGACTGTTTTTATTTTCCCATTTCTGTCTGTCTCCTTACCCTGTAGTTCCTTTGCAGTTTTCAGAGACAGACAGTGGTCTGTCAAGCCCAGAGATATACAGATGATAAGCTACTTTTGTTGATTTTAGGTTTTGATTTCTTGTGGCGAATTTGGAATTGATTTGCAGAACAACTGAATTAAGAACAAAAGAGCTCTGGTGTAGCACTGGGTTTTGTGACTTCATCATGCTCCACATTCCACAATTATGGTGACAGTTGTAGCAGTCTATCTGTGCTATCATGAAAGCTATCTAACCCAGCTTATCCAGTCACTGGCCACCTTGCAGTTGCTACAGCATCAGGCGCTTGTTTCCTTGCAACAGGAGCTGAATGAGAAGATTTCATCGAGTCGCTGGATCAGAGCTACAGAAAAAAAACATTCTCCAATACCTGCTCCTCTCCTGCTTCACTGCCAGACCTCCTACCGAGAGCCTAGATCCCACTACAGGCTTCCCCCATCATCACAAGTTTCCTCCCACTAGCAAAAATACATTTTAGAGAATTTAACTTTAGGCAGAGTCAGTCGGTGGTGGCTATGTTCAAAACCACAGCAGTTGTGAATTGGCCTGCAGAAGATCATATGTGATACTTCCATGACTGGTGGAAACGAGGGGGAAGATATTCTCCCCATTGAGATTGAACAGAGGTAAATATTCAGATCATATTCTGTAATGGGATAACAGATTTCGGGTAGATTACTATGCCAACATTGACAAAAGTAGGTAGTGATGCTATTTAGTTACATTTGGTAGATTTGAAAAAAGTCTTTAGTGTGGTAAGGGGAATACTGCCATGTGTCAACAGCCAGTTTAGCT
This sequence comes from Ancistrus triradiatus, assembly GCA_025084515.1. Taxonomy (NCBI): domain Eukaryota; kingdom Metazoa; phylum Chordata; class Actinopteri; order Siluriformes; family Loricariidae; genus Ancistrus; species Ancistrus triradiatus. Next base: position 16,048 of record JAJAGP010001423.1, read on the forward strand.
ATTCTGGATATCATGCTAGGAGTTCACCAGTATTTAAGGTGGCTGTGGTATTGAGTCTGCTTGTTTTGAGACTGCAGTGAAAGACTCATAAGTATACACAGACAAGGGTGACCAGACATCCCATTTTTCCCGGGACAATCCCGTATTTCAGTCCATGTCCTGGTGTCCCAAATTATTTTTAAAATATGTACATTTGTTCTGTATGTCAAAGAAAATGACAAATGTATACTAAAAAAACTAGCAGCGAATCATCGCCTAAAACACTTGTGTTTATTCAAAAGGAGCACACCAATCATTTCTTACACAGTTACTGTAGACGTGTAACCATAAAATGGCCACTCACGTGTGCTTATGTTGTAAATTGATGCAATTCAATCAGCAGCCCTTAACCGACGTGACTTAATGCCCTCACTCACTAAGGCTGATATACTGCTGAGATGGCTAAATGAACAAGTACGTTTAAGGACAAGCTTCAAAAAGAATATACATTTCTGGGAAAGCATAAGACAGCATGAGAAAGTGGTTCGCCAGACATTTGGAGCTAAGTTTAATTTCACACGGAAGTCGCAATGATATTGCTCAACGTATTTCAACAAAAAAGCCCAAAAAGAGGTTGAAACAAAGTAAGTGTGCAGTGTGTATGTATATTCCGTGCTATGTATCTGAGAAAGTGTCTGTAGATGCAGCAAGTTACTGTCTTGGTGCTTGTGTGTTGGATGAATGGACTGAGTAGCTTGGGACGCTACTTCGCGCTCATATCCAAGTATTGACAGGTAAAAAGACATTTCTCAGAAATGTATACTATTGGGCTGGTAGTGTGGCTGTGCCGTGTTGGGTGTTTGATGAAGAATGACATGAGCAAAGTTTCCTCATCCATGTCGACACTACAGTACCATACACATAGCGTCCTGTATTTCATTATCAAAAAAATGGTCACTCTAACACAGACTGTAATGGAGATTACACCATAGAGATCATGTCATCAGTCAGGTTTAAGGAAGAAATCTTGGACGAAACCTTGTAAATGAATTCTGTTTCTATGTCTCCTTTATCTACCTTGTATATAATAGGATATAATAGTTGGATAAGTTATTGAGATATCATGACAAGCTGGAGTCTGTTCCAACCACTGATAGCCATATGCATTGAAAACACTTGTGCAGTTGCAGAGCAAGCAGAAAAGGATCAGACCTTATCCATTCTGTAACAGTACTATCAGAATGGTTTAACCTCTACACCAACCACACTTTAAGCCCTCCATCCTTCTCCAAGGTACTACTCAAGCAGAGCGAGCACCTTGTCCACTTTCTGTACCTGGCACCGCTTTGTGTCTGTCCTCCACAACAGCGCATCTCTCTGACTGACCCTGCATGGCTTCAGATTGCTTGTAGTGGTGGAAGTACACTGCTGTGCATGGCCACTATGGCAGGCCAATGGTGTTAGCATGCTGTTTAGCAAACTGAAAGTTCTGCAGTGCAATGATCTAAAGGGCCACTTGGCCATGTATCACAAAATCGCCTCGGCCACATTAATGAAGCGTGAGGAGAAATAGTATGAGTGAATGGTATGCTATAAAGGTAGGGCTTAAAATATCCTGCCTCAACAGTTAACACCTTGCGCTGCATGAAAAAGTAGTTGCACTCTGGCAAATCTACTGAAGTAAGCGGTTACTTAAGTTACTGACATTGGTGTCTAGGACAAGCACCGGTGCCTTGGTTGGAGGCACTGATACACATCCTCCACCTCGTCAGACCCAAAAGCTGTACCTTTCACCAGTAGAGTGGTGTGGCAATGTCTGCAAAACAGTGGACAAAATTCCTCTAGTATGATGCCAGTCTTCAGAATCTGCACAGCTGGTCGATGTTCACCTGTCATCAGAGGTGAGGAAATACCTGAACCAGACAATGCAGTCCCTCTTCAAACACCTTTGCATGCACCAACATGTCATCCAGGTACACGATGCACTGGTTGTTGAGGATCTCTACCAGCACTCTCTCTATTGGTGCATGCAGAGTCCAAAGGCCATGAAGGTGAACTGCCACAGATTCATTACTAATCATGAATGTGTTTTTTCTTTTCCCAGGCATTGTCACCAACGTGAACTATCAATAGACACTGCTTAAAAGAAGCTTAGGAGCCAGGTTCACTGAAAAGGACTGAATAGAGCCAGTAGTTTCAATGAGCCAGGCTTCTGTCTTGTGGTAGATAACTAAATAGGATCACAGTGAAATGCATAACATAAATTAAACACCTAAATTCAACACAGATGCACGTATAAATTTAGATATGTTGTAAAACTGCCTTAATAACACTATAAATTAAACACATACTGGACCGGATGAAGCATGCTGGGAGTGTCCCGGGGCTACCACACCCCCCTACATCAACAGAGAGAGCTACTGGTGCTACAATATGTTGCTAGTGTTTGAATTACACTTGAATTCCTGAACTATTTGAGCTGTGTAAATACGGATAACATATGAGTCTGTTTATTTCAGTGTGTGATTAATTAGGTCATTTTTAAACATTTGTAATGCATTTAACATTACAGTCAATTTCTAAAATGGTCTTTTCTTATTATGATACATCACACCAAATGTCTTCTGATATACATGTATTATAATGCAATATGGTTTAACTGAAGGTCTATTTAGAGCATGCATTTTGAACAGAGATTTTGTATTGACAAGATGGATACAATATTCAAGAATAAGATTTTACAAAAATATAAACAAGGCAGTTAAGGGCAAGAGGAAATTCAGAATAGAAGAATCTAAAAGACACTAAAATGCATTACAAAGATGCCTAGACATTGGTAATTGTCAGCCATAATACATTACAGTGGTGCTTGAAAGTTTGTGAACTTTTTAGAATTTTCTATATTTCTGCAAAAATATGACCTAAAACATCATCAGATTTTCACACAAGTCCTAAAAGTAGATAAAGAGAACCCAGTTAGACAAATGAGACAAAAATATTATACTTGGTTATTTATTTGTTAAGGAAAATGATCCAATATTACATGTTAGTGAGTGCAAAAGTATGGCATGGTATGCTGGAATGCAGTGTTTTCCTTTCTCCAAACATAACACTTTTCTTTTAAACCAAAAAGTTCTATTTTGGTTTCATCCATCCACAAAACATTCTTCCAATAGCATTCTGGCTTGTCCACGTGATCTTTAGCAAACTGCAGATGAGCAGCAATGTTCTTTTTGGAGACCAGTTCTTTTTCTCCTTGCAACCCTGCCATGCACACCATTGTTGTTCAGTGTTCTTCTGATGGTGGACTCATGAACATTAACATTAGCCAATATGTGAGAGGCCTTCAGTTGCTTAGAAGTTACCCTGGGCTCCTTTGTCACCTCGCCAACTATTACAAGTCTTGCTTTTGGAGTGATCTTTGTTGGTTGACCACTCCTGGGGAGGGTAACTGGTCTTGAATTTTCTTCCATTTGTACACAATCTGTCTGGACTGTGGATTGGTGAAGTCCAAACTCTTTAGAGATGTTTTTTGTAAACCTAACCTTTTCCAACCTGATGAGCAGCAATAACTCTTTTTCTGAGCTTCTCAGAAATCTCCTTTGATACACTTCCACAAACATGTGTTGTGAAGAGCAGACTTTGATAGATCCCTGTTCTTTAAATAAAACAGGGTGCCCACTCACACCTGATTGTCATCCCATTGATTGAAAAACACCTGACTCTAATTTCACCTTCAAATTAACTGCTAATCCTAGAGGTTCTCATACTTTTGCCACTCACTAATATGTAATATTGGATAATTTTCCTCAATAAATAAATAACCAAGTATAATATTTTTGTCTCATTTGTTTAACTGGGTTCTCTTTTTCTACATTTAGGACTTGTGTGAAAATCTGAAGATGTTTTAGGTCATATTTATAAAGAAATATAGAAAATTCTAAAAGGTTGGCACTTGGGTGGTAGAGCAGTCTAATGCATCAGCCAATTGGGCCCTGGTAGTGCCTTCTAGCTGTGTCAAATGTAACATCCAGACATGAGTCCCTGTATGCAAGGGAGAGGGGGCCAGTTGGGCGCATTTCAAAAGTGATCCTTACCCAGCTCTGCAATGGACTTGTGTCATGTCCATCTCACAGTTAGGCCTGCACCCTGCTCTGCAACCTTAACCAGGAGAAAGTAGGGCTAATACATCATACATGAAATATGTTAACTATAGTAATGTGAACTACAGAAGGTAGTTTTTTGGGTTACAGGGTCTAACATTAGATCCTGAACTGTGGTTATTATCTGTGTGGACATTCTGACATTCTCCCCATGTCTGCAGTAGCTGTTTTGTAGCAACCCAGCCTAGGGGTCCACCATGATCCTGACCAGCATAAATTGGTTACTGAAGATAAATGATTATTCCTGTCTATCCTGACAGAACAGTATTAGAACAGTTTTCCCCCTGGTGATAGGGAATGACATTTTCATGAGTGATCATGACAGAACTCCTTCCTCTGCACAATGGCAAGGGTCTCTGATGCTAATTTGTAATATATAATACAAGAATAGTAGTTGTAGCAAGGCAAACTCAAATAAACCAATTGTCAGGCCTGATAGTTGGAACCAATGGTAGTTTGGACAATGTCTGCTAGTTCCTTCCAAAGGAGTAAAAGGACCATACCTAGTCCTACCGATTCAAACAGAAGATGTGTCTGAGAAGTTGGACATTAAATGTGGATGACGTCTTATGACTCTTTGCTTCAGGGATTAAAGGGAGGCTGATAGTCTAGAATGCATTTCTCAAAGAATTGATCAAGGAATTCTGTTCATATTTGGCCAACGATAAACACTGGCTCCAAACTCTTTGAAAAGAATGACATTGTGATTGCAGACATCTCCAAATATCCTGATTTAAATTGCCCGTTAGCCTGGGGATGTTACCCAGATGTTAGACCCATGTAAATGTTTATTTCTTTGCAAATGCTTGCCAGACATGTGAAGTGAATTATGTGCCATGGTCAAAAACGATGTCCTCTGTAACTTATTTCAAATATTTAATGGGGTAGTTTAGGAATGGGGAAAAGCCTGTTGACTTTAGATTACTGTTCTGATTACTGATTGCCAAAATTGTGACATAGTGAATGGGTGACTGGTTTAAATTCAATGGCTGTGTGTGACCATGGTCAACATGAAACTAATCTAGGGTCAATATTCCTGCTATAAGATGTCTAGAAAATTTAGGCCCGGAAACATACAGTAAAAGCTTTAGCATGGCTCGTTGTATCTTTGGTTAAAATGTAGCCACGAGAATGTATTACTCACCACCACTCTTGACACCTTAATGCCCTAAACCCATTAGAGGAGTCGTGAGTAGACAGCTTTAATAAGTTAGGTATTATCATTGTAACTGTATATTACGGTCTTCAAGCTAATGGGTGCAACTATGCAGGTGTGAAGGAGCATTGGTTCAGGGACCTGTGAAGGTGGAATAACCTCATGAAGTCCAGAGAAGGCATTTGACTTGCTGCACTTGAAGTGTCCAGGAGCAACAAGGGAAGTATAATGCCCAATGTGCTTACTAAGTGTTGAGATATCTTTGTAAGTCCTGATAATTCATTTTTGTCCTCTGTGGGGGACATGAGTTCACAAAGAATATTTCAATAACCATATAATCTACAGAGCTAAAAGCTGATGCGCCATCTAGAGAACATCCTGGCCTTTACACTGATGTATCATTTGTGGGGGTGTGTCATTTGCATCTGAAGATCTGCTTTTTCAAATTGGCTGCAATCTCAGCAACCAAGTTGTACGGACGCAAGAGAAGTAAGTTGTTGAAGAATACGTATTAATTGTTTTTCTAAAGCCTATAATTTACATGTTTTCCATAAAAAACAGTTTTAACTCATTTTCAAAGCAGTTTTGTACTGATTTGAACTCAAGTTTAACCACTTTAAAGTGTACTTTTTTAATGTCCTCTGTAGTGGACATTGGGACTTACTTTTTGATCTGATGCAGAAGGGAAACACAAAACACATAAAGAAAATTATTATACCATGTCCCTTATAAAGGACATTTGATAAAAGATAAACAAAGGGTTTTGAAAAAAAAATCCTTGTGACATGTTTTTTTCATCTCATAGTCTTATTTTATTTCAAAATTACTGAAATTATCAAACTTTAGTTTTCCTGGGTCTCAGGAGGATATTTAAGTATCTGTTGCTACTGTTCTAATTGCAAAAAGACTATCAGATATGTGATAATCTCTGTTTCCTACATCATGATTACTCCTACCATAGAAGAAAGCAAGTGGATATTACTGAGGTGATTTTCCATGAATGTTTCAATATATTTCCAATAACAGTTTCTTAAACTGTGAAGGTAGTATTGGGTCCTCATGGCAGAGTATGGTGTAGTGGCAACACTATACATTAAATTGAAGAAAGCATGGTAGATTTGCAGATTATAGACTTTCTTCAAATGTGTATCCAGGTCTTAATACACACCCTGTGGAATCCAAGAATATTTGCATCTTTTAACTGTTTTAGTGGTGTTCATTCTAAGTGTGGCAGATTTATTATTGACCAAGTGCATTGTAAGAAGTGAAAAAAAACAGCTTAAAGACCAACTTTCCACTCTTTGATGAGTTTACAAGGACATGAATAGCCTGTACCCTGAGGTAATTTAAAAAGATGTTATTGGAAGTGTGCCATTTTAACAGGTTATTCAAGTGCATTTATCATGTAATTTGTCCCTGGTAGACTTGGAGGCCTCTACAATAAACATTAGGCAAAGCTGGTTTCTTTGTCTGTTGACCACAGCAAGGTCCAAATTTTATGAAATATGATGAAGCTGATATGCGACCCTGACAAAGTCTACAGCTAGAAGAGGACAACAGCACAGTAAACACCGCTGCCAAAGAAAAATCTAAATCAAACCAAAACACAAGCATACGTCAACAGGTCAGATTAGGACAAACAAATGGCTTAGAACTATTCATGTTAGAAAAGAGAGACTGACTGACTGGTGGTATAAAAGTGTATAAACTGTCTGATTGTATATGTAGGGAAAGTTGATTTGTCATGATAAAAGGGTGTGAATGATTATTTGTGCCTTTAGATTTTAATCAGTATGCTGGTTATTGTGTCCTCTGGTGGTGGGACATGAAATAATAAAGGGTGATTTGTCATTTATGTCAAGCATGGCAATTATTCAATGCTTCAGTGCTTATATCTTTAAATCTTAAGTCTTATTTGATTTTAAAACACAAAGGTGTTTCACATAATTCTAGCATTGCACTGTTGCACTCTTATAAATCTATGAATATTGTCCTCACAGGCATGGTATTATTTTAAAGCTACTGATCAATAGAAATGTTTACATTTAACAGAGGATCCACCTCATAAATAGTCTTAGTGCACTCAGGTGGTACAGATGTAATTCTCTATCCCACCCTAGTGTGGAAGCCTTCTGATCCCTGAGTGATGAACTAGCTCTCCACCCAGGGTACATGTTCATACACTGGAAGTATTGAACTGTTGTTCTAACCAAAATACACTCACTGACAAAAATAAATAAAGCACCCAGATAGAAATGTTGGATTGCTGCAAAACTGGCATGCAATTACATCACAGGCAGATATTAAATGATTACAGGTTGGGTCTGATTAGACACTGGATCTTGCCACAATAGGGCATAAAAGTGCTTCCCCCGCTGTCTATAAAAAGCTGTTCTTAGTGTGAGATCGCTGACTTCTAGACATGCCTCTACGATGCACTTGAAGACATTTTTCCCAGGTGACAGACTTTTATAGGGGCATCATTGGACTGAAAAAAGCAGGATGGATGTTTTGATAAATTTCCTGACTTCTAGGCAATTCTGACCTAGCTGTTAGGAGGTATTGGGAGCAGTAATTCCATGAAGGTATGCCCATACAATGAACAGACTCTGGATGGCCCAGACAGACCACCAGTGGAAAGGATTGTCTGATGTACTGACAGGCACAAGCAGCTCCCACAGTTTCATTGTCCACCATCCACACAGATGGCACCTTCACTACACACCCCTGTCTCTGCCTGAACCATTTCCAGATGCTTAACAGAAGGAAATTTGTTGTGACATTGTCTATTAGGTGTCCTGCCATTGACAGGCATCGTGAACAGGAACCTGGTCTGCTATGGAGAGTGAGACTGTATTGTCTTTAGCAAATAATCCAGGTTCTGTTTGGGATCCAACAATAGTTGGGTTTGAATATGGAGGCCTTGTGGTCAGCACTTAAATCATGCCTTCTGGCGACACGCTGCCCCAACTGCTGGTGTGATCATCTGGGGGGGCGATCGCATATGACAGTCGGTCACCCCTAGTAACGATGTGGGGTGCATTAACAGCTCAGCGATATCTGCAGGACATCCTGCCCCCACGTGCTTCCAACTGGCATTTTTCAGCAGGGTAATGCTCTCCCAAGCACAGCAATTATTTCCCAGAAATGTCTCTACTACCCCAAAGAGCTTTTTTATAGAGCACTTATAGGAAACACTTTTATGCCCTCTTGTGACAGGACCCAGTGTCTAATCAGACCACATCTGTAATCATTTACATATTTGCCTGTCTGCACGTAACTGCATGCCAAGTTTTGCAGCAATACGACATTTCTATCTGGGTGTGTTATGTATGTTTTTATCAATTAGTGTATACTGCCATGATTGGTGTGTTAATGATGATGATGTGCAGTACTGTCTAATGTACTGGTTCACAATATCCCATTGGTGATTAAATTGGTAGATATGGGATTACAGCAAAAGCCTGAGAACATTGCTCTGTTATTTTTTCATACTCATCAAACTATTCAGGTGCCTTGTGAATGGGTCAAGGTCAGATGGAAGGAGAAATATAGAGCTAGAGAGCTGCTAACAGTTAGAGTTATGCAGTGCTGACCAAGCACAATCCAGCATCGAAGCCACACTTTAATCTTCTTGTACCACCCACCAGGGCAACCACCAGACACAGCTCTAGAGAGAGGTGGATAAATGAATGGATGCATTACTCTATTTAAAGTAAGGCCATGTGCTTACACACACACACACAAAGGATAAGAATATAAACCATTATTCAGATCCACAGTGGCATGATTGGACATGTTCCAAATATGCATGTTTGAATGTACATATGAAACGTATTTGCATAGCTGGCAAAGTCTTCAACCTAAAAATCAACACTTAAACTTCTAACATTGTTGTATGCTTTTTCACCATATAAAACCTTTATGTTTATTTTTAAATGTTTATCATGCAAGTGTCTGGTATTATGTTCAGCACAACCTCACCAATATGAGCTGGTCATTCTTTCTTTTACTTAACACACTGGATTAAAAAAAAAACAAAAAAACAAATCAACCTGAAAATTAAAACAAAAAATTTAAAAGATGATTTCCATCAAGAAAACCACAACCACAATTAACAAATCATTAAGACCTCTATATTTTCTGTATGTATTCTAGAAAAGGAGATTTTTAAAATGTTTTTGAGATTTAGTGTTCACAGAGGAATATGACCATATAAGTATATTCTATTTGTGTTGCATATAAAGGTTTTCACATTTAGATTCCGTTAAGAAATCTTTACTAACTATTTAAGCAATTACACTTTGCAACATTTAAAATACCAACACCAAGACGGAAGGTTATGCAAATTGAGGAAGTAGCAGGTGTCGCTGAGATCTATAAATGATCAAATTTTCTAGCTTCAATCTGTGGAATGTAAAATTTGTAGCCTCATGAAACCTCAAAAATTGGGGGGTCAAGTGGTGTGGGATTGTTGTGCAATTCCTCCGTTAAATTGAGATGTTTTGAATATTTTGTTTCCAATTTTTTATCATTTGCATATCATTGAGATTCAGACACTCTCCAAAGTTTTAAGTCTAGGCTAAAGACATACTTATTTACGCAGGCTTTTGACTAGATTTAGACCAGGATGCATGGCTTGGGTTTGCTGGGGGCCGGAGTCTGGAGTCATGTCTGGCCTGCCTTGCCTTGTCCGCTACCCGGGAGTGTCGAGTGGGCGGTCTGGCTGAACTGGGCTTCGGTCCTCGTGATCTTGACTCATGCATCCTTGCCTTAGAATAAGGGCAGAGCTGGGGGTTCATAGTCAAAGAGTCTTATGGTGATCAGAGACGTTGGGTTGCTGTCTTCTGCCTCTCGTGGGGTTTGCCAATGTCTCATGTGATCCCTCTTGGCTGTGTTTCCTACCAGTTCTCCTCTTTCTAGCTTTCTAGCTATGCTGCTATAGCTAATGCTGCCGGGGTCTCATGCTACACTTGGCATCAGTGATTGACATGGCATCAGTGATTGTTAATAAAAACACTGTGCTCTTAATCAATAACTAATTACATTTTCTGTTTTCTCTCCGAGCTGTGTTCCGGCAGTTCCGGCCCCCACACATGATGTTCATCTGATGGAGCTCCACTCAAGCTGCTTCCGTCATTAGCTCCAGCCCCATCATACCCGGGCCACTTAATGTCGATGTGCATAATTCACATTTTATTCGACCATGACTCCATGACTTTAGTTTCGCTCTTAGATTTATCATCATACCCGGGCCACTTAATGTCGATGTGCATACTTCACATTTTATTCGACCATGACTCCATGACTTTAGTTTCGCTCTTAGATTTATCATCATACCTGGGCCACTTAATGTCGATATGCATACTTCACATTCTATTCGAACTTTGACTCCATGACTTTAGTTCGCTCTTAGATTTATCATCTACACCGCCCAAGGAGGTTGGGTCCCTTTTTGAGTCTTGGTCCTCCCAAGGTTTCTTCCTAGAACTAGGGAGTTTTTCCTTGCCACTGTCGCCCTAGGCTTGCTCATTTGGCGATTGGACGTAGTTATTAGGAGATAATCTAAACTTGTAAAGTTGCTTGAGACAATGCTCCATTGTAAAAAGCGCTATATAAATAAATCTGACTTGACTTGACTTGACTTGATTGAGATGTCTATTGATCCTGTGATTTCCATAATTCCATCACTTTTCCTTATGGTGTTCCAATTTCAGTGTTCACTTAATTGTTGACAGAGAAACCATTTCAAATTATTCTTCACCAAAATATTTTACTTTGAATTTTAATTTGAAACATTTAACAATGTAGCCATAATGAAGTCTGTGCGTCCACACGTTCACAGATCCTACACCCACTCCTACTGACATTTCTCCAAAAATGTAGAATAAAACATTTACTCTGAGTACTAAATACAAAACAAAAAGTACTACATACAGTATACAGTGGTGCTTGAAAGTTTGTGAACCCTTTAGAATTTGCTATATTCCTGCATATAACTATTGCCTAAAACATAATCAGATTTCATAAAAGTAGAAAAAAATAGAAAAGTTGAACCCAGTTAAAGAAATGAGACAAAATGTTATACTCGGTCAATTATTTAATAAGGATAATGATCCAAGTTTGCATATCTGCAAGGGGCAAAGTATGTGAACTTTTGTTCGCAGTATCTGATGTGAGCCCCCTTGTGCAGCAATAATTAAACATCAGAATTTCAGCCCCTTCCTACAGAACCGATTCAGTTCTGGGATGTTGGTGGCTTTTCTCACATGAACTGTTTCTTCAACACTTCTTTTAGACTTAAGTCAGGACTTTGACCAGGGCATTCAAAAACATTTTTAGCCATTATTGGCTAGAGCAAGTTGTGTGCTTAGAGTTGCTGTATAGTCCCCAATCTCTTGATATGTTGGGACAGTTTATTTTAAATCTGCTGCTGTAAATCAGAATTGATTGCTCGGACACTTACCAAGAAACAGAAAGACAGGGCCAAACCATGATACTACCACCACCATGTTTCAGAGATGGGAAAAGGGTCTTATGGACAGCAATATTCTTTTTTGGAGAACAGTGGCTTTTTTTGGTGGACTAATGAACATTAATATTAGCCATTGTGAGAAACAAACATGTTTTGAAGATCAGTCTATGATTGAGCAGGGTGCCCACTCACACCTGATTGTTATCTCATTGATTAGAAAACACTTGACTCTAATTTCACCTTTAAATGAACTGTTAATTCTAGAGGCACACATACTTTTCCCACTCACAGATATGGATAATATCAATATAATAATCTTTTAAGCTACTGTTAGGACTTGTGTGAAAATCTGATGATGTTTTAGGTCATATCTTCAGTTTAACATCTGAAGTCACACAGGCTTACAGAAACTAAAATTAAGACCACATTTTTTTAAGTCCCCCTTTAATTTATTGAAGTTTGTTTGAGTGCTTAATTACTATTTTTCATTTTAGTTTACGTTTGTTGTGTTTAATTTATTTTTTGCTTTAGTTTAAGGAATATACTATATTATGCTTTTAGTTTCAACCTGCCTCTGGAAGATAAGTAAGATGTTTATTGTGTGCTTTATGCATAGGGGATTATATGTACAAGCAGATAAACACAAGTCTAAGATTAAGGATAAGATAAGAAAAGATAACGATTTATTGATCCCGAAGGAGATTGGGGGCATCACAGTAACAGGAAGAAATTATTCAAGAAAAGACGAGTAGGGGTTAGGAACAAGTTAAAATATTGAATAAATTATGAGAGAAGATTATATATCTATATACATAAAGTGCAAAAAAGTGCATATGAATGCATAAAATTAACCCAGTATTATGCAAAATGGCAGTTGTTGGCTGGCGTGGTGTAACGCACAATAGTAATGTACTGTGGAGTAGTAGAAATATGTCCTGTGGAGTGGTCAGTAGGCCTTCACCTAACCCCACCCAGCATCTTTTGGATGAACTGGAATGCCGAGTGTGAGTCAGGTCTTGTTCTTTGATAGCAGTGTTTGACCTCAACAGCACTCTTGTGGCTGAATGTAAGTGAACCATCAATTACTTTCTTTGCTGAATAGCGGAGGATCAAGACAACAACATCAACAACAACAACAATAATAATAATAATAATAAAGCATTCCCTCATCATGAAATTCGATTTTTTGTTAACTAAAATGCCAGATAGAACTTGTCAAATCTGATTCGTGAGGTGAGGTTGTTATAACACGAGTCAACAAAATTGACAACACTTTTTGTGCCACAAACTAAAGTAGGTGGACCTTTTAGTACTTTTTAAGCTGAATTAGGATCTGCGTTTAGAATTTTTCTATCAGGTGTTTTTTAACTGACAGAAGAACTAAAATTTAGCAGTTTGCATGAATTGCATATTACGTATTCATAAATAATGCTGTTTTTAAACGTGTACAAACTTACTCCTAAAATGCACAGGTATATCCATATTGTCATCTACTTGGTCTGCTGTGTCATCACCAGACTCATTGTAATTCAGCGTCATGTTTTTTGGAGACTCTGGCACAGTTAATTCTTGATTGTGAGTTACTGGACTCATTGCAGATGGCAAATTACGAATTTAAGAGTATGTTTGAATTTTGATGTAATATTATTTACATTTGTCAGGCAGACATAGCTAGTTTCATCCTGGTCATCCACTTCACAATCAAAGTTATTCCGATAGCATTTTTAATGAGTGTTGTGAACATTTTTGGATTTTACAAATTTGTAATTTGGCTAGTTTACACAGTTTCTTGCTTAATGGGGTATCCACTAAATGGGGTGGGTGGGGTAGAACACTTAAATACACAAAAGCAAAACTTTTCAACAGAGTATAAAAAACACTGCAGCAGAGATGTTTACACATTTAGACATGCAACTGCTGCTAAAGGTGGAAACTGACTCCCAACATGTACAGTTGCGTTTCTCCAGGCCCCTGGTGGCCCCTTTATCTAGGCTTGTGCTTTCCTAAAGAAGCCATTGCACTGAACAAATAGAAATATCTGTGTTTGTAAACTTTTTGTTTCAAATACTGCAGAGCACTGGTGCTTTGCTGCTTTGAGACAATGCTCCATTGTAAAAAGCCCTATATAAATAAATCTAACTTGATTTGACTTGACACTGGTACATCTCCATTTTATCCTCATTACAGTCATTGTCCATTTGATCCCCCATTTTATGCTGAGAATGTTCCACCACCCAAATACTACCTGAGCTGTGGTGGTCCTGACCATTAGAGAGCAGAGTAGAGGAGACTAACATAGTATGAAGAGAAACAGATGGACCACAGTCTGTAATTTTAGACTACAAATCATTGTAGAACTGCATCTGTATAGTGAGTAGAACTAATCACATTGACATTGAGTGTAGAAACAAGGAGGTGTAAGTGACTGTGAGTGTATATGTAATAATATATATGTATACTTGAACAAAAACTACGGATGATAGAGACATTCCGAAAACATATTTAAATTTAACATGCAACACTATACATGTAACATGTATTTTTGGGCCAAAATCTTTGATAGCCAGTGTAATGATAGCTTGGCAAGGTTAGATCACTTTAACAAAACCAGACTCCAGTTTAAGTGTTTCATACCAATGAAAATTAACATAGCACCTTTTCAGACAGAGTGGATGCCTCCAAGGGAGAGAAAGAAGATAAATGTTGGTGAGGCATTGACTGTTTTTAGTTGGCATTAGTAAAAACTTCTTTTGCTAATACTCCACAATGAACAATGTAACTTCCATAAACTACGTCACTTTAACAATAAAATGTGCAGAGTTTGAAAAGCTCCCATTGTATAACCAGAATAAAGTATATATGATATGCAGTTATAAAGAAATAATAAATTCTAGAGTGGTAATAACCCCTCTGTGTCACATTAAAGGCCACATCACAGCAACCTGATTATATCGCTGATTATTTTCCTGTAACTCCAATTGAGTCTTATTTTTTACTGCTTTAATGTTATGTTTACCACCAAGGCACTTTTATGACAAGTTTATGACCTCAGCATAATAAACTCTGTAAATCTGTCTCCAGATAGATCTTTATATTGATTTTCACCTATGTGTACAGGTCAGCATTTAAACTACCGGTACTCTTGTTTTAGAACTCTGTTGTAGATCTGGATCAAAACAACTAGAAGAATGAACAACATATAATAAAATTATCGGTAGTATTTTCACAACTGTAATCAGTACCTGGAGCATGTAGCAATGTAGCAACAGTTCTAAGTTGGTTGTTACATACTTCAGAGTTCTATTTGGTCCTTGCCGTAGCTAAACAGTGGCCGTTGGTGCATGTAAATTACATTTACATCATTTAGCAGACACCCTTCTACAAAGAGACTTACAATCCATATATTCTTATAATTCATACAGTTGTGGGTTAAGGGCTTTGCTCAAGAATCCAATAGTGACAGCTTGGCAGAGATGGGATTTGAACCCTAGACTTTTGATCCCTAATCCACTATCATAACCACTTGGCCACCACAGTCCCCCCATTACATTTACATTTACATTTACAGCATTTAGCAGACGCCCTTATCCAGAGAGACTTACAATTAGTACAATCTTACAATCCAAGCAATTGTGGGTTAAGGGTCTTGCTCAAGGACCAAACAGTGGCAGCTTGGCAGAGGTGGGATTTGAACCACAGTCCATTACCACTTTAGGGACAAGTGTGGCCACTTTCCATCCAGCCCATCCGCAGCAAAACAATGCAAATACTAAATATTGTAAAGCATTTTGTAATAAGAAGCTATTGGAAAGATTATGAGATGTCATATTCTACAATGTATTTTATAGACATATACTGACATATAAAGAAAACATGAGAGCAAAACATTTGATGAAAAATTTATTATTCCAGGAGTAAGCAGCATGTGAAATGAATGCACCCTCTAAAATCAATAAATAAATAATTATTTTTTTATCTTACCAAATTCTGAACAAAAAGTATGAATGTTAAAAAAGCAAATGTTTCCCATTGTTATGTTATCAATCAATCAATCAATCAATCAATCAAACAGTCTCATTACTGTACATTTTGTTAATCACTGAGTCCAACCTGGCAACCCCATTTAAAAGTTCTGGCTATATATCCTGTGGTATGGGATACTCAAATCCTAAAATCTTGATTGAGAAGATTATTGATTACTATATTTTTTGCACAACAGAACCAAACAAAGCAACAGTGGCATACAGTATACTGTGGATGTATAAAAAAACCAATATGTGCAACATGTATAGCAATAATATCAGTTGTATAGGTTTCTTGAGACTGGGTGAGTGGTGCAGCAAGTAGAAGTCAGAAGGTAACCTCATCCTCTGAAAAGAACAATTTTTTTTTTTTAAACCGTGCGTTTTCAAATTTCAAAGTTTTTTGTCCTGGCTTTGGTTTGACAGTAAAATAAATTTGTTGTAAAGTTGGGAGTGTGCATTTGTGGAATTCAATATTTGTAATGAGATTCCTGCTGTTTACACATTACATCAAAGTAAGGCATAGTTTCATTCGGCACCAGTGTATTTGTAAAAAAACTTGTTTGTAATGAACTATTTGTAGTGGGCCTGTGCACACTATTTAGTTCAATGTGGCCAAAAGACACTAAATCATGGTCACAAAATCATAATTCACATCCACAAAATACTTTTTCTGTGCTTTCAGTTTGCTGTTTCAAGTTCTCAAATAAATGCGTGTGTTTCCACGCCAGAGGGTCCTGAGCTTTTTTATTGTCTCTGCAGATTTTTTATTGACAACTGCCAGAAAATGGGGAGATCTTCAACAAATATTACATAGTGTTCTGACTTGAAAATTACATTTAATGCAAGAGCTAACAAGGCATGTTCCAGCTTATTGTAGGTGAAGAGTTCATAAGTGTCTGCAATGAATAGTGATCCTTTAAAAGTCTACATGTGGATGCAAGACGCTTTATTTTAAGGTATTAGGGTATTAGGACTGCATGACTTTTGCTGTTATCAGTACACGTATTTGGATCATGCACTGAATTATACAGTTCTTAACTATAAAAAGTATGTACCGTTCTGATTTTTTTTTTGTCAAACAACCTGAAATCCTTTCTTTATTTACATAATTTGCTTTACAGCGTTCAAGTAAAGAGAAACGAGGTAACAGTACTAAAAAGTAATAATAATGAAAAGCTGGAATAACAGGATTGTGAAATTGATCATCCCCCTAATTTAATACTTCTTTGAGCAACCTTTTGCTTTAATTCCAGCCAACAGTCGATATGTCTCTACCAGCTTTGCACACCCAGATTGTGGAGTAATTGCTCATTCTTTCTTGCATTCAAATTTGCAGTCAAATCTTGTAGTGCCTGGCAATGAAATTCTCTCTCTCTCTCTCTCTCTCTCTGACATACATTTGAGTGGACATGCATATTAGTAATTGTCCAGTAATTCTCTAACAGTGATCATTTGGGATTTTTTGCCTCTTTTGCCGTTCTCCTCGCTGTCTGTTAGGGCAATATAAACTTGTGTCCTCATCCACGTAAGTTTGCCCATTTTAGTTGATTGGAACTTTTTAATTATCACCCTAACTGTGTATATAAACCATTTCTGGCTAGTAGCTTTTTTATAGCCACTCCCCAACTCCCCAATAATGAATGTCAGCCCACTTCTTATTCTCTTACTTGAATTGTGTGTTCTCTTGTCTTGCCAATGTTTAAGACTGACAAATAGAATTTGACCTCTGTGTCAACTTGCATATACAATGAGTGGCCAGTTTATTAAAGACAAATGTCCTTTCATGATTGGAGCTTCCATGTATGGAAATTAGACAAAGTAACCCCAAAATGCAGCATGAAATCAAGTGAACAACTTTTCTGTGGATCAGTTTTAGTGCTACTCCACATTAGAATGGGAAAATCAAGTGATCTGAGCGAACAAACAAGACATGGTAACTGGTGCTAGACTAGCCAAAGCCAGTATAAAACTACCAGCCTTTTGGGGTTTTCTCATGCAACAGTGACATGAGTATACTGAGAATGATGTGATCAAATAAAAACATCCAGCAAAAGGGGATTCTGTGCATGTAAATGATTCGTCAAATGAAAAGGGTCAGAGGAGGATATGAAGAGTTGTTCTGAGAAACAAGTGGTCCACAGTCAAGCAAATCACAGCCAAATATAAGGCTGGGGCTCAGACCAACTGGTCCAAATGCACAACTCGTTACTTAGCATGAATGCGCTGTAACAGCAGATGACCAATTTCAGTGTCATTGCTGTGGAAACAGAAAGACAAGACTCCAGTGAGCAAAAGTACACAAAAAGTGGATCATTAAGCAGTGTAAAAACATCACCTGGTCAGATAGATCCAGATTTCTGTTGCAACATCCTGATGGCAGGGTCAAAATTTGCTACAAAAGCATGAAGAGATTAACTCTACCCGGCACACCTCTGGGATGAGGTAAAATGAGCTGTTCTGAGAAAGTCAGTATCTTCATCTAATTTGTACCAACTTTAAGAAGCTTTCTAAAAAAAAAGCTCAGAACAATTTCAACACCTAGTGGAATCTATGCCACGATGAATATTTGTGGTTCTGAAGGCCAAACGTGGTCCAGCGCTCTACTAGATAGATGTCTCTTATAAAATTGCCATTCAGTGCATATATCCCAGTGAAACAAGAAGCCATGCTTTATTGCCTGAAAATTCTTGGACACTTTAATCAACTTAAAAAAGTTAAAATATACAGCTTCAGTTACATTTTGTGTATAACAATTTGTAGTGGTGCCAAAAATTGTAGCACTTATGATTGTGTTGAATATAGTTTATATCCTAATAAGGGATTTTTTTTCTCAGACTAAATTTTCTTCTTCTTTTTTTTTTTCTTCATTTCATTAGTGCATGAATTGTACTAATGAGATTAAGCTAATTCACCAGAAAGTAAATTTCTTATACAACTCTACAAAGCTTTATCAGGCGTTCCAATAATTGTGACTGGGATTGTATCTTTCCTAAGAGGATGTATACTGTATATGCTTGTGGTGTTTAGGCCATAGTAACACAAATAAATCATTCCCTTTTGTATCCGCTTTAATCCTGGACAGGCTCGCAGGAGAGCCCGGTGCCTAGCCGGCGGCACAGTGCATAAGACAGGAAGAACCCCAGATAGGGCGCCAATCCACTGTGGAGCATATACACACACACTCACGAGACCTCAGAAACACCAATTACCATAACACGCATGTCTTTTGAATGTGGAAAGAAACCGGAGCACCCGCAGTAAACAAACACGAACACAAGGAGAACATACAAACTCAACTCAGAAAGGACCCAGACCGCTCCACCTGGGATCGAACCCAGGACTGTCTCACTGTGAGATGACTAGTGCTGCCCACCCAGCCACCATGCCACTATAAATACTGCACTTTCCAAATATATTGTCATTTTAAATTCTCAGGTCGTTGAAAATAAATATACTGCTACATGGATTTCACCAATATAAAAATTGTGTAGAACAAAGTTGACTGAAATAGGTGTTTACATTTTAGGTAGTTAAAATTAATCTTTTAACACAAATGGCAGTAATCCAAATTAATACAATATAAATGTGTTCGTGCACCAGTGCTTCTTGATGCATAAAGCAACTCTTCTAATCAATCTGGTCATGTCCATTACGTCTGTGCAGATTGGAAATGATCATGTAATGCAATGCTTTTAATGACCATAACTCGAGTCAAAAGTACAGTATATAGAGCTGAGCCTTTCTTGTGCGCACTGAGCCTCTCTTACTGCTGAGTGACTGTGAAGGATGTGCGCGGTCCGTTAAGACCAAGCACGGTCTACATAATTCATACAGAGGGGAGTGACTTGTTGTCCGTGCTTTTTTTTCTCCTGCCTGTATAAAACCTGAAGTTCCTAGGAAATCTCACTTACAGATGGGGAGACGCAGCCACACAGCCGGGTTCTACGCTCGAGCCAAACCCGACGCGACAACCCGTTCTAGCCCCGCTTGATTCCTGCGCGACATTTCAGCCACATCTCCGAATAGGCGGCTGTTAAGAGCGCACACCGGTATATCGTCCCTCTCTCGCAGGTTGTAATGCGGTCTCTAGTTCGGTTCGGCTCGATGGCGGCTCCGCGGGTGCTCTGGTTAACAGCTCTGCTCGCAGCCCTCGCGCGCGTGGTGCATGCTGCCGGTCCGGTGGTGCGCTGTGAGCCGTGCGATGCCGGAGCTCTAAGCCAGTGCAAGCCGCTGCCACGTGACTGCACCGAGCGGGTGCGAGAGCCGGGCTGCGGCTGCTGTCTGACTTGTGCGCTGCGTGAGGGCCAGGCGTGCGGCGTGTACACGGGGCGCTGCGGAGCCGGACTGAACTGTCGGCAACGACCCGGGGAGAGCAAACCCCTGCAGGCATTGCTGGGAGGAAGGGGTGTGTGCACCAGCGTCGACAGAAAGCTCGCCGTCCAGGTACCGGAGCGGAGAATCGGTAAGCGCGCGCTGCTGTCACTGTATACCAGTGAGCTCTATCCGAGCACGTCCATTCATTACTCCACCAGCCTATATAGGCCTTTAAAAGAGGTTGCACTGTCTGAAATAACCTGCTCACCAAGGGATTAGTGATAGGAACAGTTTCAACTGGAAGTGTTTTTGCTTCAAAGGGTCTGCGCCCCAGTGTCTGCGTGGGTCGTTTTTTGGTTTCTACTTAGAAGCTTTAAGGATTTCCATGCAACTGAGAACCCCCTTGGTTGCACAGAAACCAAAGTTAGTCCTAAACCTACAGATGTGGTCCCAATACTTTATAGCATAACGCTGGCTTATATAGCGTACTGTGTGTTATAGACAAAAACAACACAAAATGCTTCTCTTGCAAAATCGAGACGTCCCAGTAACGTCTTTTGCACATATTTGTTATTATGTTGTTGTGCTTACTTGGAATGCTCTGCCTATGCCTGGGTGACCTGTGTTTTATAGACATGCTCTTTATATGAGAGTGCACTGTCATGCTTCTTTCTAACTCTCACCACTGCTTTTGTCCCCGCTTTACTGTACTGTGATTAATCTAGTCAATTCACTCTTCTGCGCACACCGCACTTGGTGGGATGCTGCGACAGAATGTGCAGATTCGGACTGCGTGCAAACTTTTATTATGAAAGCTAGATTGTTACGCGTAGGTAGAAGTAACTTGCGTTGGCTCAATGACACGGTGACTTGCGCGTACCATCTGGCCAGCTACTGGTCCTGAGTCCTTCCCCCTACAAACAGCTTGCTTTGCCGTGTTAAGGCCCCACACTAGCCCCGTTGTTCGCTACAGCGAGCCCTCTATGCCGATTTGCGTGTGCGTGTGTGTGTGGGCGGGGAGTCAAGTTTATATATCATTGTCAGGACCAAACGTCCCCACACGGATAGAAAGATCTGACATTGAAAACAGTTACTTAGAATGAGGTTAGGATTAGGTGCAGGTTTCAAAGCAAACTTAATTAGCTGCTGTAGTTTATGTCAATGGAAAGTCCCAACAGTGATAGACGACAAAGTGTGTGTGTGTACGTTCGAGAGGGAGAAGTATCTCTGTCTGCATGTGTACACAGTGTGCGCTAAAATTTGGCTGCGCCTGCCCGATCGTTAAGAATATGCCGCACATGCGTATTTTTAGCGCGCGCCGGAGAGCGAAGATCACTGTTTTTTGTGAATGACGCTCTCTGCTGTTTACCTGCTCGGAAACTCGCCACCGACACAGACGAGGTGCCTCCGAAATCGAAGAGTACATACCAACGACTTTTTCCTCAATGCTAGAACACACTGTTCCTTTGAATAAACGAATACTATTTCAAGAGTTTGGGTTTAAATCGAGACACGACATGGAGTCCTCAATAGTTATGAACACGAACACTGCTAGAAAAGGGCTAACCTACAGACATTCTTTGTTCCCCAAACTACAAACAATGCAAAACTACCTTAAGTATCATAAACTGGATCCATAAAATACATTATACATTTATTTGGATAAGTTTGAAGCTACATTGTAGACTCTTAATTCTGGGGCCACCCTAGTGAGAAACATTTTAATGTATCAGGTTGTTTATGTTTACTACCTTTTTCTGCGCTTGTACAACCTCTAAACCTGACTGGCACCAAGATCCTCAAACGCTGGTTTTCAGACATGGGAATATGTCTGGACAAATATGCATTTATTAATATGAATGGAGGGCAATGTGGATATATTTGTTATATTTCCCATAAATTAAGTCAAAATAAACAAAGAACAGTCATCCCCACACCTAATCCTGACCTTCAGTTATTGTAATTGCATCTATTTTAGAATACTCATTTAAACATGTAATTATGAGAAATAATGACTGGTAAAGCATTGGCAATTTCCAAAACAAACATGGCAAACAAAGAATATAAGGGATTATACTAATGTGTACGAAGACTGGAGAGTAGTGTTACAAGTTGCCAAAGACCATATGCATACAGAATGCCTAAGGCATCTAGTCACACCTCAGTTTTGACTCCAAGGAATGCCATTAGGGGATTGATGGCTATGTTCACACACAGACACATGCACCAAATCCAAATGAGTGTTGGTGTTTATAGTCGTAGCTGACGTCAAGAACCCAACCCCCAAGTAAGGAATCCTTTTCCCTCTGTTAAACGGTCACAAGTGGTGTGTTGAAGCAATCAAGTATGACAAAATGACACACAAAACGGTTATTGTTAGAACAAAAGAGTTGCTTTTAAAAAGCAGTTTGGGGTGCCAGCCATTTTACAGTACTGCTTACCCCTCATATTCTCTCCTGGTCTTTAATTTTAGTCTCTCCAGTCCTGCTTTACAATCATACCACACTTTATGGTAATTATACACCCTCGTCCAACCAGTGAGCAGGGCTGTGTTTCCCCAACGCAATTTTGCTCCACCCCAAATCTATGGGATATGATCTTTTTTGATAGGATATAACTGTTCTAGACAGCAGCAGCCTTTGGTTTGGAGTGGCTTGGCTAGCATTTTACTGGTTGGTAGAAGTAAAGCTATAATGTTTTTAGCAGCAGTATGATTACTCTTAAGAGCTAATGCGAGTTGTTATTTGCCATTGTTTGATAGGCATTTTATTATTTTTCACTAGCAAATCATACATTGTCTCAAAGCAACTTTACAAGTTTAGATTATCTCCTAATAACTACGTCCAATCCCAAATTGAGCAAGCCTAGGGCGACAGTAGCAAGGAAAATCTCCCTAAGTGTTATGAGGAAGAAACCTTGGGAGGACCAAGACTCAAAAAGGGACCCAACCTCCTTGGGCGGCGTAGATGATAAATCTAAGAATGAAACTAAAGTCATGGAGTCATACTTCAAATAAAATGTGAAATATGCACATCGGCATTAAGTAGTCCGATACACAGTAACTCTAGTATCCTGAGTCTAAGCAGGAAAGTCGTTGGTGGCACAACTAGGCACGACTAGGAAGGCTTTCCACTAGAATTTGGATTTCAACTACAAGTATTCCTTTACATTTGGCCACAAAGCATTGGTGATGCTGGATGATAAGACTTGGCATGTGGACAGTGTTCCAAGTCACCCAGGAGGTGTTAAGAGTTATTTGCCACTCAAGTGTTTACACATCAAGCTTGGCAGTCCAGTTCTTCACTGATTTGTATGGGCTGTAAACTGTACAAGCACTGCCATTCTGAAACAGGAAAAGTTGGAAGTACATTTATGTAGAATGTCAATGGATGCTTTACACAGAACTATGGAACTTAGTCCAACCATGAAAAACAGCCCCATTTATTATTCTTCCTCCACAATACTTTACAGTTGGCACTGCAGTACGTACAGTCCCGGGAAAAAACCCCAAACTGCAAAATATTAAGCTTAATGTTTTCAATAGGAAACAATTGCTCAGGACATTAGGAAGAATTAAACAAATAGTTAAAGTAACATAGTATGTGATGGCCTTTCCCTTTGATTTCCTTAAATGTTTAAGTCAAGTGGATATACTTGTGGACAGCTTGTCAGTGTTGTTCCACTCACTGGTAATGGCTTCAAACCCTTGTCAAGTATTTGAAAAATGTTTCACAGTTGGTTTTTGTTTAATGTGACACCAAATATTCTTTATAAGGTTTAAATCTGGACTCTGACCAGGTCAAAACATGGGCCCATTCAGTGCAATGATATTCCCTAATTGCAGTGACCTCTTTTGAGAGAATAATGTGTCCTGCAACACTGCAAAACTTATCCAGGAATGGTTTGAGGAAGAAATTGTTTACTTAGCCTCCAAATTCACCACATCTAAGTCCAATCAAGCATCTGCTGGATGTGCTAGACAAACAAGTCAGATCCATGGCGGTCCTAAATTGCAATTACAGGATTTAAATGATCTGCTAGGAACAATGTGTTGCCAGATACCACAGAACACCTTTGAGGTCTTGTAGAGTCTATGCCTTGATGGGTCAGAGCCCTGGTGGCAATATTAGGAAGGTATTTTTATGACTGACTGTTATATATTTATGTTCATATTCATAACAAGCATTGTGCAGCATTTAAGTTTCTATCCGGAGTCCAAAAGTTTCTGTTTGGGATATATGTTCTGGGCTAAATGTTTTGTAGCTTCCATAATTAGATGCTGCCCTTTTTGACCCCTTTCCTGAAATGATAGTGGGTCAAGCAGAGAAAGTTTGTTATTATAATGATATCACTGTTACTGGCTCTAATTATATGTTGTCATTAAAATCTGTAATTTTGTTAGGCATGTATTCAGTTGTTTATGTTGATGCTGCTGCTGCTGTTTTGGTTGTTATGTCATTGTTAAATAAGAACCCCGTGGTGTGGTACACTGCCTCTGCCATGGCTGCAATTCTGGCCTAGCCACCAATGTGCACCCTCTGAAACATACACGCTTACGTAAACTGTGGGCATAAATCTGGCTTAAAGTCATGCTCAGCTTTAGGAATAAAAAGTAATTTCTAAAATTAATATTAACAGAGGATTCAGAATAAAATCTTTAAGTAATTGTAGTTTTTAAAAAATGCATGTATGCCATAGTATTTTGTTGCGTTATTTTGTACACTTTTTACATACACTGATCTATCTCAATGCTTTAACACTGTAAAACAACACTCTTTTCATAGTATTTACAGGTGAAGCACAATTATCAACAATTCTGCTATTGTGACAAAATGATCGTTTTAAAACAGACTCAACTGTTAAAAACTACACTCAAAAATCACTTTATTAGGCACACCTCCTTGTTTCTACACTCGTCCATTTTATCAGTTCCACTTACCATATAGAAGCACTATGTAATTCTGCAGTTACAGACTGTGTTCTGCTGGTGTGAGTGGATCAGACACAACAGCGCTACTTTAGTTTTTAAACACCTCAGTGTCCCTCCTGGAGTAAAAATAACCTACCAGTCAAAAAATGTCCAGCCACCAGCATCCTGTAGGTACTGATAAATTATTAGAGGGTGATTAATACAAACTGTGCAACAACAGATGAGCCACTGTCTCTGACTTTACATCCACAAGCTGGAGCTGTGTCTGATAGAGTGTGTATTATAACTCACTTGGCTTTAACTACTTATATTTTTAAATGACTTAGGAAATAACACCTTGTATTAGTGGTAATTTGAAAGATAGCTTGTACGTTAGTAGATGAGACTCACTTGTAGCCAGCTGGCATTCGTTTTGACAGTTATTTTGTAAATAATTACTGCAAAAAGTAAACATGCATAAAGATGTATGAAAGTTCTGTATTTACCTTCTATAGTTACTTTTGATTCCAATTTGGTTCCAAACACTTCAGGAACACATCCCATAGACTCTAAGCCATGTGAAACAATATTATTACACACAGAGGTCAGGAAAGCACTTGTACAGTCAGAGGGCATGTTCCTGCGCCCCCTCACACACACTCATGTGTGTCTGTGTACATGCCTGACCTTTTAAACATTTATGGTTCGAGCCTGCGTTGCTATAAATTATAATCTTTTCTTCAGTTCCCTTTCTGTTTCCTTTTTTTGTTTTGTCTCTTACACAATCCACTTGGTATTATTATTAACTATGTTTAGTGGTTATTTAGTTTGTGTTGTGTGTATTTAGTTTGTTATAATATTTCGTTTCTTTAAAAGGCTTTTTCAGTCAGAAAACCAGTCAACAGCTAGATTTAATAAAGAGCATTTATATGTTTTATGTACAAGTTTCTGACATCATCTCTGCTCTTCTTCCATACGTTAGATCACCCAGAAGAGCCTGTAGAGGTGCATCTTACCACCACAACTATTTCAGCAATTAGCAGTAGAGCCGAGGGTACCCTGGACACTTCATCAGGTTCGGAGGTTGATGAGGGTGGCCGTAGAAGAGAACTGGAGTATAAAGGTTCTTTTCTGGGCACTAAACTGGGCATAATACAGATGGATAAGGATGTGCAAAGACGAGCCTACATAGTGGAGCCAGTTGCCAATGGAGTCCATCCTGATAACCACAATTTCAGCCTGGAGTCCAATGGAGAGACTGAGTATGTAAGTGCTTTTTCAGTTACTGGCAGCAGGTCAAAGAGGGACAGGAACAAAGCAGGAAAATGTGTTTGCCTGTGTGAGTGTTTGATGTCTGGGATATAAGCACTGTGTTATTTATGTTTCATTGTTGCATGCTGATCATCAGGTACTCAGCTGATTAGGAAATGATTAACTCAATCGTCCTTAACATTGACGTGTTTTGGACTGAAATATCTAAATGAGTCAGGATAGACAAACAGACAGAATGACTCCAGCTTACATATTGCTTTGAGGTTGCCGTTCCAGCTGTGCCACACGGAGTTTATTGCCAGAGGTCACTCAGAGTGCAGCCAAATCTGTTGTCATTTAGTTGGGACAGAATGGTAATATTGTTTGACAATGGAAATACACAGGCAGCTGCAGTTTGCTTTGAATAAATTAGAACATTAGGCATAAAATGTTCAATACCATCAAAATTCCTGCAGATAATTGCTTCACAAAAAGTTACTCTCTGAAATGAAACATTTATGAATTTTGTAGGCTTGTATATTTCTAATTCTACTGAAAGCCTAGATAGGGATGTGTCATGGTTTGATAACTGGAGAAATAAATAATAAATGCATTATAACCCAAAACAGATGAGAGGTACACTATAAATGACTTGAACTTGTGTGTCTTAGGCTACCATTAGCTACATACCAATGTTTTAGCAATGATACAATGACCATATATAAATATTTCTCAGTCTTTTTTTAGAATCCAACCAGAAAATTCTGGAAATGTGTATGCAGTATTAAAAAAAAAATCATAGCAGCATCTGGCATCTTCATCAGCTCTTCTACAGTCCGAAGAAGCTTGATCAGGAATGGTCTTTTTGGAAGGGTTGCAGCCAAGTAACCACTTTTTTCAGAAGGGGAACAGTGTGATTTGCTGAAGCTCACAAAGATTAGAAAGAAGATCAGTGAAAAAAGTGCAGTGACAAATCCAAGTTAAAAAGTTTTGGGCCCAGTCATCAACAATATAATAATATATGGTCATAAAACCTTGCTAAAACAACAAATCTAATGGTGGCATTAGGCTTTTGCACACTACTGTATGTCTGCACCACAAAACAGCTCAAGGTACTGCTAACTGTTGGGAACACTGGTAGCTGTCTGCTTTTGTATAATTACAAGCTTCATGGTGAATTGATTGTGTTTATATTTGTGCATATTTTCAGGGCCCTTGTCGGAGAGAGATGGAGAGTGTTTTAAATAGACTTAAGGTATCCAACGTGGTAAACCCTCAGTATTTTCGCATTCCAAACTGTGACAGGAAGGGCTTCTACAAAAAGAAACAGGTGAGTGCTGTCTTGAACACCAGCCTAAACAATATCCCAAATATTGAGCTGCATTGGTTCCAGACTACAACTTTGCTTCTGAATAGAAAGCGGATGTTGGTGGGAGAAATCAGGGTTTTTTTTTTTTTTATAAACATGTGAGTCACCCAGTGATTTCCCCTGCAGTATGAGGATGAGTCAGAGCTTTGGTCTGAGCATGTTTAATTTGGGTGTTTGGGTGAATTCAGGCCAACGGGATTATTCAGTAGCTTGCAGAACAGGAAACTG
This sequence comes from Ancistrus triradiatus, assembly GCA_025084515.1. Classification (NCBI taxonomy): domain Eukaryota; kingdom Metazoa; phylum Chordata; class Actinopteri; order Siluriformes; family Loricariidae; genus Ancistrus; species Ancistrus triradiatus. Next base: position 43,917 of record JAJAGP010001423.1, read on the forward strand.
CAGCCTTACCGATAGATGCAGGCCTTCTGAACTATCTCGACTAAAGCTTAGTAACTGGGACAGCATGGTTGATTGCTGCCATTCAGATGTATTAAACTGACCCTGCAGCATTTCCTCTCTGACTCATGCAGAGAGTGGGAGACAGGAAGGGAGAGGGAGAGGAGAGTAAAAGAGAATCAGTGTTGTGTGCATTAGTTGACATAGAATAAGATTCATTGCACTCTGTTCCACATTCATGCGTAGACACCATAACAAACAAATACACACACACACACAGATGTATACTGTACAATTATGTATAATGTACACTGTACAATCTATGCAAAGCAAACATTTGGTCATGACTTCATGCAAAGGGGCGTTCAGGTGCTGAAATGTGAAAGAGTTTTCCCACACAGTTGGAAGCACATGATTTCCTGGAATGTGGCCAGAACATTAAGATTTACCCAAAAAATGTAGGGGGCCATTCCAACTAATAAAAAAAACTGCTCTACAACATAATTATCCCCTTCATCAAACTTTGCAGTTGGCATTGTGGTAACCAGGTGCAACATTTCCCTGGCATGTACTAAACCCAGACTCATCTGTCAGACTGCCAGACGGCTAAACTTGACTCATCACTCCCGAGACTGCCTTTCCATTGCTCCGGCCAATGAATGGCATTATAAAAGATGATCTTATGCTTAGGTAGTTTGGAACTTAGATACACACATGCGCAGTTAAATAGACAGATAAATAGACCGATACACACATTAACACATGTATGCACTCAGTGCTTCCATTCTGTGAGCTTGTGTAGACTACCACATCATCACTGAGCAGCTGACCAGGGCAACTTTAGCAAAGGAGAAATTTGACTGTCTGACTGGCTGGAATGTTGGCATCCTTTGACGGTGCCATTTTGAAAGTCACTGGGCTTATTCCTACATCCCACTCTACTGCCAAGGTTTGTCTATGAAGAATACATGGCTGTATGCACCTGTTACAAATGGGTGTGGCCAAAGAAGGCAAATTCAGTACATCGGTGTGTCTGCATACTTTTGGGTTGTGAACATGTGTTAGCACTTTTCTATTCCTTGTACACTTTTTAGTGTCAACAAACAAAAAAAGCCATACACACTAACCTCCTCATACATGAGCACAGATATTCTAGGTGTCTGGGGCCCATTTGCCCCAGAAAAATATCTGTAATAAGCATGTACATGTGCGTGTGTGTGTGTGTGTGTGTGTGTGTGTGTGTGTGTGTGTGTGTGTGTAAAGGCCATTCCCGTAGAGGGCACAGTCAAGTCGTGGGTAATTTTAGCTCTGATTATATGAATTGGCTTAGTGTGCAAGAGGAGGCCAGACATGCCAGCCCCTTTTCTCCACCCCTCATCCACCCCTCAAACCCCCCAAGGCCATGCTCATCTCTCCCCCAGGCAGGGCAATCTCTCCCAGGGCTGGAGACCCACACTGCCCCCCTGACCCGCTGGCTCACCCAAGGCTTTCACACTGAATGAGAGCTCAGTGATGCAGTGGGAAAGATGAGGAGAGGGAGGTGTGAACGGCAAGACACGCTGGGAATGGGCCATGCACAAATACACACTCAGACAAACACTCCAGAGAGTGTGCAGATTGTCTGTGTATTTCTGTGTATTTTGTTTCTTGTTTGGACTGTACACGCATGCACACGTTCCTTCTGGATTTGTTACTCATATCACTGCTTACCTTGTTTGACCTTGCTTACCTTAAATGAATATGTGGTACTCGCATATACAGTGCTGTCTATGGTATTCTATAGTTTTTCAGTTTATATTTTGCTTGTTCTTTATTTAAGTTTTAGTGGCCACTGCACTTTGTAGTTCTACAGTTACAGACTGTAGTTCATTTGTACAAATTCCTCTACAAACTTCATTAGTCTTGTTCACTTCATTCTCTGATGGTCAGGAACTCTCAGTCATTCTCAGCATTGCAATGACACTGATGTGGTGGTGGTGTGTTAGTGTGTGTTGGGCTGGTATGATTTTATCAGACACAGCAGTGCTGCCGGAGTTTTAAAACACTGTTTACTTTATTTGATACACTTACCTTATTGTTCCACCTTGTAGATGTAAAGTCAGAGACCTTCTCTTACCTGTTGCTGAACAATTTGTGTTAGTCATCCTCTAATACTTCATCAGTGCTCATAGGATGATGCCTACAGGATGCTGGTGGCTGGACATTTTTGGCTGGTGGACTATTTTCAGTCCAGCAGTGATTTTATTGTGGTCTAAAACCCCAGTAGTGCTGCAGTGTCTGACCCACTCATACCAGCACAACACACACTAACACATCAGTGTCACTGCAGTGCTAAGAGTGATCTACCTGATCAGTGGTGGTCCTGTGGGGGTCCAGACCATCAGAGAACAAAGTAAATGGGGCTAACAGAGAAACAGATGCACTACAGACTGTAATTGTAGAACTACAAAATGCAGAGACCACTAAATTGTAAATACAGAATAAGTAGAATATAACCTGAATAATATAGAATGCCTTTGACATTTGCAGAGTACTGTACATAAGCACACTCACAGTTGAAAGTCTGGACAGAACACAGCTGCTCACTTGCAGGTGTTACAGTAACATATTGTATGCACGACATATATATGTGTATGTGTGTGTTGGGGTTTGGAGGTGGGGAGGGGTGTATGGGTGTATGTTTACACTTTGGCTGCTTTTCATGTTGTTCTGCCTCTCTGCTTCTCATAAGCATGGGCTTTATGGACCATTGATGGCCAAGGCTTGCTTTGTGAAACACACAAGTACGTACACACACCAACTCAGCATAAACACAGTAAAATTGTTGCAGCTTCTAAGTTGCCACTCTGACGAGGTTATATTCAGCCTCTATGTTTATGTCTTTTACATACTTACACATTTTTCATATACATATTTTCTTGAACTCACTTTAATATACAGTCTGAAATTGATTGACTTGCAATTTTCTCTAATTTAATACAATGTTTATTTTGAGTGAAAAGTTGGAAAAAAAAATTCAGAATGCCATAGTATTTAGCATGTTCTCCCTTTTTTCTTTAAATGGCAGTGTGCACTTGAGCTGGCATATACTCCACAAGTTTCTGCAAAATCTGATGATCCATATTGTTATTTCACAATATACCAAAGAGCATCTTGCGATGTTACTGAATGTTTAGCATTCTCTGCCTTCTAGTGCCCCATAAATGCCTACTGGGGGGGTAGGTCAGGTGACTGTGCAAGAAGGTCCATGGCAGTCAGCAATCTTACATTTACATTTACAGCATTTAGCAGACGCCGTTATCCAGAGAGACTTACAATTGATACAGTCTTACAATAAAAGCTATTGTGGGTTAAGGGTCTTGCTCAAGGACCCAACAGTGGCGGAGGCGGGATTTGAACCCTGGACCTTTTGGTCCACAGTCCAGTACCTTACCGCTAGGCTACCACAGTCTTCTTCAATCTTCTTCAGACTTCTTTATTTCAGTGGTTAGTTATTTAGTAAAACTTTGTGGTGTGTCTTGAGTCATTATCCTGCTGCAGTATGAATTCTTCTCTACAAAGATACAAACAAGCAGTTTCACTAGTGATCTCAGACTTTTGACCCCCACTGTATATACAAACGCTTTTATTCACTACAGAGCCAAATGTATGTGCACACTCAAACCCCACACACAGACTTTCCACTAGTGTTTGGAACATGACTGTAGTGATGCACTTCTGTTCAGCCAGAAGAACATTACTGAGGTTGGATAGTAATTATGGACAATAATTCTCAAATGTCTGAACTATTTCTTTATGGACCTTTCCTTGTGCACCTTTGTGCAGTAATGTACTGTAGATAAGGGCCTGTCCCAAACACACTGTTGAAAGCACACTGTTCTCATAATATCACTGTTTATAATTAAGATTTCCCTTTACTGGAAGTAAGGGGTTCAATCCCTAAAACAGACCTAGACCTTTTTTCCTTTTTCAAAGTTCTTTACAGTTGGCACTATGCATTTAGGCAGGTAGCATTTTTCTGGAATGTGCCAAACCCAGATTAATCCATTAGACTATCAGATGGTGAAGAATGGTTCTTCAACAGAAAGAATGCATTTCCACTCAGAGTCCAGATGTGGTCTGCTTTACGAACTCTTTATTGTGACCCACTCAATTGCTGGTGTTTATCAATGTTTGCATGTATTTAATTTTATGCATCTGTTATCAATGTAGATGAAACAGCTGATCTAACTTCAAGGGTCCACTGCTTTGGCAATTTGTGTACTTTTTGGCACTGAGGAGCCAAAGTTGTTCCAGTCTTTTGCCACACTTTCAACTGCTTGTTCCACTGCTCTGGACTAAAATATACAGAATCTCACGCACATACACTCTCCTGATCGAGCCTCCATCTTGGCGTGGTCTTATTCACTGGCTTTCACCTGGCTTTTTCACCTGTCCTTTGTTTCATGACTGATAGTGCAGACATTCAAAACCCTCATTCAGTACACTCCTTGCCTCACATTGCCTCACAGCACGTTTCCGATCATTTACTATTGCATTCCTCTCTGTTCATATGTTTACCATTTTTGCTCCATTTTGACTACTGTCTTGATTAGCCCTTTGGATTATACTGCTTCGGATTATCTCCTAGTTTCCTTGACCTTCCTGGTGATTTTGCTGTTTGTGCTTTGACATAAAGCAACTTTAATTCAGTCACCTGCATTCATCTCCGCTTCCTGCTCAGTCTGACACCTTTGTTCAGACTGAAGAGGTTACATCTGTCAGAGAAACACAGAAAACTCTATGTAAAATTCTGCTTGAATGTTTTTACTGTCAGGAGTGCTCTTGTTCTTCCACAGCAAAATCAGTTTCTGTCTTTGGCCCTGTAACCATTTTTTTGTTTCATGCTCTTTTGACCTCGAACTGACCTTGCAAATTTCTGGCAAAAGATCAGTGATGATCAAATTAAGTGAGAAGGGAAAGTAATTTAAGAATATGTGGTGAGATGAAGGAAGGAGCCATGAGGAATGGTAGAGAAGATGCAGTCAGAAAGAGCCAATTAAAATGAGTCGGCTTGAAGAGGACCATGTAGAGGCCAGAATGTATGCTACGTTTTCTTTCCCAGACTGCTCTTGTTCTGCTTGAGGTATTTTAATTTGGTCCTCTCTCAATAAAAGTTCTTTTGATCTCTCTCTCTCTCTCTCTCTCTCTCTCTCTCTCTCTCTCAAACCTTTTATTTCTCCTCACAGTGTAATTGAGAAAGTCACCTGCACACATTACATTTTCTGAGAAAATACATTTCTCAGAAACTGAAGTTATGTACTGTATGTACATCTGTGTGTATGTTGTGTGTGTATGTGTATTCATGTGTGTGTGTGTGAGTCCCCACAAGGACCTTGTAGGTATGGCATTCATTAACTACAGTATTATTGTGTTGATGGAAAGTCCCCACAAAGTCTCTCTCTCTTTCTCTCTCTCTCTCTCTCTCTGAGAGAGAGAGAGAGTGTTTGTGTGTGTAATAAGCTCCAGATGACTTGCATTCGGTGCCGGTTTCCTAAACTGTGTAGGGCAAATATTTTAGCACAGCCAAATATACCTTCACTCTTTTTCATTAACATCATAAAGACACTACTCTACCCAAGACGCCATTTATGTTCATCCATCTCATGTATACACAATGTTGTGTGTGTATGTGAAAAAGAGAAGGAGAGTATGGGCACAATTTGTTGAAATTACCAGGTGGAATTGGAGAGTAGCTGGCTCTTGAGACCACATAAACATGGCCTTGGTCTGGATCTGGGTCTCATTACCCAGTCTTGGTCTGAGTCTCGGTCTCGGCTTATGGTCTCCAACAAGACCGCACTGTATTTCCATGCTGTAGGTGATGATCACCTGCTTCCAGGACTAGTATGTGCTGTATCTTCACCACCCTGGAGATAATTATGGTTTTCGTATGACAGTTTACAGATGCCCTACATTCATAAATCCATTAATAATTCATAAATGTCTGGCTAATATATTAACAACCTAAAGAAAACTTGCTTTATGTTGGACGATTTTGGCCTGCTTTTGTCAGGGATGAAAATCTCCCATTGTATAGAAATTGTTATGAGTTAAGATCAGCATTCTAGGATTAAAGTGATTAGCTCACCTGCAGCTCATTTAGTCCCACTGTGAGCAACCAACTACAAAGTCTCGAAGTGTGATTGTTGCTACAAAGACTGCAGTAGGTAAAGCAAAACTCAGAGGACAGCGACAAATGTGGTAGTGGCAATGGTGAAACACAAACGAAGCATGTGGGCACCCTAGCAAACAAGGAAAGAAACAGCAGATGAATTAAAGGTGTGCTGCTATCTTCCAGGTATGTAGCCAGGTATCTAACTAGGAAGCAAACACTCTGTTTAGTTGCATTGAGGTTATTTATCTTTTTGACAGTTTAAGCACTAGAAACTATTTAATGCGTCCTTGTTCCCGCAAGCAATATGTACAAATTTTTTTATTCACATGTCTATTGCTAGAAAATCTGCACTGTATAATTTAAAACCGGCCTAATACACACTTACCATCACTAGTTAAATTGAGTGATATTGAGTGATATTGGTCTACTGCAAAGACGTTTTTGTAAGCTTGGTTGTTCCTTTCATGCAAAATAAATGAGAAAATTACAAATCAGTCACACCTGAATACTCTAAAGTCTTAGACTCACCAAGCTGACAGATGCCGGTTTTTGCTATAGTGACAGTCACTACATATCATTTGTGTCAGCACCAGTCAGTACTAAATAAGCCAGCTAAAATCACTGATCATCTTTTCATAACAGAGAATTAGTACAGGAGAAGAGCAAAGTAAACAGAAAACCTTTTAAAGTATTTTTAGAACTTTTTTCCACTACTTTACATCTGTGGCAGCTTACTGCAGTATAACTGTGCAATGAAATAGGCAGACGATTTACATTGATTCACAATGGTAGCTAGGTTCCTTTGTTTGCCTACACACCAAACACAAAAAGCCCTTATTCCAAAATATTATGCCATTGTCAGTATTGTTAGTGGGGTCTCATATACTCATGTTTTTAAAAAAATTCTACAGTGGCCTCTAATTTACAACCAATTAAATGAAGAAATATATCTTTTCATGCAGGTCACAGAAATTGGTAGACAAAAAGAAGTAACCCCGTATTCACTGCTTTTTATTTGTATCACGCAGTGAAATCTAGCGTGACAGTTGGACTCAATGAAGGCACAGGGAATGAGATTTTGTACAGTTATGTCATTTGGGAAATCACAGTGTATTTCAAAATCATATCCAGTCATATGCAAAATGTTTTCTTGAATTACTAAATGAAAAGGAGTTATCATCTGCATGGAGCAAATGTAAAAATGTTTTTCTGTAATATATTATAATGTTCCATTACAGTTTATTTGCTGAATTCAACATGTTGGAAAAAATTAAACATTTATTTGGCAAATTTGGCATCTGTAAGTGAATCCTGTAAGTGAATATTTAGTAACACTAACTTTGGCAAAAATCACAGCTTGGGGACGGTGATGAAAAGGATACCCAACCTTTTGTTAAGGTGCAGTTTCTTCTCACTATGGGGTACTGGGTTCCAGAATTTGATGCAGTATTCCCTTTCTCTTCACAATACTTCCAGTGAAAAAGCATAATAGAACCATTCTATGCTTAACTGTTGTCAATGTGTTTCCCCCGACATGCATTTCCTTTGCTAATTGTAATCAAGGAGTTCAGTTTCTGTGTTATCACATCACAGTACTTGATTCCAGAATACCTTCTGCTTATCTAAAGGTAGTACTGTATGCTCCATATATTGACTTTTTGGATAAGATTACAGGTTTCATTTTCTTCTTTTGATTCCTGCATGCTGATTATGTTTGGTTTGGTGCACCTACTACTCCAACAATTCCGTGCAGGTTCTTTCAGTGACCGAAGGATTTTATTTGGCATACCTGACCAGTATATGACCGATTCTATAAAATAGATTTCCTGGTCTTCCAGATTATGTGTTTGCAATTCCCCTGAACTCCTGTCTCTGTTTCATTTAAGGCAATGGAAATCACAAGGAGGGAAATTTTAGACCTTTTATAGCCTTCTCCAGCTTTGAGAGAGTCAGTTGTGTTTATTTTAAGATCCCTACTCAGTCAGCCCATGGTTGTTGGCAAAACACCTTAAGAGACCTGATGGGTCACAGAATTTGTTAAGCTCTGGAACTGAATTGGATTAAGTCTTATTAAGACAATACATTTCTGATATCGTACAAAATATCTGGAAAGGTGGCCAAACTTTTAACACTTGTCAAATGTACAAATGTGAAGTTAAATATTTTTCAAATTTCAGCGTGCTTTATGTTCTGTAAAGTTCTCTATGCTATGTTAAATAGATTAACTGAGATTAGCACACGGTCCACAATATCAAACAGATGAATTGTGCATTAGTATCGACCACCACATGTTGCCTCCATAACATTAATACATTTCAAACTTGAATCGGTAGTTCATAATCATTAGCTTTAAAGGGTATTTTTTATTATTAGTCTCAAAAATTGACACTACACGGCACAGTCTGTGAAAGATACTTGAAGTACAACAAGCTTTTGTCGCAAGAGTGGACAGGTGTGTTTAAATTTTGTGCTGTCAATTGTAAATAGAGATGAACATTTTCTGTATTTTTTCTAGTTACAATCTTCAATATTAAATATTCAATATTGTCTTAGATTAGTAAGTAACACCATGAGCAATACCATTCAGTGGGGGGAATGTAATTTTTTTCTTTCTAAATTTCATCCTAATTAGTTTCCTAGTAGAAAAAACTACCTCACATATCACAAAAGTGATAGTACAGCTTCTAAACCAGTTCAGTTGCTTATGTTGGTGTTGTCTTGTGTGAGTTGTGCGAACATGTTTGCAATACTGAAAATAGCATTTTTATTACACTAAGATATGAACACATCCAAATGAATATTGTTTACAGATGTGCTGTATGCTATTAGAATTTCACTGTGCACAATGTTGCCAGAGACATTTTCTTCCTGATTAAGATGTCATAGTTGATATTTCAAAGAACTGGAGAGTTACATTGTTGCAGCTTTAAGAGGAATGGTTTGCCTGTGTCACTGCAAATGAGAAAATGTTGATGTTTCTTATAGTTTACGTGTATACGTTATCCTTTGTCAGCATGATGAAAAGTAGTTTATTCAGCTATTGTGCTGCAGCTTGAGTAGTTCCAGTGAAGTCATGGTAGCTTGGAGCAGCTTCTCCTGTAAACATGAGCAGTGTGTCAATGCCAACAAATGCACATATAGTCACATGAAGCCTAGTCTGTTTACATGTCTAAATAAATAGCCTGCCTCTCGTTGACACATAGTCTCCTACACACACACACACACACACACACACCCAAGATGTTTAATTTATTTCTGTCTCACAGCCAGGTGAAAGAGAAATGGGGGAATCTGACTGGTATATTATATAATATAATAGCTCTCTCTCGCTCACACACACATAGACACACAGTCTTACCTTCAATCTTAGTCTAGATTCTTAGTCTAGTGTTGGTGTTACTCTCTGTCACCTAGGTGAGATATTTTGGGAGAAATGTTTGTGTCCATGCTTCCTACTCCATTTGGAGTCTTATTTTCTGTCCATATGGTTTAATTGTCTTTAAAATGTTATCTCCCTGAATTTCTCCTCTCCCTCTTTTTTTCACTCTGCAGTGTAGCCCATCCAAAGGCCATAAACGAGGTCAATGCTGGTGTGTGGACAAGTATGGACAACGTCTGCCAGGCTATGAGGGCAAAGAACAAAGCCACGTCCACTGCTATAGCCAGGAAAAGAAATGAGGAATAACAGAAGGAAAATTTCAGATGCAGTACTGTCCTCTGTATGGTATTTATCCACAGTGAAAAGAGGGAAAGGGAGAATTGTAAAGGTGCTGCCATACGTCTGAACACCCACCTATGCACCAGAGCAAAGACTTGTGAGATGAGGTGACATTCACACATCAGGGGAGCAGAGGGAGGAGAGGAAGAGCTGCACTATTCTGTTTTCACTATATCCCAAAAGGGCACCATTTTAATAACACACACAAAGTGTGTTCTAAATGGCATTTAAGGCTTCATAGCCCATTGTTTAGTTGTGACAGCTTCTTTAAAATAGGTTTAAGTTAATTTATGTGGTTGACCCTTTCTCTTTTCTGTTGAAATGAAGCTTCTTCTTCACTGCTGTGACTATCACTGTCTCTCAGAGAGCACCTCGTCCTATCTCAGTCCTTCTGGTGTATGACCATTTGAAATGAGCAAGCTCAGTAGTGCGGGCCCGCTCATTCCATTGGCTCCATCTAAAGCACAAGCACTTAATGCACTTTGGTCCCTCACTGAAAAACTACCCCAATCTCTTAAAGTAGCCATGTCTCACAACGAGATAACCTAAGCTTAACAGCATTAAAAGCTCTTTTGTTAAATTCTTTTTAATTGATCATATACCAGGGCCTTTTTTAATTACACTGCATGAAGCCAGTTCAGTGCTTTTTTGCATTGTTGTTAGTTTCTTTATTTACTGTACCTTGTATGTTCACTTGTGAATTTAGGTTAATGTTAAGCATTTAGAAACTACATGTCTTTCTATTGCGTGTTTTCCTATGAGCTTCCAATTCAGCTGGAAGGGAGAGAGATGAACTAAAATAACAAAACTACAGTGGGCAGCGTGCTTTCATTATAGACTCCCAATTGAATATAACAGAAACCATATATGTAAGGCACTAATATACATTAAATAGTACTTTCAATAGCTCCTTCAGTGATCAAAACACAAAATCGTGTGCATTCTGTCAGACAACATCCTTTCGTAAGATTGATAGTATGTAATGAAAAATGCAACAATACATTTTGCACTCCAGTGCTTAGTTACTATAGTTACTGGGAGTTTTTTATTATTCAGAGCGATGCCTTAAGTGAAACAGTGCAGAACGTTGAGGAATAATGGATAGTGTGAAGTGGTCTTTCTCTTTAAAAGTTGTTCAGTTATTTTACACAGACAGCAAAGCTATGGTTCAGCTTGGTGACTGGCTTGCATAGCTTGTGGATGTTGGAATGAATTTAGACTTTGCCTGACTTCCTGATAGAAGACTTGAAAAGTGGAGGGTGCTGGAGAAGTAACCCCTGCAATAGCTCAGTAGCACAGAATCAGCCAAAAGCCTTTCCAAAAACTAAACTAACAATTACATAATGCACTCTACAATCTATGTCTACACAAAATATAAATGACTAAAGAAATATTGGTGCTAGACATTTTGCTTGTCATGACTTGATTGGGGGGTGGGGGTGGTAAATTGTATTTATTTTTTTCTAGCCAGCTTTGAGTCTGTAGAGGCATGTGAACATTAGAATATTGAAGTTATTTATCTAAGAAAAACATATAAGCTGATAAACCTTTGATAGTTAAGTGACTCATAGATTGCACAACAATAAATACAACTCAACTTATTGTGGGGAATATAATCACTAATTATATTTTAGATATTTCATCAGCAATGCATTGTGCAAAATGGTTACTTCAGAAATAGTTCTGCATTCAGTTCATTGTTGTGATATATAACACATTCAGGTTTAGGACTTCCTGCTAGCATAAACTTTTAGATCCAAGTTAAAGCTAGCTTTTGGCTTAGTTACGTCTAAGCTGTGTATTTACTTATTTGCTTAAGATTAAGCTAAAGCAACATGAATGTTAAGTGCACCACGTCTAGCTTATCAGGGGCCCCGATGCAAAATTTAGAGTATGGATACAGTTGCAAGAAATGTTTATGAACACTTTCGAATTATTCATAATATGCAATTTGATCATAGTAATAAACACATTCTGCCTAAACTAATAACACGTAAATAATTACATTTTTTTATTGAACACTTAAACCTTTAGACTAAAGGCAGGAAATGGTATATTAGCCTTTTGATTTCATTAGTATAATCAGCTAAACAGTAATAATATGATTGTACCAGCTGATTAGATGTATTAGATTGTATGACAATTAGGAGGAGTTTTAGACTGTCCTGTGATGTGTTGCATGGACAGCCCTCCTTACGTTCTCTGACTTGAAAATGGTAATAACATGAATATTCTTCTCCCAAAACATAATTTTATTTTATTAACAACCATTATGTTGTTTATTTGTTTGTTTGTGTTTGAAACAGTGCTTAAATTGGGATGGTACTCACCGTTTTGCACTACTGAGAACTGTGACTTTTAATTGCATACAGACACTTCTCAGGTACTCAGATTTGCCCATGCCTTGTTACAGCGTCTAGGGGACTGTCTAAATAATGACAATTGCTTTTGTTTCTCACCTCTTCTACTGCTAAAGCTCTTCCTTGCAGGCCTGCTTCTCTAATGGTGCTAAAAACCAAAGTTGTGATAAAATATTTTAAATTAGAGATACCCTGAATTTTCAACTGCCACCCAGTCAATCATATAGTATTTGCAATAATCTTAATAAACATGTTCTCATAACCTTTTTAGTTAGTTCAGCTGGATTTAATCTAAAAATGGTCAACACACAAGGCAGCATGGATAATGCATTGTCACAGAAATAAGGCAGCATGTGAAGACTCACTGTACATAATGGATTATGGATTTGAGGAATAATAGCCCTGTTATTGGTGGCCATGAGCACAACTACCATAAGGTCTAATGCTGAGAACCGATTGCGCTCTCAGTTATTGGTGATATAATGCTCTCTCAGTTAATGCTCAAAAGGTTTCTGTACAAAAAATTATGTATTACTGAATAGCCATTACAGAAATAGAAATTAAACAGTTTTTTGGCTGTGTGTATTTACATGTTCACAAATGTTATAGTTATTTACATTTACATTTACAGCATTTAGCAGACGCCCTTATCCAGAGCGACTTACAATTGGTACAGTCTTACAATCCACGCAATTGTGGGTTAAGGATCTTGCTCAAGGACCCAACAGTGGCAGCTTGGCAGAGGTGGGATTTGAACCCTCGACCTTCTGGTCCAGAGTCCAGTACCTAGTTATTATAGTTATTCTAATTATTGCTGCCAGAAACTTCTTTATACAATTAGAATTGGGAAAAGCTTTATTAACCTGATATATTAATATGTTAAATGATATGCTGCATACACTGGCAATATCGACTAGTAACGTATTCTCTATGCAGCTTCAAATTCAAATATTTAATAGTTTGCTAATACCGACATGCCAAAAAATTGATTACCAGTACTAATTTTCCTTCTGCAAGCACTGGTCATTGTCTCTAGGAAAAGGAAAATGTCAGGTTAGTGATCTGTCACCTGAAGCTCAATGTTATGTTGATGATGCATTAATACAGGGAATACACTCTGTCCAGGCACAGAGGCAGCAAAGCAGAGCCAAACCTTGAAGCCCCCTTCACCTTGTTTAAAAGGTTCAAAGTACCTTGAGTCCTCCAAACATTCCAATAAACAGTTGGTCTTACGCTTTATTTTTGACCCATATTAGATTAAGCAGAGTATGTTTGGATTTTATCATAACTTATATTTAATATTCAGGCGACATTCTGACAGTACAGACTTCAATCATTTAGCCTATACTATATATGTAGCTACCATATTCAGGCCTACATGATAGCTGTGTGTCTAATGCTACCTTTGAATGGCCTAAGGGACAAATGAAATGATAACAATAATGTCATTCTTTGACACAACCAGTTAGAGTTCTATTTATTAGGGGCCCCTAATGCTGTTATGCTGTTCACCTATAATATATCTAGTTAAAGAATAAGTAAAGATTCAATTTATTATTTTCATTTCCAACATGGGAGACACAGGGAAGTAGTAACATAGTTTGCATAGAGAAGGGATTACATTGATGTTAAGGTTATATTTACAGCTCCAGCTAGGGATACAACATTTTCGAAAGCATTTGGGTTAAGGACAAACTTGCCACCCTCATTCTGTTGTGCAATGCCAGGGCCACTTCTTGCCGCAAGTCACTTTTAAGGATCTCTCCGTTCACGGGTAATTGTACTTTTTTTATCATTTAAAAAAGAATTTTGATTCTTCAAAAAGCTTTTCATGTTACTCAAATAGATGTTACACAGCTATGCCTTTCTTTAAGAAAGGGATTTTTTTTGTATTTAATGTATTTTTAAAAATAAAAATAAACACTATTTTAATTTACCGATGACTTCAAGTCTGTGTTTGAATGGATGCCCACATATTCATATATAGTTGTGTTCCGGTACCAGTTCCAGCCCCACACATGATGTTCATCCGCTGCAGCTCCACTCAAGCTGCTTTCGTCATCAGCTCCAGCCCCATCATACCCAGGCCACTTAATGCCGATGTGCATACTTCACATTTTATTCGAACTATGACTCCATGACTTTAGTTTCGCTCTTAGATTTATCATCTACACCACCAAAGGAGGTTGGGTCCCTTTTTGAGTCTTGGTCCTGCCAAAGTTTCTTCCTCATAACACTCAGGGAGTTTTTCCTTGCCACTGTCGCCCTAGGCTTGCTCAATTTGGGATTGGACGTAGTTATTAGGAGATAATCTAAACTTGTAAAGTTGCTTTGAGACAATGCTCCATTGTAAAAAGTGCTATATAAATAGATCTGACTTGACTTGACTTGAGTTGTGTTTCTAGTGTTATAGCTCATTAAATTTGTTCTCTATTACAAAGAGTGTAAACTTGTGTTTATGAACCTCATTTTATTTAAAGTGGGTCCCTAAAAGCACCTGTTTTCTCCTCTAGAGATGTAGTGGGATTACATATTTACAAATCAGTTAGGGTTCAGTGATTGGTCTCAGTGTCTCAGTATAAAGAAGCACAGTGGCATAGACCTTTTTCAGCTTTTTTCCAATACATAAATTCTCCATGCATTAAGGCCTGACTCAAAGTTGGCAGTCCAGTTCATCTCAAAGGTGGCTGATGGAGATGAGGTAATTCAAGCCAGCCAAGTTCTCCATCAAAGCTGTCAACTTCTTAACAGACTTTGTTTAAGGAGGGCAGGGTATAATGTTGATGGACTGACATGATGGTTGGTTGGAATCTTGTGAAAATGTCATATTGAGACTCACCTAGGTGTGCAGTACGACACATTACATGGTCAGTTTGCCAATTGAGACTACATACTTTTGGCCATATAGTGTACATAGTTTTTGACACACTACAAACATGTTGACTAGGGAATTAGCAAGTTGGGAAAGGCATTTTTATTGCTCGTTCTTTCCATTTGGTCGCATTATTTCATTTGAATTGTCGCTTTAGAACTGTTATGTAACTAAACAACTGTTTACTCATTTGTCTGAATGTTCAGTGACCATAACAGTGAAAATCATACACTGAGACCACAGTTCTTATCAAACTACCCTTACTAAATAAAGCATACAACTCACTGATTCAGTCAAACCAACCTGAAAACTTATACTGCAACATACAGAACTCAGATGATGTTACTTGTTTGTGTTAATGTTTGCACTCAATTGTTTATATGTGTGAAAGTGCAAAAGATGGAAAAAAGTGTTGTGGATGGTGCCAGAGAGACTGCTTGCTCAAGCAGTGGGAGGGGGGCATTCCTCTGCCTGACCAGCACAAACAGAGAGCAGGTCAAAGGCACTGCAGAAAGCGGAGCCTCGTTCCCCCAAATACCGAGCTAAAATTAGTGTGCAGCTCCATTTGAGATTACCACGATAAGGACACACACACTAGCCAACAGTTCTACCCACAACGAGTCTTTAAAAAATACATTACAGAACATAATTATAATGATTGTATTATTGAAGACACATAGTTTATGCTGTTTGAGGATTCTCATTATTGCAGAATATTAGGCACTGAGTATCTGAGTTTCAGGCACAGTTCACAACACTGAAGAGTATTTTTACACAGTATATATATATATATATATATATATATATATATATATATATATATATATATATATATATATATATATATATATATATATATATATATATATACACTCTGATCAGTTGCTTTGTAATAAAACAGCAGCAGTATCTTACTTTCTTGAAAATGATAGGAACTGCATATTTAATACAAGGAACTAACCACACAATACACAACCACCAAAAACATACAGACTGAACTCACATTGTGCACACATTTCCAAAAGTGATTCGCACAGTCACAATCATCCCACTACAACTGACTCTAAGTCTATGGACAAAAACTAACACTGGCAAAGACTCTTAGAAATATCACATACAACAAATCTTCAAAACAGAGGTAGGAACAGGCAGTTACCCGTTTCAGAAGAAGTGAAGACCAATTACCCGTCATGCACTGCATAAAAAGTACTGAATCATGAGTGAGAATGGTAATCCTGTTCACCAGTATCCCTACTTGTGCAAAAGTGTGAAGTATTTCACAAAGAAGTAAGACAAAAACGTAAATAATATTACAACAGAATGTATGAAAAGTGTAGGCAGTGACAAAGTGGTTTGGTCATGCAGTGCTTTTTTCCATATATATTCCTACCAACAGTCTGTTGGCAAGGTAAGACAACTGACAATGTTAATAAATCATATAAAATTTTACACCATACAAAAATAATAATAAGGCATAAGGAATAAATATTTCACCCCCCACAAATATATGAATACATTCAATTTAAATAAATACACAAGTATGCATTATGTAAATAAAGACATATTCATAATGTTAACAGAAAATATCTTTTTTGGTGGATTTAGGGAACTGGTTTAGGAAACTTATCTAAAACAATGTACCTGAATAAAACAAAACCATGTTGGCTAGACATAAATAAATAGATAATATTTTTAACAGATCAGTTAGATAAGGTACTATATGTATAACAGTGGTGTAGTAAAGGCCATACACTTAGCAGGCTGCTGGTGTGTATTGTCACATTATCCCCACTTCTAAACCCACTGGACTACACCACTGATGTACATATGTGTAAAAAAGTCCATTAGTGGAAGAGATCCTCAGGCCTCTAATGTGTGTGTGAATGTGTGATCAGTGATTAACTTCCTGGGGGCACTCAGCATCTGCAGGCATTTCACTAGATCCCACAATCTTCTTTCCATTCCAAGAAGACACACACCAGCACTTCACCCTCTGGCCATCCAAAGACGATTCACACTGCAGAAAGACAAAGACACTGGGTTTAACAAGGTCCTTTCAGGCGAACTCATAAAAACCTTAAATACACTCTGTGATGGATTATCCCACAGCATGTCACAGTGTGGGTTCAACATCAAGTCGTTTTGCAAGCACCATCACGCTGTGTAACATCAGCAAAGACTGACGTCAGCTTTAAGCAGCCAGTGAGTGTACTAACATAAATTCCAGTTTAGCATGAGGAAATTGTTGATTGCTTATTTAAAATACGTATGTTATTGTAGGTCATTGTGAATATTAATTGACCAAAGGTTTCATACACACATGCTGGGTAAGAGTTGTGTATTTAGGCAAATGAAAACAGTCTCTTTATCATCTTGGTAATGCATGGATATTCCTACCTGTTTGGTTTTGTAAAGGCCATGTTTATCACAGTTTGGCAGGTAGAATTTGGTAAGTTTCTCTTCCAGCTTCTGTTGGGATCTAGCAATTTTTTCAAGAGCTCTCTGTAGCTCCACATGGCAGGGCCCCTAGGACAAATGAGAAAAAATGTGTTATTCATCAAGAAAAATGTTCATAGTTCACCCTAGTCGACTTCAATTTTAATAACAGCTTTCGGTATAAATGGTCTATGAAGGCAATTCGGTGTTTCGTGGATGATATATGCTATTGTGTATAAAGTACAATTCCACAAAGCGCGCTTGTCGTAAGGACAGAGGGCTGCGCTTAAGCTATGAGCAAAAGAAGTGTTCTTGTGCCCTCTGCTGGTTGAACGAGGTACAGCGCGTAAGAGTGCTTGCTTGTTACATAGACAGTTCTTGGTCCCTTATAAGTGGAGACCGGCTGATTTTCCCACATGGATGCAGTGATCAACCGCAATCATTTAGTTTCGAATATGTTGCTGCCTTGCGCCCACCTGCTCAATCAGTTTTCTCCTGTAAGCGTTGACTTTGGACTTCATGCTGTCTTGTGCGCCGGCGGCGAGCCACGGATCGAAGGGTTTGATGTGACCCGGTACGAAGAAAGGAGAGGCGGCATCGTGCTGACCCTCGCGCTCTGATTCAGGCTGGTCTAAAGGAGAAAAGAGTGAAATGGTTGATTTCTTTACATTAACAATTAGCATGAGGTGGCATGGCTCAGGTGCTACCACGGTTCGATTAAGCTGATGCAATTTTGATCAAATGTTGCCGCTAAACTACGCAACGAGAGCATTAATATACAATGAAGGCACGGAAAGACGTAAGCAGCATGGCCTTCTTCTGATCCGTTCTTGATCTACTAAAGCAGGTGAAAGGGATTTAGGACACCAAGCTGCCTACCTGGTGCCGGTTGCGTGCGGCTCTGCACGTCCTCCACGCTCTCAGTGCATACGGCCAGGCCCCGGGTCAGCGCGTGCAGCGGCCGCAGATCTCCGGGTGCGGGTTGGCAGCGCAGTCCAGAGCCACACGGTGCCGTGTAGATACCACACGCATCTCCGCGTTTCAGCGCACAAGCCAGACAGCAGCCGCAGCCCGGCTCCCGCAGCGCCTCTGCACAGCCCGCAGGCACCGGCGGACACTCGGCCACACGCTCCGCGGTGCAGGGCGCGCACCGGATCGGCTCGAGCAGCGGCGAAGCGAGGAGCTGCGGCGCCAACAGGAGCGCGCCAAGTGCCACCGCCTCGAAGAACTTCAGAAACACTCCGCTCATTCCAAAAGCCAAACAAAAAGAAAAGACTATATAATGATTAAATAAATCCGAAGCTCAAGCGCTGGAAGTACGTCGTCTTGCTTGTTCCCTCTGTGCACGCCTGGTGAAATGACTAAGCTCTGCTCCCGGCGCGCCGCAGTATTTATACGCCCATTGCGCCAAGGCACGTTAATGTTTGACGCGCCCGGCGATATTAATGATTTCTCAAAAGAAGGAGTCGGGACCTGGGGCCGCTCTGATTGGACAGTACTCTCCTATTTTCATACATCACGCACAATGCGTCAATATTTGGGAACTCGAGGTGATGGGGGTTGGGAGCATAACAAAATTTGGGTGACGCAAACTCGTTCTGAACTTGCGTTAAACTCTGGATACGTGAAAGTGCTTACAAGTTCCCCGTGTTTTTTCGGCCGGTTAACGCAAGACTGCTGGTTATAGTTTCTGGCTATATATTTATATTCGTGCTAAACTGGAGGTGTTTAACTAAACCACTTATTATGCGTATTAGCTAAGTGTTTATTAACAAAGCTATACATCCACCTGTTTTTTGTGGACTAGGATATTAATTATTAATCAACTTTATGGAGGACCGTGAGCTGTGTGGGATGTACAGGAAACACGTTAGGACTTTAGGCGAATAGGTCTCCAAAAACTAATTAATGAAGCCCAATGTCCGGGTGTTCCTTGTGCCCCGCCATCCTGTCTGGAACGAGTCTGTTGTTCGTTCCATGGGACTGCACCTCCTTTCTGGTACGTGACCCTCTGTGTAGAATTGATGGACGCTGATTGCGGAAGCAGAGCAGTGCTTTGTATCGGCCGGTTCCCGGTCACTGACAGTAACCCCTCCATGACACTATACCCAATGTGCAACGCGACACGAGAAGTGGCACGTCTCCTATGCCGCCTCTGAATCACCTCATTCCGTCAGTTCATTGTCAGTCAGCCATTCGTGGCTTATTCGTACTACAAATTTAATTATCTGATAACTATATATAGCTATTAAACATCTATTTCTAACCACCCAATTAAATAATACGTTAAAATAAGTCAAATGGCTCAGTGATAGGTAAATCATGCTCGACTTTTAAATGTGTTTATTTATTAAAGCTGTTTTAAGTCAGGTCTCTTCTTTGTTAAATGTAGACTAATTAACAAAAAATCTTCAGCTTTTAGTACCAGATATACCAGTCCATTATACATTTACATTTGTGGTGAAATGAAATGGTGAGGTATTGTTTTTACCTTATTATTATTATTATTATTATTATTATTATTATTATTAATATTAACATTCCTGATCGTAGTTCATGATATACAATGGTACCAGACACATTCTACTAGAACTGTACAGACTGTGTAATGTTGAAAAAGGAACTGTATAATACCTGCAAATGTATCAGAACTTGGTAGCACATCTCAGTGTTTTTACCATTGGGAAAATCAGTGCTCACCAGAAAACACTGATTTAACATCAAGTTAACAAGTGACCAGTTGGATGTCCCACAACGTTTCTGTGTAAGTGTCCTGTGGACAGGTGACACAAAAGTTTAATATTTGGTGAAAATAAAGCTATGTCAAGTATGTTCTACAAGTTATTAAATACACGGTTCACATATTTTCCATCCTGGACATGTAATAATGTGATATATTAATTCTAAAAAGGACATGAACATTACTATTGACTGTGTGTTATTGGTTAAAGCAGAAAGAATTTTGAATAAAGCAAAGTTTATGTTCAGTAACTGATGTACTACAATAGATGAAGACGTAAACCAGTTTACACCAGTGTTGAATACCATTTGCTCATGCAAAATCATATTGCATACAGAACTGCAGATATGACATTACCCAGGAGGTCCATTTGTGGATTTGCATCACTTACCAAGAAGTTTAAGAATGTCAAGAATGATAGTGTACATATTTGATTGTTGTTCATAGCTATGTATCTAAAGTATCTGTGCTGCATCCGTTCTTTCAACCCCCGTTCATAAATAGGTCAAATTTATTACTGAATCAGGTTAATATGCAGTATATCCCCACTTAATTGTAAATATTAGGTAAAGACTTAAGGATTGATGAAAATTTGTTTGAAAGAGATTTGCAGATTTAAGTATGTCTTTGAAGTCAAGTCAAGAACAAATATAAGTTAACTAATTAGTCTATAGTTTATAGTATATTTTAGCAGTTTGGCCTAGTTGACATGCTTTTAGTAACACTCTTATGCAGGCATTGATGTTGGGGGATAATTTCAGTAGGTTGTGGTCAAACCACACACTTGTGTTGTGTCATATTAGGCTCTTGATTGACAATTATTGCAATGACAATTATTGTCTTGCTCTTGTGAGAGTCTTGTTTAGTGTAGCCTCTTGTTTAGAAGTTGAGCTTTTATATAGAGTTAACAAATTACAGATTTGATGTACCAACTTGATGGAAACGTGGCATCACGTTTGTCTGTGACCAATGTGTGGCTGCATGCACCTGTTAGTAATGGGTGTAGCTGCAATAGCATAACCTACAAAAAGTAATATATAATATAACATTCACACTATATAAGCCAGACACACACACACACACACACAGATATTATATATTGGGTGACCAGTAGCTTAAGCCTTGTGAGAGTGTGTGTAGCTCTCTGTTCACATCACCAACCTGAATGTCGCCGAACCCCTGTACAACAAGTCCTTGACAGTCCTTAACAAGCTTAACACAGTAAATCCCTTGTTAGGGTGACAAGGGAAATGTGCTTGAGGATGGTGAGAGCAAGAGACTGTTTTTTTCTTTCTGAGTGGGAGATGGTCCAGCCAAAAAAACCAAACTAATCCAAGCTGAGTCATGTAATATCAAGGCCAGTTCCACAACAAAACATGCATGTACACACATAAGAGTAGTATGGTGCATAAAAGAAATAACAATGACATTAACAAATCATACATTTTCTGCTTTCCACCTACCCCTTCCGTCTGCCTGACACAAGGTTGCTGCCATAAAAGGCAATGTAAACCACAAAAGGCATCCTAGTGTTTAACTTAAGAAGGCATCCGAGGACTGGAAACACACATACACGCAGGTAACAAAGACAGCTGTAGTTTGAATAACAGACAGAAACCATAAAATGATTCAAATTATATGTACATATATCCATACATGTATTTGTAGCGTTGAGGTAGTTTTTATAGGATTACCAATTTTGTTTGTCAGTTTTTGTCCTGCCCAGTCCTGTAATTTGTTT
Organism: Ancistrus triradiatus; assembly: GCA_025084515.1. Taxonomy (NCBI): domain Eukaryota; kingdom Metazoa; phylum Chordata; class Actinopteri; order Siluriformes; family Loricariidae; genus Ancistrus; species Ancistrus triradiatus. The sequence continues at coordinate 65,938 of JAJAGP010001423.1, forward strand.
TGGCCAATCAACACATGTTATGAGTTCATAACACAATGTATTAACACAAGTTACACTCACTGACAAAATATAATGCACCCAGATAGAAACACCTGTTTTGCTGCAAAACTTGGTATGCAGTTATGTAGCAGGCAGATATGGAAATGATTAAAGGTGTGGTCTGATTAGACAATGTGTATTGCCACAAGAGGGCGTAAAAGTGCTTCCCCTGTTGCTCTATAAAAAACCTCTCAAAGGCTACTTTTGGGGAGTATACATCTTGGTGAGAGATTGTGGCAGAGATCCTACATTTTTTCAGCAGGATAATGCTTGCGCAAGCATAGCATTAAAAAAGGTTTCCCAGGAATGTCTCTGCCAGACTGCAACAATTCCTTGGCCTGCCCAGTCAGCAGATTTATTGCCAGTCATGCAATTATGGGACCAGCTGGGATGCCAGCTTCGGCAAGCTATGAGTGCGTTTGATCTACATGCCCAGTTGTGGGCAAATGTGTCCTAGAGGCAGGTCTAGCACTCAACGATCTCTCAACAAGAGGTACACTACCCAAATGTAGCTTCTGAGAGCTACAGTGGTGCTTGAAAGTTTGTTAACCCTTTAGAATTTTCTATATTTCTGGATAAATATGACCTAAAACATCATCAGATTTTCGCACAAGTCCTAAAAGTAGATAAAGAGAACCCAGTTAAACAAATGAGACAGAAATATTATACTTGGTCATTTATTTATTGAGGAAAATGATTTAATTTTACTTATTAGCCAGTGGCAAAAGTATGTGAACCTTTGCTTTCAGTATCTGGTGTGACTCCCCATGTGCAGCACTAACTGAAACTAAACGTTTCCTGTAACTGTTTCCCATTTCCTGATCAGTCCTGCACACCGGCTTGGAGAAGTTTCAGCCCATTCCTCTGTACAGAACAGCTTCAACTCTGGGATGTTGGTGGGTTTCCTCACATTAACTGCTCACTTCAGGTCCTTCCACAACATTTCGATTGGATTAAGGTCGGGACTTTGACTTGGCCATTCCAAAACATTAACTTAATTCATCTTTAACCATTCTTTGGTAGAACGACTTGTTTGCTTAGGGTCGTTGTCTTGCTGCAGGACCGACCTTCTCTTGAGATTCAGTTCATGGACAGATGTCCTGACATTTTCTTTTAGAATTCTCTAATATAATTCAGAATTCATTGTTCCATCAATGATGGCAAGCCGTCCTGGCACAGATGCAGTAAAACAGGCCCAAACCATGAAACTACCACCACCCTGTTTCACAGGAATTAAGGTTCTTATGCTGGAATGCACTGTTTTCCTTTCTCCAAACATAACGTTTTCTTTTAAACCAGAAAGTTCTATTTTGGTCTCATCTGTTAAAAAAAAAAAAAACATTCTTCCAGTAGCCTTCTGGCTTGTCCATGTGATCTTTTTGTTCTTTTTGGAGAGCAGTGGCTTTTCTCCTCGCAACCCTGCCATGCACACCATTGTTGTTCAGTGTTCTTCTGATGGTGGACTCATGAACATTAACATTAGCCAATGTGTGAGAGGCCTTCAGTTTCTAAGAAGTTCCCTGGGGTCCTTTGTGTCCTCGCCAACTATTACACGCCTTGCTCTTGGAGTGATGTTTGTTGGTCGACCACTCCTGGGGAGGGTAACAATGGTCTTGAATTTCCTCCATTTGTACACAATCTGTCTGACAGTGGATTGGTGGAGTCCAAACTCTTTAGAGATGGTTTTGTAATCTTTCCCAACCTGATGAGCAATCAACAACTCTTTTTCTGAGGTCCTCAGAAATCTCCTTTGTTCGTGCCATGATACACTTCCACAAACATGTTGTGAAGAGCAGACTTTGATAGATCCCTGTTCTTTAAATAAAACAGGGTGCTCACTCACACCTGATTGTCATCCCATTGCTTGAAAACACCTGACTCTAATTTCATCTTCAAATGAACTGTTAATCCTAGAGGTTCACATACTTTTGCCACTCACTAATATGCAACATTGAATCATGTTCTTCAATAAATAAATGACCAAGTATAATATTTTTGTTTCATGTGTTTAACTGGGTTCTCTTTATCTACTTTTAGGACATCTGTGAAACTCTGATGATGTTTTAGGTCATATTTATGCAGAAATATAGAACATTCTAAAGGGTTCACAAACTTTCAAGCACCACTGTATTTTATAGAGCAGTGGGGTAGCACTTTTATGCCGTCTTGTGGCAAGATGGCACCTGCAATCATTTACATATCTGCCTGAGAAATAACTGCATTTTTGAGTTTTGCAGCAATCTGACATTTCTATACGCTTCATTTTTTTTGTCAATGACTATATTAAGCCCAAGTAGAAACACAGTTTGGCTGATAGAATACACCTAAAACAAATGGCCACTGGGAAAACAAAAACATAAAGATGTTTTTATTGTGTAAGAAAGAGCTGTTGATTTGTAAACATGCCAAACATGCCTTCTTCAAATATTTCACACTGTTTGAATATTTGAACTGGGTACACATGACCAGTTGAAGGCTGCAATCTGGTACCTTCTGTCCGTTCAAATGAATTCAATAGTATATACTAAACTAATAGGCATGTACGTACATTAGATATATACACATTCTAGAATATGAGTTTATAGGTTTATACTCGGGGAACACAGTAGCACAAATCATAGCCCCAGAGACCTGGATTCATATCATAGCCTAAAGACTGCCTGTCTGGAGCTAGCATGTTCTCCCCAGGTCTACAGAGGTTTCCTCTAGGTACTGGTTTCCTCCCACATTCCAGATGTGTTAGCTAGGTTTTGTTGTTGTTGTTGTTGTTGTTGTTGTTGTGTGTGTGTGTGCGTTAATAGTTAATTGGCCTACGTTCAGTCCTCATGGCATCTGAGTATAGTTTAAATCCATTTTGTGATGTTCAGTGTATTAATCAATTTGTAAATACTTTTGAAATATGCACATAGCTTTATTTGTAAATATGCACACACTGTAGTTAGTTTGGTTTATCCAGTACAGATAGTAAGAGAGAAGCAACAAGATGTAAAAGACTGAGACCATCTGACAATAGGCGGCATGGCAATATGATGACATTTAGTGACTTTTCAAGCAGGCTTTATCTACTTTCCTCTGAAAAAAAGTGACTCTATGTGGTATCGTTTTGACTGTGCAGGTGGTTATGAGATTCACTGAGGTCATGTTTAAAGCGTTCATACTTTTTTCACATTTGCCATAGTTCAAATATTATTTTCAACTGGAAATGCTGTTTAGAGTCAGGCACCAAAGCTGAGGCTGTGATGCTAATGTGGTTAGTTCATTTTAAATCACACACAAACACACAAGCACACTCATACATTTCACTAACTCAGGGGATGAGCTTCCACTGGCCAGCCAAAGACAACATGCTGTACACTCGCATACAAACGTCACATGTCAAGGAAACAACTGTACTTTGTGACTGATTTCCATCACAGCATGCGTTTCCCTCGATTCTTATATGCCCCTTTAATCCTGTGCCATACAGGCATATTGCACATATATAAGAAATGTCACCTGACAAATAAAGCCCTCAGTACACATTTAATGGCCTACTGCAGAAGGTAGACTGTCATTATCTTTGTACTGAAATGTCACAACCTGACATGCTGTCAATCAGCAATCAGATTACCTACCGCAATACTGGTATTTTGGTAGCATTTTGTATTTGTGTGTGTCTGTGGGAAACCCTTCTCACACACACTCCCATGCACAGCCATCTATTGTGTATGATTTCCTCTGGCTCCTCTGTCCAGCTAGGCCAAAAAAGAAGTGTTTATTTGACTAATGTTAAAATCTAGGCATAGCCAACGTTCATTCATATACATAAACACATAAACACTCCACACACACTGTACACAATGGTGTGTGGTGGTCATTCATGCGCTCTGTTAATGCATCCGGTGACAAATGTTGGCACCATGTTTGGAAACATGACTTCCCAGAATGTGATTGTTTCTTTGCCAGTTATGGAAACTGGCCACTGGCGCACTGTTCAGCATTGGCATTCATCAAAACTCCTGAACAAAAAACCTTCTTGCTGCAGAGCAAGCCTTTTTTACAGCAGACTTGCATCAGATGTTTTGAACATTTATGTTGTAACTGTCAGAAGTCGCATCTTTCCACCCACGCTGGCTCTTTGTCTTCTGTGTACTTATACAGACGCTGCTGTACGTCACTCCCTAACAGTCACTGTTGAGCAACACTAACTGAACATTCCTATCGGCTTAGAGGCCCCTGTCCTTCTCTACACCTGTTCCCGGTGTTCCTCCCTTAACGTAAGTGTGTATTAACATTCCTGCAGAAGAAGGCAGTTATACGCTCAGATATTTAGCTGTTGAGTTACTGCTTGTAATAATAAAACTGAATCTGGTGAGTTAATGGTATAAACAACCATTCAATCTAAAAAACTGTCTGGGAATTATACAATACCTGGCAGAAAATTATTGTATGCATGTTAGGACTGTGGTAGCCTAGCGGTTAAGGTACTGGACTCTGGACCAGAAGGTTAAGGGTTCAAATCCGATCTCTGCCAAGTTGCCACTGTTGGGTCCTTGAGCAAGACCTTTAACCTACAATTGCTTGGATTATAAGACTGTATCAATTGTAAGTCACTCTGGATAAGGGTGTCTGCTAAATGCTGTAAATGTAAATGTAAATGTAGAAGAAAAGCTACAACAACTAAACCCATACACTTACCTATAACATCCAAGCATCACATATATTCTAGTTAAACATGTTGTTCCAAAATCATTGGCATTAAGATGGAATTGCCTCCACCTTACAGCTATACAACTCATCTGCCTTTCTGTGACACATGGGTGTGCCACGGTGGCTCGGTGGATAGCACCCGCTTACTCACAGCAAGTAGGTCCTGGGTTCAATCCCAGGGTGGAGCAGCCTGGGTCTTTCATGTCCGGAGTCTGCATGTTCTCCCTGTGTCTGTGTGGGTTTACTTGGGTACTCTGGTTCCCTCCCACAGTTGAATAATGTGTATAAGGTTAATTGACTACGCTGACATTGACTTGAGTGTATATCTATGACTTGATGTAATTTTGTGTATAGATGTAACCTTGTGTCTGTCACTGAAATGGCCACTGATGCTGATAGTAATGTTAAATAAACCAATATATTTAACATTAAATAACTGACTCTGCTTGCCTGGTGTTTGCCTGTATTGCCTTTGTGGGTTTTTTAAAAAAATCAAATAAATCCTATATCCCACTAGCATTTTCCATGACAGAATAGGCGATGTGAGGCACAGATGTTGGCCAATTCATGAAATCTCAAAACCTCAAAACAACACCTCAAAATAAATTTGGCTGCTTCCATAAAGAGTCACCACAGCGGACCACCCACGTATTTGCTTTTGGCAAAGCTTTTTACACAGGATGCCCTTCCTGACCGAGTCCTCATCATTTATCTGGGATTGGTAGTGGCTGTGGTTTTTCCTACTCTGGACTGGACCCATCCCACCAACGTTACCATTTTCCAGCAGCTGACTTTTCCTACTCTGAAGTCACGAAAATGACCTCAAAATATCAAAACACAGTCCATGTCTTTCATATTATACATTGCTTTTGAATGTCAGTTGTTTGGGCAACATGGTTTCCCCTCTGATGCGTAGCTTCAAAGTGAAGACCTTTCTGAAATATTTGTAATTTGTAACTGTCATCTATGTAGGTGGAGGTCATGACCTAAGAAATATCTGGTTTACTCATCGTATACACATGGTGTAAGCAGGAAGCTTTTCAAATTTATTCCTGTAAACAGACGGATGAAAAAAAAGAAAAAGTTGTTATTGAACTGTGCCCAGTTACAGTTTACAGTTTCAAGTACACATGATGATGGTTCAGCTAGTCAATGTTTTGGGATTAGCCTTACAAGATCAGACCTGTCACTGTTATGAAGTTCAAGAGAAGGATACAGCCATAAAACAACAATCCTTCTGCCAAAATTTTACATATTTATATGATATGTAAAGCCGGTGGCCTTTTTGATCATATGCATTCATTTCATTCTTCCCCAGTAATTTCTGATTGGCTGGTTGAGTATGGGCAGCATAGGTTACAGCTGCACCACCATGTTCAGTGATAAATCTGAGATCAACCTTGACACAAGTCAGGATTGTTCTTGTACTTGTTGGATAACAAACTCTTGTGGAGGACTTTTGAATGCTAGTAAAGTTCAATTACTTCTGTTCCAATTTAAACATTTATTTGTACTCAGTATTATTTTAGATACACCAGCTACCAAGTAAACCCTAGTACCTGTAGAGTAGTCTTTAACCTTCTTTATGTGTGTACAGAAAAAAAGCTTCATCGTGTGCAGATCTCTGATCCCCTTTCCATCTACTGACACAAGTGGTACTGGATAAAAAGTTCTACTCTAGAGCAGGCAGAGCATGTCTGCCCCAGTACAAGCACTTTCATCTCTCTCTCGATACCAATGTTACTGCTGCTGTGGGAGATAGCCAGCATGGTTTGAATGACAGCACTTCAGTACCCAGGGTCCTTTAGCCAGGGTCCTCGAGCATTCATCCCTTGATGGTATCACTCTCAACATTGGTTAGAGTACTCAGCAAAGATAGATGCATATTTCTGCTTTCCCTGTCGAATGTTTGTAGCCAGAAATGATAAGGACGTGATATTTCACAGGAAATATCAAGTATACCCACTACAGTCAAAGCAGGCTGCATCCAGGACTGGTTTGATTTCAGACATTACGATGGGAAGTTAAACACATCATGATAGGTATGTAAGTAAAGCAAATATACCTTCAAAATAACAAAAACAAAAGGTTATAATTAGTAACTTAATGAGCAGTAATCAGTACAATCAAAATCAAATAAATTAATGGAAGGACCACCCTTTGCGTTTAAAACTGTAATATCTTAGGTACACTGGGGTGCAGTTATAGAAGGAAGCCAGTTGGCATGTTTTTACACTTCTGTGGAACTTGTTTGTTGTATTTGTTTAAATATCAGACTGAGTTCAGAGAGGGAGACAAACGCACAAAGCTTTATTCAAAGCTTTATTGACAGTTCTAGCAGTAAAAGCAGCTCAGAGCTATACCAAGAGTGTAGTCAAGAGCATACATTGAGTTCATCATAGGCAGGCAGTAAATACATGCATAGTATCCAGAGGGTGAGAAGACATGGAGTTCGGAAGACCACAATGTCACGTCAGGAGAATAAGGTAACAATTAATAACACAGGGGAACTTAAACTTTGAAGAATTAGGTACTGGTGCAGGAATTAAAAGGATGGCAAATCAGAATGAGGTAGGTAGTGAGTGAGCTTTGGAGCATGAGAACCAAAGGGTGAGGAGGCTATGTGGGTCAGTATGTGTTTTACCATTTTCAACGGGTCAATACATTTGGGGAGTATTTCTTACTTGCCTGTTTAAATCTGATGTCCCAGAGCCAGAGCAAATACTCTGTTGCTTACATTGGTCCACTGCTGGAGTCCAGGGTGGAGAGAGGTTCCAGGGAAAATGGTGGTTGGAAGGACAGAAGATTGGCTGTGGTTTGAGGCTATTTCTTCCCATTGGAGGAAAATAGACCAGTCTGCTGGGTTTTCATGGCAAGGAAAGGTGAAAGAACTTGCAGATGTCATGATTAGCCTGTTTGCACTGACTACTGGTTAGACAATGCTACCCAGAAGAAAGGCTGTTGGACATCTTGTGTTTGGCCATGAACAATTGCTACAATGCTAAGGATAACTCCAGGCCCCGACTATAGAGGATATCCTCCAGATTGCCTCAAAGACAAATTATGTGCAAAAATAGCATGTTGGTGGTTTGGAATTTGGATGGTATCTGGGTCAGAAGAATGAGAAATCAGCATTCAAAGACAGGATTGTATATCACTGGGATTTGGGGAGATCGGTCTTGAAATCTAGAGCAGTGTGTGAACAGGAGTGCTCAGGAACTGTCTTAGGTACCTTGCCCTGGGCACACACTGAGCACAAAGACATATATGTGTGTATGATGCACTGCATGGACTCCCACTGGCAATGCTAGCAAAGCTAGCAGCTATAGGGTTCCTTTCTCACCTGGGAGGCCAGAACAGAGGGAGGCTCGTATGCTCAGGCATTGAGGCAAGCACACAGGTGCACAGGAATGAACTTTCTTTCTGTGGGGCAGTGAATTAGATGCGAGTCAGGCACAAAACACACTCTTCATTGAATTCAGGGAAGACAGGTTCAGTAGGATTTACAGTTACATTTACAGCATTTACCAGACACCCTTATCCAGAGCGACTTCCAATTGATACAATCTTACAATCCAAGCAATTGTGGGTTAAGGGTCTTGCTCAAGGACCCAACAGTGGCAGCTTGGCAGAAGCGGGATTTGAACCCTGGACTTTCTGGTCCATAGGCCAATATCTTAACCACTAGGTTACCACTCTTTGCTCAGTGGCATATGAGAAAAGGTATCAGCTTTTAAATTCTTTAACAGGAGATGGAAGGAGATGGATCTGGACTTAGGAAACAAATAAGGACCAGACTGCACCTGATGTGGGGTGAGCCTTACACCAGATCTATGTGAACTTCTAGGATTAGCCATTAATTTGTTGGTCAAATTAGAGTCAGGTGATTTAAATCAATGAGATGACAATCAGATGTGAGCAGGCACCCTGTTGTATTTAAAGAGCATGGATCGATCAAAGTCTGATCCTCACAACTTGTTTTTTGAAGTGTATCATGCATATTTTTTATGTTCATCAGGAGTGTTTGACCAACAAAGTCACTCCAAGAGCAAGGTCTGTAATAGTCCACAAGTCAAGTCAGTCCAGTCAGCTGTATTTCTATAGCGCTTTTTATAATAGAGCATTATCTCAAAGCAGCTTTACAATTTTAGATTATCTTTTAAATTATAAGGCCAAGCCCAAACTGAGCAAGCCTAGGGCAACACTGGCAAGGAAAAACTCCCTAAACATTATAAGAAAGAATAATTGGGAGGACCAAGATTCCTTATTGAAACTGTGTCTGTTACCCGCATCTGCCCTAAACGTAAACGCTCTCAAAAAGTCTGTTTTAATAACCTCATTAGTATAAACACAGATAGCTGCCAAAGAAATAACAACATTAGACTAAAGCTAGGATTACTTAACATTAGATCACTTACAAACAAAGCAGTGATTGTAAATGAAATGATCACTGATAAACGCTTACACGCTCTCTGTCTCACTGAAACTTGATTAGACCTGATGAATATTTAGCCTTAAATGAAGCCTCACCTCCTGGGATACAGTCATGGTAGTCGCCCTCGTCCTAATGGTCGGGGGGGAGGCATAGCCACAATTTTTGACAAAGAGTAGGTGTTACAGCTAAATCCCATTACAAGGCTAATTCTTTTGAAAAATACTGATTCTTTAATGTGACTGATCCATCGTTATGGAAGTCAAAACCACCACTCTTTTCAGCTTATCACTATTTACCACGCCCGCCTGGTCCCTATCAAGGGAATTTCTTCAGGAATTTGCTAACTTTCTTTCTGCTTACTACTTGTCAACAGATAAGGCTTTAATTGTAGGTGATTTCAAATATTCACTTTGACAATGAGCAGGATCCACTTAAAATTGCTTTCGAGTCCATCTTAGAATCCATGGGTATCACTCAGAATGTGATGTGACCAAACCACCGCTGTTAATCATACTTTAGACTAGTATTAACATTTGGTATCAATATAGATAACCTTGATGTTTTCCCACAAAGTGATTCGATTACAGATCACTATCTTTTAGTATTTGAGCTATCTCTAATAATTAAAAATCCTTCTGCCTCGTTTTATCACACCAAGCGCACTATCACAATCTGCTACTCCAGCTGCGTTTATTAAAAAACCTACCAGACTTAAAATTTAATACCACCTACGGAGATCAATCATCCTTGAGTGTGTAAAGGAGCAATTAGAATGTGTGCTTCGCTCAACCCTGGACACGACTGCCCCTGCTAGGGTCAAACGTATTTAGGGAAAAAAGGCTAGCACCATGGTATAATGGACCACACCCGTACCTTAAAGCAAAAAGAACACGGCATTTAGAGCGCAAGTGGAGACATAGTAAATTGGGAGGTGTTTAAGATTGCTTGGAGGGACAGCATGGCAGAGTATAAGCATGCCCTCACTAAAGCTAGAGCTGCAATACTTCTCTTCAATCATAGAGAAAAACAAGAAGAAATCCAAGATTTCTCTTTAATACAGTCTCCAAATTAATAAAAAACCTCACAGAAAGTGACTCTCCCATTCTGTGTAATTTAACAGTAATGATTTCATGACTTTCTTTAATGATAAGATAGAAAACATTAGGCATAAAAGTCAATGCTCAGTCACATCACCAAATTGTTCAGCAACCTTCCAGATACAGCACTAGTGAAGACATCTGTTCAATTAGCTGTAAATCAAGATTAGAATCTTTTACCCCAATTACTAATACTGAACTATCCGCACTGGTCAGCTCGTCCAAGTCATCAACATTGTTTGTTAGATCCAATTTCCTACACGTCTACTCAAACAAGTATTACCTAGTGTTATAGACTAGTGTTAGTTATTTTAAATTTCATCCTTACTTTAGGTTTATGTGCCCAAAATCCTTTAAGTCTGCCGTTATCAAACCACTGATTAAAAAAGCCAATTTTGACCCTTGTGTGATATCTAATTATAGACCAATTTCAAATCTACCACCCATTTCTGTCCAAAATCTTAGAAAAAGCCGTCTATCAGCAGCTCTGTAGTCACCCTCCAAAGGAATGAAATTTATGAAAACATTTCAGTCTGGCTTCAGGCCCCATCATAGTACTGAAACAGCATTACTTAGGGTACTAAATGACTTGTTAATGTCCCTCAGATAAGGGAGGTGTTTCTTTTTTGTTCTGTTAGATTTAAGTGCAGCATTTGACACTTATAGATCCATGATGTTTACTAAACAGACTAGAAAAATACTGTAGGTATTAAGGGATCAGCACTTTCTTGGTTTAAATCCTACTTAACTGACCGGGGGTACCAGTTTGTTCATATAAATAATCTAAGATCTACTAAGCTCTCAAAAGTGAAGTATGGCATGCCTCAGGGGTCAGTGCTTGGCCCGCTTTTATTCTCTCTGTACATGCTGCCACTAGGCTCAGTTATTCGTAAACATGGCATTAGTTTCCACTGCTATGCAGATGATACACAGCTGTACATATCAAGCCAAAACCTAATGACAGCCTTACAATCAACAAAATCGAGGACTGTGTAAAGGAAATAAAAGATTGGATGTATTTTATTTTCTCTTACTTAACTCAGATAAAAACTGAGGTTCTATAGTGGGACCCAGGCTGTGAGAGACAGGTTTAGCTACATCTATCCTAAATCTAGATGGCTGTCCAGTATTGCCCAGTCCGTCTGTAAAAAAAACTTAGGTGTCACATTTGATTCAGATCTCTCCTTTGATGCGCACATTAGCAGCATCACTCAAATTGCTTTCTTTCAATTACGTAATATCGCTAAACTTAGGAAATATCCTCTCTTTTAATGATGCAGAAAAACTTGTTCATGCGTTTATAACCTCAAGGGTGGATTACTGTAACGCCTTACTTACTGGATGCTCTAGTAAATCTATAAATAAATTTCAGTTTAGTTCAAAAACGCAGCTGCCCGAGTGCTAACTCGAAACTAGAAAAATTTGATCATATCACTCCTGTTCTATTATCATCACTACACTGGTTACCAGTCAAATTCCGCATTGATTACAAAATACTTCTTATAACTTATAAAGCTCTACATGGCCTGGCCCCACATTATCTGAGTGAACTCTTAGAGTTTTTTACAATCCAACTCGTCTACTTCGTTCGCAGGGTGCAGGGACTTCTTTTAGTTCCTAGAATTAAAAAAAGTCACAGCAGCGGGGAAAGGCTTTCTCATACATGGCCCCCCAACTATGGAATAAACTTCCCACTTTCGTTCGAGATTCAGACACCCTCCAAAGTTTTAAGTCTAGGCTAAAGACATACTTATTTACGCAGGCTTTTGACTAGATTTAGACCAGGATGCATGGCTTGGGTCGCTGGGGCCGGAGTCGGGAGGTTCATGTGGGGGCCTGCCTGCCTTGTCCGCTAGCCGGGAGTGTCGAGGTGGGCGGTTGGCTTGTGAACTGGGCTTCGGTCCTCGTGATCTTGACTCGTGCATCCTTGCCTTAGAATAAGGGCAGAGCTGGGGGTTCATAGTCAAAGAGTCTTATGGTGATCAGAGACGTTGGGTTGCTGTCTTCTGGCCTCTCGTGGGGTTGCCAATGTCTCATGTGATCCCTATTGGCTGTGTTTCCTACCAGTTCTCCTCTTTCTAGCTTTCTAGCTATGCTGCTATAGCTAATGCTGCCGGGGGTCTCATGCTACACTTGGCATCAGTGATTGACATGGCATCAGTGATTGTTAATAAACACTTGTGCTCTTAAATCAATAAACTTAATTACATTTTCTGTTTTCTCTCCGTTTTGCTGTGTTCCGGCAGTTCCGGCCCCCACACATGATGTTCATCTGCTGGAGCTCCACTCAAGCTGCTTCCGTCATCAACTTCAGCCCCATCATACCCGGGCCACTTTAATGTCGATGTGCATACTTCACATTCTATTCGAACTTTGACCTCCATGACTTTTAGTTTCGCTCTTAGATTTATCATCTACACCGCCCAAGGAGGTTGGGTCCCTTTTTGAGTCTTGGTCCTCCCAAGGTTTCTTCCTAGAACTAGGGAGTTTTTCCTTGCCACTGTCGCCCTAGGCTTGCTCAATTTGGGATTGGACGTAGTTATTAGGAGATAATCTAAACTTGTAAAGTTGCTTTGAGACAATGCTCCATTGTAAAAAGCGTTATATAAATAAATCTGACTTGACTTGACTTGACTTAAACGGGACCCATTCTCCTTGGGCAGTTTAAATGTTATATGTATACATATATCTACATGTCCCTGTGTGAAAAATTGATTGCCCCCTAAAAATAATAACTGGTTGGGTCACTCTTAGCAGCAACGACTGCAACCAAGCATTTGCCATAAGTTGCAATGAGTCTTTTTCAGCGTTGTGGAGGAATTCTGGCCACTCATCTTTGTAGAATTGTTGTAATTCAGCCACATTGGAGGGTTTTCGAGCATGAACGGCCTTTTTTCAGGTCATGCCACAGCATCTCAATAGGATTCAGGTCAGGACTTTGACTAGGCCACTCCAGAGTCTTCATTTTGTTTTTCTTCAGCCATTCAGAGGTGGACTTGCTGGTGTGTTTTGGATCATTGTCCTGTTGCAGAACCCAAGTTTGTTTCAGCTTAAGGTCACAAACAGATGGCCGGACATTCTCCTTCAGGATTTTTTGGTAGACAGCAGAATTCATAGTTCCATTTATCACAGCAAGTCTTCCAGGTCCTGAAGCAGCAAAACCGCCCCAGACCATCACACTACCACCACCATATTCTACTGTTGGTATAATGCTCTTTTTTTTTAATGATGTGTTACTTTTATGCCAGATGTAATGGGACACACACCTTCCAAAGAGTTCAGTGTTTGTCTCGTCAGTCCACAGAATGTTTTCCTAAAAGTCTTGGGGATCATCAAGATGTGTTCTGGAAAAATTGAGATGAGCTTTAACATTCTTTTTGCTCAGCAGTGGTTTTTGTCTTGGAACTCTGCCATGCAGGCCATTTTTGCCCAGTCCCTTTCTTATGGTGGAGGCATGAACACTGACCTTAACTGAGGCAAGTGAGGCCTACAGTTCTTTGGATGTTGTTGTGGGGTCTTTTGTGACCTCTTGGATGAGTCGTCGCTGTACTCTTGGGGTAATTTTGGTCGGACGACCACTTCTGGGAAGGTTCACCACTGTTCTATGTCTTTGCCATTTGTGGATAATGGCTCTCACTGTGGTTGGCTGGATTCCCAAAGTTTTAGAAATGTCTTTATAACCCTTTCCAGACTGACAGATCTCAATTACTTTCTTTCTCAATTGTTCCAGAATTTCTTTGGATTTCGCAATAATGTGTAGCTTTTAAGGATCTTTTGGTGTCCTTTGCTTTGTCAGGCAGGTCCTAGTTAAGTGATGTCCTGACTGAGAACAGGTGTGCCAATAATCAGGTCTGGGTGTGACTAGAGACAGTGAACTCAGGTGTGATAAACCACAGTTATGTTTTAACAAGAGGGGGGCAATCACTTTTTCACACAGGGCCATGTAGGTTTGGATTTTTTTTCTCCCTTAATAATAAACACCTTCATTTAAAAACTGCATTTTGTGTTTACTTGTGTTATCTTTGACTAATATTTAAATTGGTTTGATGTTTCGAAACACTTAAGTGTGACAAACATGCAAAAAAATAGGAAATCAGGAAGGAAATCACTTTTTCACACCACTGTATCTGGAATAAAGAAAACACTGCATTCAGATAGGAACTGTATTCTGTCAGTGAAACATTTTGGTGGTAGTATCATGGTTTGGGCCTGTTTTGCAGCATCTGGGCTTGGATGGCTTGCCATCATTGATGGAACAATTAATTCTGAATTAGTCTGTAAACTGAATCTCATGAGAATGTGGGACATGGAGCAAGAGCGGTGTCTCACGGGAATTTTGAACATATTAAGTGTAAATACTGTAAATAAATAGTGAGTCTTACTGGTGCAGATTTACTGAAGTTAAAAATTCTGTAATGTTCAGTCTAATTCAGCATAAAATTCTGATCCCAATTCCCAAGTTACTGATCAATAGCTGGTTCCAAGATTCTGCCACTTTGGCCGTGGGTAATCATCATAAAGAGAATCAGTGCATCCATGTGTTGAAAAAAAAGTGCACTCTCAAGATGTTTTCTTCTGGGCAAAAATGCTCCCACCCACACTCCCTTCACTGCTACTGAATCTCTTGCGTTCAAGGGTGACCCAAAATGACACGTTGAAAGTCGTTTGTCCAATGAGTGTTAATCTTTTGCACTATTGAAAAAGTGAGTATGTGATCATGTAATACACATAGAGACATTTTATTTGTGCTATTCACAGGACGGGGGGCGTCATGGTGGTGCAAGTGGTTAGCGCAGTGGCCTCACAGCATTGAGATCCTTAGTTCTATACTGACCCTGGACTCTGCCTATATGGAGTTTACAAGTCCCCCATGTGTTCGTGTTGGTTTACTATGGATGCTCCGGTTTCCTCCAACATTCCAAAGACATGCATTAGTTTGACTGGTCACTCTAAATTGGCCCATGACCAGTTTTTTTTATATAACCTTGACGATGCAACGTCCAATATAACTAATAATCAAACAATTCACAAGTAGGAGTTTTGGGCGATGTAAATACTTTGGGACTGTGTTAGCCTAGCGGGTAAGGTACTGGACTATGGACCAAAAGGTCCAGGGTTCAAATCCCACCTCTGCCAAAGCTGCCACTGTTGGGTCCTTGAGCAAGGCCCTTAACCCACAATTGCCTGGATTGTAAGACTGAATTGTAAGTTGCCCTGGATAAGGGCGTCTGCCAAATGTTGTAAATGTAAATGTAAATATATAGACAGTGTAAATACGACTATTTTTTAAAACTAAAAGTGAAAATCTTATGTTAAATCTTATGTTACTTATATTAATTCTTCATGACTTAGAATTTAAATGTAAACAAGATTTTTTAACATCTAAATGTAAACAATGTACTTTGAGAGAGAGAGAGAGAGAGAGAGAGAGAGAGAGAGAGAGAGAGAGATCACACAATGTACATTATTCTGTAAGTATTAGTTTCCTGTGGCAGAATGAAGTGTGCTTACGCCAGTGTGATAACAATATGCTTTTGTTAAGTTTTGTACCCTCTCTGCCAGACAAATATCAGGACCTGCGAAAACGTGGTTCCTGCCGGAAGGCTGCATGTGTGTGGAAAAACAACAGTTACAGTAATCTAGCTGTGACAGTCCAATGACCTTTCATGTTGTTAAGTGCTTCTGTTTATTTTGCACACGTGTATACACATTTGAGCAGACAGTAAGACAAGCTGTACTGTTCTTTGGTTGATTCTACAGTGTCATACATCCTGTTGTGTAAGGCCTGTAAACAGGAAGATGGGATTATGCCAGTCACAATTGTAAAATTGTATTGACTGTAACAATTAGCCTTTGTTGTTCGCTCTGCCACTTGTTATTTTTATTATTATTAGTAATAGTAATATTTTAATTAATTCACTAATTTTGTATAGCTACAGTGGTGTGAAAAAGTGTTTGCCCCCTTCTTGATTTCCTATTTTTTGGCATGTTTGTCAAACTTAAGTGTTTCGGAACATCAAACCAATTTAAATATTAGTCAAAGACAACACAATTAAACACAACATGCAGTTTTTAATTGAAGGTGTTTATTATTAAAAGAGAAAAAAAAAATCCAGATCTACATGGCCCTGTGTGAAAAAGTGATTGCCCCCTAAACCTAATAACTGGTTGGGCCACCCTTAGCAGCAACAACTGCAACCAAGCGTTTGTCATAACTTCCAATGAGTCTTTTACAGAATTATGGAATTTTGGCCACTCATCTTTGCAGAATTGTTGTAATTCAGCCCCATTGGAGGGTTTTCGAGCACGAATGGCCTTTTTCAGGTCATGCCACAGCATCTCAATAGGATTCAGGTCAGGACTTTGACTAGGCCACTCCAGAGTCTTCATTATGTTTTTCTTCAGCCATTCAGAGGTGGACTTGCTGGTGTGTTTTGGATCATTGTCCTGCTGCAGAACCCAAGTTCGTTTCAGCTTGAGTTCACGTACTGATGGCCGGACATTCTCCTTCAGGATTTTTTGGTAGTAGACAGCAGAATTCATAGTTCCATTTATCACAGCAAGTCTTCCAGGTCCTGAAGCAGCAAAACAGCCCCAGACCATCACACTACCACCACCATATTTTACTGTTGGTATAATGTTCTTTTTCTGAAATGCTGTGTTACTTTTACACCAGATGTAATGGGACACACACCTTCCAAAGAGTTCAACTTTTGTCTCGTCAGTCAACGACTTTTCCCAAAAGTCTTGGGGATCATCAAGATGTGTTCTGGAAAAACTGAGACAAGCTTTAATGTTCTTTTTGCTCAGCAGTGGTTTTTCGTCTTGAAACTCTGACATGCAGGTCATTTTTGCCCAGTCCCTTTCTTATGGTGGAGGCATGAACACTGACCTTAACTGAGGCAAGTGAGGCCTACAGTTCTTTAGATGTTGTTGTGGGGTCTTTTGTGACCTCTTGGATGAGTCATTGCTGCGCTCTTGGGGTAATTTTGGTCGGCCAGCCACTCCTGGGAAGGTACACCACTGTTCCATGTCTTCACCATTTGTGGATAATGGCTCTCACTATGGTTCACTGGAGTCCAAAGCTTTAGAAATTGCTTTATAACCCTTTCCAGACTAATAGATCTCAATTACTTTCTTTCTCAATTGTTCCTGATTTACACCTACACCTAACCCTGAGCTTAACCTCAGTTACCTAAAGCAAAGTCTTTTGACATTTTCAAAAGCTACAGTTTTTGTAAACAAGCTGTTATCATTGTGGGTAGTCAAAAATGTCAGAGGTTTCTACACACACATTAGAGGTAAATAATTCTTTATAGAAACTCCAGCAAAAATAACAATGTTAAACAACAAATCAAATGAAGATTCAAAACTGAAAAGTCTTGATTGGAAACCATAATTAAGTATGATGACATATACGACATCAGTGATAATCAAGATTAAACCCAGTTAGGGTTTCAGCTGTTCCAGAATTTCTGAATCTGTGACCTGTATATGGTAATGATACATTCATGGACAGTTAGTGACACTTGTTTGTTCCATTTGTGAGGTCCAATGGTCACCTTCACAGTCACATAGCTGACTCAAGGACAAAGCTATGACCAGACAAACATGGGCCGATGACATATAGACTCTCCAAAGTAGTACAAAAACATCCGGCTCTGTCTCTCATTGTCATTTTATTCCAGAACAGTGCAAACACAAGTATAAAAGATCTCGATATGAAATTTACATTCACATATATCACCATTGCAATCAGTACATTGCAACCCCAAAAAATAGCACATATATTTAAGGTTATCAGTAAAATACTTTCAGATTTTTCTGCAGGTTTCATACATACATTAAGTTAAACCCGTATCAAATATGAAAATATCTAATTAACATATCTGTGTGTATTTGTGTTTTACTGTGCACACACTATGTGTTACTAAAGTTGTAATATTTAGGATGGCAGAATGTTACTGCTGCTTACAAATAGAAAATAGAACCATTTTGTCATGTGGCTACATTTGTTTGATCATTAAAATCTTAATTTTAAAATTAAAATAAAAGGCTTTCTCTAAATAAAATGAAGATTTTGGCTTTTCATTTATGATTGACGCTGGCCTGTGGACTGGTGCCACTAGTGGGAAGGGTCATTTTGAAGATTCAAAAAGTCTGCACCCATCATTATCATTTAGAAAAACATTTTTCACTTATATGAACAATGGTATTATTTAAACATCTATTTCAAGGCGTCATCAGCAAATAAACTCCACACTAAAGTGCTTGTGATCCTTGACGCACTAAAACAATGCATAAAGTCTGGTCAATTTGTATGTCAGTCAAATAGTTAACATTGTGGTGTTGTATTGTGGTAATGGTATCTTTTTAGGGACTCTTTTATTACAACAAACCCCACCCATGACTGATGATGCCCTGGCATTGGCCCTGGATTGATGTTTTCATACAGAAAATGAAATTATATTTGTCCTCTTAAGCCTGTTTTAACCTGGTTACAAAGAAGCTCCAAACGAGACTCCTTACCAGCTTTTGCATTCAATGAGTGAATAAAAACACATGATTAAAGTAATGTTAATGTATACTGCACTATTTTACACTAATATACCAACAAGTTATTTGTCTGACTCCTTGATTTCTTAACACTAATTTCTCTATCAGTAATATCCAAAAGACGTGCACTCATACTTACAAAATGTTGTGCTTATGTTTTATGTTTGCACCTCAGCAGAGGCATTGTCTGTGTGGAAGGGATTGCCTTAGTGTTGGTCCAGAAACCATAAACATGATGACTGTAGTTGAGCTACAAAATCCCAATCTAGTCACATGAATAAGTGTGCTTTGACCTGACATACATGAATATATACGATATTCATGATTTCAGAATAATTTAAGAGGTTTACTGGTTAGCCATTATAAAGTTGGGCAGTGATTTCAGAACACTTCTGTTCAAAGAGTCTTTTCTGAGTCTTTGACGACACTACCTGTCTGACAACCTGAAGGTTTCAAAAGTCAGTTTGAATGGAAGCATAAACCAGGCTTTAGTATATTTTAAGTGCCATCAGCTGTAGACATTATTATCTTAAAAATGTCTTTGTCGTTGATTAGGGTGATCTCATATTGACCATGTGGCAGAAATCTAACCCTTAACTGAATTAGTATTGAATTTTTATGAAGTACAAAAAACCCCTATTAACACAACCACTTGTCACAATTATTGTTTGTTAAACTCATTAAGTAGCGTACATAACAAATTACCTTATCCTTTCATCAACATGAGGATGATTAGAGAATGCACAAACAGAATGAATCAGGAAATATGAAAATAATTCAGTGTAAAACAATCGATGCTGTTATAAACCTGCCTGAAAGAGAACAAAACTGTATTTTGCCAGTTAGAGAACCAAAAAATAATCCATGTATTATGATGATACCCTGTACTGTTATGTTTGTAAAGAAAGGTTGCACCAACTGCTAACTTGTGACATGGTTTTGTTAAAAAATACTTTTGATCATATTTCATCTTGCAACAAGTGCTAACCCTTCTGGAGTTGATTGCATGGTTCATTTTTGGGTTTAATGGACATTGGGTTATAAGCAACAAAACTCTGTGCACTTTGAAACAGTGCATTTCTTTTGTGTTCAGTTACATGCCTTTGTCACTAAATAGGAATGTCTTAGTCAAGACTGAATTCCTCCGCACTTAGATTAAGGAAAATATAGTCCACCAAAACCCAGTTAAGACACCCAACATCTAAACATCCCACAGTTTCACATGAAGCTAAATGTGGTACCCTTGGTGGAACCAGTGCATATAAAATTACATTTTTAAAAAACAACATCATAAGTGAAATCAAACACAATATCACAAAATTATGCTACAATAGAACACTGGAATTGATATGTTAGTAACGAAATGTGTTGGCACAAAGGAATACACCTACACCAACAACCCCTGGATAGTACAGCCTCAAGAGCCAAAAGAAGGCAGCAATGCTACAATACTCCCAAGCATTCTCCACCACTTCACAGCACCATGCATGGAAAGCAAACAAGCTGTCAAAAAGGTTTAAAACAAAAAACACAGTAAAATTGAAGAAAAGGCCACTCTTCTGTACTCATGCAGTGCAGCTAAAAAGCCTTTTTTCATTTTCATTGACAAGTTTAACCCTTTTGTGCATTTTTTGCATTATTCATGCATTAGGGAAACACTGCACTTAGCAAAAAAGAGCAGACAAGGTAGAACTCTGGCATGCGAAGAGGGACATGCAGAACATCACTCCCTAGGCATACTTGAAGAAATATCAAAGCTATAACAACATTTCACCAAAAATGTAAAAAATATGCATGAGAGACCATCTGAATATTCTTTAATCTATATGTAAAGTTTAACCCTTCAATGAACCTCTGAGCAGAAAACCAAGCCTAGAACCCTTTTGCATTCTGAATGCATAATGATCCAGATACTCTGAGAAAGCGTTACAGAAACCACTATCAATGCAGGTTTGATATTGTGCTCCTTTCTGTGGAAGCACAAAGCTATATCTTGTTTCTTAATCACACTGGGACTGATACTTTCTCCCAGCCAAAGATTGTTCAGGCTATTAATAACAACAACCACTCAGCGATCACTTTATTAGGTAACCTCCTTCTTTCTACACTCATTGCCCATTTTATCAGACCCACTTACCATACAGAAGCACTGTGTAGTTCTGCAATTACAGACTGTAGTCCATCTGTTTCTCTACATACTTTGCTAGTCCTGTTTACTCTGTTCTCTAATGGTCAGGACCCTCACAGATCAGATACTATTTAGGTGGTGGATCATTCTCAGCACTGCAGTGACACTTATGTGGTGGTGTGTTAGTGTGTGTTGAGCTGGTACAATGGGATCAGATGCAGCAGTGCTGCTGGAGTTTTAAAACATCGTTCACTTACTGTCCACTTTATTAGACACATCTACCTTATCGCTCCACCTTGTAGATGTAAAGTCAGAGACAGTAGCTCATCTGTTGGTGCACAGTTGGTGTTAGTCATCCTCTAACCCTTCACCAGTGCTCACAGGCCGCTGCCTACAGGATGCTGGTGGCTGGACATTTTTGGTTGGTGGACTATTTTCAGTCCAGCAGTGACAGTGAGGTGTTTAAAAGCTCCAGCAGCACTGCTGCGTCTGATTCACTCATACCAACACACACTAACACATCAGTGTCACTGCAGTGCTCATACCCCACCACCCGAATAGGACCTGATCTGTAGGGGTCCTGACCATTAGAGAACAGAGTAAAGGGGACTAAAACAGATGGACTACAGTCTGTAATTGGATAACTACTAAGCTTCTGTATGGTAAGCGAAACTGATAAAATGAACAACGAGTACAGAAACAAAGTGTACCTAATAAAATTGATCGATGAGTGTCCATTTACCAGAATTTGGTCTCTGAATGCACAGTATCAGTACAGTTCTTGCAGTTCACTCCAAAGGCAACATCAACAAATACTTTGAAGTTTAGAAGTACTGTACTGTACTGTACAACATGAGTAGTGATGTGTCTCGTGTTATATACTTCCTAATGACTAAAGAGGAACACCAACAGGATTTTACTTTGTTAAGCCAAGTGGCTTCATAACTCTTATTCTCCCTGACAGTAATTCAAAATTTATTTTTCAGTCATACGGACAGTTTTAAACAAATCACACACACACACACACACACACACTTACTTATGCAATATATATTCTAATATAATTTAATATCAAATTTAATATAACATTTTATTACAGCGCTGTTTCTATTCTAAATATATTGTCCCATATGCTCTGAAGTGTTAATGCCTTGGCATTAATTATCATTATCAATAATCATTGCTCTCTATTTTTATAGACAAATAAACACACAACGAGCAGTGCGTATTTGTTTTGTTGGTGTGAAGCTGCCAGTACTGGAGAACACATGCTCCTTTGAAGGAGCCCCTGATATCTAGCTGGACTGAGGAAGACTCATTAAAGCAGACACACACATTCAAACTCCAACATACACACACGAAGAGACAAACCTGCTAATTATGTTTGCATGTGTGTCGGGGAGGGTTACTCTCTATATCTGAATGTCTGTCTGCTACCTCATTGAAATTATAATCACCCTGTGAAATTGAAGACAGAAAGACTTTCTCTCTGTTCTCAAACCATTTCTGTGCATTTCTAGTCTTGCATTTCGTCTTTTACATTCGCAGTTCATCCACCTGAGTCCGTCTTCATCCATTTATTCCTCACCTTTCCCTCTCCCCTTTGAATCACTAACAGGTTGGTTTCCAAAAAAAACATCTCGTCAGTCACACCTCCATCTCCATGTCCACGGAAACAGAGGGCAGGTAAAGGATGCTGTTGTTGGAGGTGGTGGGGCCTGGGCCAACATTCTGTGCTTTGACCCCGTAACTGCTCACGGTCGGGCCGGGGCTCAGGTTGGTCCGGATGCATGGGCTCGTATGGCGCTCCAGGCTTTGGGAACGGGTTTGGGGATGGCCCTCGTGAGACCAGCCCTCTAGGAAGTAGGTCAGCATTTGACCTTTGCCTTTCACACTGACCTGGCCACGGCACAGGAAGTGGTAATGTCCAGAAAGGAGACGGAAGACATCTTCAGTCACCTTCCAGAACACAAGAGTGACAAGAGTAAGGATATTTGGCTGTTCACAACAGAGAAATGTCGCTACTTAAAAACTCAGACTTACTTGAAAGAGATAGAACAGGTTAGTTTTTATGGGTCTATGAGCGTGGGCATGTACTCAATAGAATGGGGACAAGTGTGTGTGTGTGTGTTTGTGTGTGTGTGTGTGTGTGTGTGTGTGTGTGTGTGTGTGTGTGTGTGTGTGTGTTGCTGTATTTGTGAGGGCTAAATGTCCTGACAACGATAGGAAAACTTCATGGCTTATTTTCACCATGTATGTAATCCAAGCAAAAGTTTCCATGCTGGAGACATGGTTGTGTTCAAAATGAATCACTAACTCCTTAGTATTGTCCCTAGTCCATCATCAGTATTTAGGGAGCCTATCTAGTTGACAAGCTAAGTAGCACTCAAAACACAGCCAAACTCTATAACGCTTCCTCCTCATCGTGTCAGCAAACAAACCCTTAAACGTGTCTCTTAAACAAACTCTCGAGTGCCTGAAACTGAGTTATGAACTGACCTGAACTTAATTATGAATTAAAGTTAGTAAAAGCACTGTGCTGTTCATGTTTGGTTGACCGGCACAGAATCGGTTATATGAGACCGCCTGAAGCTGATCATGCTAAAACCGGCCGAATCTGTTATATGTAAATAATGAAGGCTTTGATTACTAAAGGGTTTACTTCACCCCACAAAATTACAGAGTCTTTTCCAGCTGTTAACAGACTGTTTCTAGGCTGTGGTGTATATTATGCTACCTGGCTAGCGAGCTTTACCCAGCATGCTGTTCAGTAATGTAGTTCTACTCAGAGCTCAGCAGTGCTCGTATTTGTTAGAGCTGTGTTTCTGCTATGCACTGGTAAGGAGGTATATGAAAATTGCATACCGTACGGGAATGGTTGAACCAGCAAACCGGCCAGTAATAAGCTCCAGTAATCATTATGTCAATGGATAGTCCTCATAAGTATAGCGAGACAAGTATGTGTGTGTTACCTGAATCTTGCCCTGTACTCCAGTGCTGTCCATTCTGCTGGCTACATTGACTGTGTTTCCCCAGATGTCATATTGAGGCCTACGTGCACCAATGACTCCTGCAACCACTGGACCTACATTTATACCTAATCAGCCAAACAATTAGTCAGAAAATATTCAAATTATTATAAAAATAATCAATTATCTGTTCATTCAAGTGTATATTTATCCATTTATCCAATCAGCCATCTTTCCTACCATTACCCTATTTTTCGGACCATAAAGCGCACCGGATTATAAGACGCAATATTAACGATCGGCTGCTAACGGGTATATTTTCATACATAAAGCGCACCAGGTTATAAGACGCATTACATGAAACAAAACTCTCAAGTTCCGTCGGAAACTCAGTTTGGTCTTTACCTGGTGCAGGGCGTCTTCTTGCTTCCTCCACTTCCGTACCATTTCATTCGTTAATGTTGAATTCTCTCGCAGCTGCTCTATGTCCATGTTGTACTGCGTGACTGATAGCGTTAAGTTTGAAATCCACTTCGAAAATGAATGAATGAATGCACGTACCCTAATGCTGAAGCACATACTGTATTACTCCGCGATGCTGCGCACTACGGTTGCCATAAGCTTCGTAACTTACCAAGACCGTGCTAAAACATTTTGACAGATTTATAAGCGCCGTGTACCATCTACAGTCGGTTCTAGGTCAGAAAGCACAACCAGAATTAACTCATACATTAGACGCACCGCATTTTTAGGCGCACTGTCGATTTTTGAGAAAGTTAAAGGATTTTAAGTGCGCCTTATGGTCCGAAAAATATGGTAATCTCAAAATCTGTCTGTCCACCCATCCTGCAACCAATCAGTCATCCATCCACCTATCAATCCATCAGTCATTCCATCTATCCATTCATATATAAATATATCCATCCATCCTATCAACCAACCAACCAACCATCCTTTTTTAATCCATTCATACAATTAAACAAAAAGCCAGCATCTTTTCATTCATCTACCAATCCATTTGTCCTTCCTTTCAACCAAACAGCCACCCATCCTTTCTTCCAGACATCTATCCATCCATACAACCAACCAACCTTCCACTCCCTTACATTCATCCACCTAAGTATTTATCCAACCATTTTTGCATTTATTCCACCATCCATCCATCCATCCATCCGGCCATCCATCCCTCCATCTCTCCATTAATCAATTTATTTGTCCTCATGTCTGTGTCAATACTTCAGTGTTTATATGTGTATATGCATGTGTCTGCCAAAGTGCTAAAGTGGCCATGCACAGGACATCCTAATAATATTACCTACAGGATACACAACACAATACACACATTCACTCTCTGACGTCTTTCCTCTAATCTGAACTTCCAGTCCTGTTCGAAATATCCATAAACATTTATGACCCTTTAACTTCACACAAACACACACTTCATTACTCACGCATTGCTTATAGAAATGTCAGCTCACTTACCCACTCGGAGCACAAAGTCATTGTATGACTGGTAGTTTATCACATCCAGAACTTTAAACATCTCTATGGCAAAGTCAGCCACTGTGCATAAATGTTCAGAGATAGACTTCTTGACCTTTTAGGAAGGGAAAAGAGAGTGTGGGAAATAATATTAGAATTGAATCAGGCTAAGAGCTGTCATAACATTTAAACCAAGACAAAACAAACACGTTTAGGTACTTTAGGAATTTAGGTCAGTGTCACAAGGCTCTGATATACTAAGAACTAATGTGTAGAAAAACACGCAAACTGGATAACTCCAGTAACGTGTAAGCTGATTTACTAATAACATCTACACTGAATTGCGTCACTTATATGGTCATTCTGCATTTTTTGCTTTAATGGAGATGATAATAATAATAATAATATCTGATACGGAACGTATAAGTGTTTCTTTATAAATTACAGTGATTTGACAGTCTACATGATTTTTGCATAATTACATTGTGATTTGCTTTGCTTTTTGCAGTACTTTTGGTTTACAAAATAGTCATTTGGAGAACACCGTTATCCAGAGTGACTTACAAAACATGCAAACTGTTGAAGGTGCCTTGATGGAAGTACTCGGTGGCCTGTGAGTAGGCTATATTACCAGTCAGATAAGATCAAATTAATACTACTATGACTACTATGCTAGAGTTTCAGAATAAGCTGACGAGACACATACACAGAGCATGTACTACAAAAGTGCAAAGGATAGCCAATGAGAAACCATGACAATGAAACTAAGATCTCTCCTTGCAGGAATGGCTTGATCTCAGTCCTAAAGCTGAAGTCCTGGGTTGGCTGGCATGCTGGTGTGTATTTCTGAACTAAAATAAATTAGCCAACATAGAGCAGAGTCTTTTGCAGAAAGTCTTTTGAGGAAGATGGGATAAGGTTCTTATGCCGGAATGCGGTGTTTTTCTTTCTGTAGACTTAACACTTCTCATTTAAACCAAAAAGCTCCATCCATTCATAACATATTTTTCCAATAGCCTTCTGTCTTGCTTCAAGGGTCTTTTTGGAGAGCAATGGCTTTCTCCTTGGAATCCTGCCATGCGCATTACTGTTATTTAGTGTTCTCCTTATGGTGGATTCATGATCATTAACATTAACCAATGTGAGAGAGGCCTCTAGTTAAAAGAACTCACAGCCTCTAGAAACCAAGATACCCTGGATTCCCTTATGACCTTGTCAAGTATTACACAGCTTGATCTTAGAATGATCTCTGTTGCTCGACCACTACTGGGGAGGGTAACAGTTTTCTTGAATTTCTTCAGTTCTGTCTGACTGTGTATTGGTCCACAGTCCAAACCCTTTTGAGATAGTTTTGTAACCATTTCAGCATAATGAGCATTAACAACTCTTTTTCTGAGGTGCTCAGAAATCTTTTTTGTTCATGCCTTGATAAACTTCCACAAACGTGTTGTGAAAATCAGACATTGATAGATCCCTGTTCTTTGATTATAACAGTGTGCCCACCCACACCTGATTGTCATCCTTTTTATTGAAAACATCTTTAATCTAATTTCAACTTCAAATGAACTGCTAATCCTAGGGTTTCACATACTTTTGCCAATCACAGATATAACATTAGAACATTTACCTCAATAAATAAATTGCCAAGTATAATATTTCTGTCTCATTTGTTTAATTTGGTTCTCTTTATCTACCTCAAGCTAGCAAGTTATTGATGACCTTAACCCTAAACCCTAATTCTTCCTATTGGAGAAAATCCTCTGCCTATGAAATGGAAACTGGTTTGGATGCCTAGTTAAACTGCTGATTTTTGATTTTCTAAATAAGAAGAAGTTATCCCAGGCTTTATAAGGAACAGACATATGACATATCCGCAAGTTGTAATGTGTACGTTTTAAAATATTCTGAAAAAATTCCAAAAGCTTTGACACCTTTTCAGACGATTAACTATTGTTTATTGGGAAGATCTCAGAGCCTGCATGTCTTGTTAATGTTTTTTATATAAATATTTCATTATTAACCCTATTTCCTGCAGTGGTTTTTATTTAGAAATTATTTAGAATTGTAATTATTTTATTTTGAAATGTAATTTATTACCAAAACATAATTTGTAACCAAAGGTACCCAAATTTTGCATTAGACTATACCTACCAGTTAGTGTATGTTGAAATATTGAATATTACCTAATAAGTGCTACGTAAGAAAGAACTTATTTCTCATTCAACTACATCTACTTTGAGTCCACATGCAAATTGCTGATCCAAAGAAGTTGTCCTGGGAGAGCGATTCTGATACAGATTACAAACCAACCTTTCTACACAGTGATTCAACATTTCTTTCTCACTTTGTTGAACGTACCATAATATGAAAAGCATAAAGCCGTCGATACTTTACAGAGACAGTGCTCCCTTAAATTATGCTTGCTATTCTACTTCTATTAAGCTCAACATCTCTGGCATTCTCTTACAGTCACATATATACAGATTGATTGTACCTTGGATCCAGCAGTAGGAACAAGGCCCACTGCTGCCATGTATGTGCTGCCAATGGTTTTGATCTTCTCAATGTCCTTGTAGCATTCCTTATCCAGCAGCTGCAGAGAGAGAGAGAGAGAGACAGAGAGAGAGAGAGAGAGAGAGAGAGAGAGAGAGAGAGAGAGAGAGATAGAAAGTATTATAAATCAGACCCCTGCTGAGGAGAAATGAATGAACTCATACAGCAAGAACTCCGTTTGGTGGAAAAGTAATTCCCCACTCAAAGCAAACAGGCTTTGAAATAGGCCAGTTCCATAATAAGAAAGAGACAAAGAAGGAAAGAAGGACATCGATTTTGACTTCTCACTGCGTCAAAGTCTGCGATGATCTCATTGAGGAGCCGCAAACACTCCACGCCCATGTTGTTCCCATCCAGCTCAATGTAGAAGTCATTGAAGTTTGGGATGGAGGCAAACAGTACTCCGACCTGAGAATAAGACTGATAGTACAGGTCCTAGAACAGAAGAAGATAAAAAACCCTTCTGAGTTATATACTGTCAAAGTTTATATAATTTGTTTATCAGTCCCATGTTAGTCAAATAGTATGTTTTCAATGGGCAACTCAAAGGCTAACATATTAACAGTAGCTGGAATTGGACTGCCAAATCCCACCTAAATTTCAGAAAATTTCAGAAATTATAGCAGCACCTACATGTATATCATAACATGGATTTGAAAATGTGGAAACACATGCACACACTAAAAAAAATTATCATCATCGCATATTAATCATTGGAATCAATGCAAAATGTGCTCTAGACAAAACAGTTGCACATATCATTTCTTCTCTAATTTTATGCTGATTATGCCTTACCTTGCCTTAACACAGTGGTGCTTAAAAGTTTGTGAACCAGAAATTTTCTATATTTCTGCATAAATATGACCTAAAACATCATCAGATTTTCACACAAGTCCTAAAAGTAGATAAAGAGAACCCAGTTAAACAAATGAGACAAAAATATTATACTTGGTCATTTATTTATTGAGGAAAATTATCCAATATTACATATTAGTGAGTGGCAAAAGTATGTGAACCTCTAGGATTAGCAGTTCATTTGAAGGTGAAATTAGAGTCAGGTGTTTTCAATGGGATGACAATCAGATGTGAGTGGGCACCCTGTTTTATTTAAGGAACAGGGATCTATCAAAGTCTGCTCTTCACAACACGTTTGTGGAAGTGTATCATGGCACGAACATAGGAGATTTCTGAGGAGCTCGGAAAAAGAGTTGTTGATGCTCAGGCTGGAAAAGGTTACAAAACCATCTCTAAAGAGTTTGGACTCCACCAATCCACAGTCAGACAAATTGTGTATAAATGAAGGCCTCTCCCACATGTTAATGTTTAACGTTCATGAGTTCCACCATCAGAAGAACACGGAAACAACAATGGGTTGCATGGCAGGGTTGCAGAAAAAACCCACTGCTCTCCAAAATGAACATTGCTGCTCGTCTGCAGTTTGCTAAAGATCACGTGGACAAAGCCAGAAGGCATTGCGAAGAATGGTTTGTGGACGGATGAGACCAAAGTGAAGTTTTTGGTTTAAAAGAAAAGTGGTATGTTTGGAGAAGTAAAAAGAATGCATTCCAGGCATCAGGCCTTATCCCATCTGTGAAACAGGTGGTGTAGCATCTTGGATTGGCTGTTTTGCTGCATTGGGCCAGGACGGCTTGCCATCATTGATGGAACAATTGAATTTGAATAATATTAGAGCAATTCTAAGGAAATGTCAGGGACATCTGTCCATGAAACGAATCTCAAGAGAGAGGTGGTCAGCAGCAAGACAGTGAGCTAAGCACACAAGTCTCTATCAAAGAATAGTTAAAAGAAGAATAAACAGGTAATGTTTTGGAATGGCCAAGTCAAGTAATGACCTAACTATTCAAAATGTTAGGGAAGGACCTGAAGTGAGAGTTCATGTGAGGAAAACCCACCAACATCCCAGAGTTGAAGCTGTTCTGTCTGAAGGAATGGGTCAAACTCCTCCAAGCCGGGTGCAGAACTGATCAACAGTTACCCCACCAGCCCCAGGAAAACGTTTAATTGCAGTTATTGTGCACAGGGGGTCACACCAGATTACTGAAAGCCAAAAGTTTCACATACTTTTGCCACTTCACTAAAGAATATTGGATCATTTGTCTGCAATAAATAATGACCAAAGGTATAATATTTTGTCCATTTGTTAACGGTTTTTTATCTACTTAGGACTTGCGAGAAAATTGATGATGTTTTAGATTCATATATCTGAAGAAATATAGAACCATTCTAAAGGTGTTCACAAACTTTCAAGCACCACTGTAAAGGTGTCAAATTTGTCAGATAACTACAGTGGTATAAAAAGTTGGGCACCCCTGATAATTTTCATGATTTTAGTTTATAAATCATTGGTTGTTCAGATCAGCAACTTGAGTTAAATATATCATATAGCAGATGAACACAGTGATATTTGAGAAGTGAAATGAAGTTTATAGGATTTACAGAAAGTGTGCAGTAATTATTCAAACAAAATTAGGCAGGTGCATAAATTTGGGCACCCCAACAGAAAAATTCCATCAATATCTAGTAGATCCACCTTTTGTAGAAATAACAGCCTCTAAACGCTTCCTACAGCTTTCAGTCTGGGTTCTGGTTGAAGGTGCTTTGGACCATTCTTCTATAGAAAACATCTCCAGTTCAGTCAGGTTTGATGGTTTCCGAGCATGGACAGCCCACTTTAAATCACAACACAGATTTTCAGTAATATTCATGTCTGGGGACTGAGATGGCCATTCCAGAACGTTGTACTGGTTCCTCTGCATGAATGCCTTGGTAGATTTTGAGCAGGGTTTGGGGTCGTTGGCCTCGGTGCAAGTTCAACTTTGTCACTGATTCTTGAACATTGTTCTCAAGAGTCTGCTGATATTAACTGGAATCCATGCGACCCTCAAGATTGCCTGTACCTGCACTGGCCACACAGCCCCACAGCATGATGGAACCACCACCAAATTTTACTGTGGGTAGCAAGTGTTTGTCTTGGGAATGCTGTGTTCTTTTTCCACCATGCATATCGCTTATTGTTATGTCCAAATAACTCCATTTTAGTTTCATCAGTACACTGCACTTTATTCCAAAATGAAGCTGGATTGTCCAAATGTGCTGTAGCACACCTCAAGTGACTCTGTTTGTGGCGTGTCTGCAGAAAAGGCTTCTTCTGCATTACTCTCCCATACAGCCTCTCCTTGTGCAAACTGCTCTGAATAGTTGAACGATGCACAGTGACACCATCTGCAGCAAGATGAGGTTGTAGGTGTTTGGACCTGGTCTGTGGCTTGACTATGACTGTTCTCACCATCCTTTGCATCTGCCTATCTGAGATTTTTCTTGGTCTGCCACTTCGGGAGTTCCTTAACTAGAACTGTGCCTGTGGTCTTCCATTGCCTCACTGTTCCTCACAGTGGAAACTGACAGCTGAAATCTCTGAGATAGCTTTTTGTATCCTTCCCCTGAACCATGATGTTGAATAACCTTTGTTTTCAGGCCATTTGAGAGTTGTTTTGAGGCTCCCATGTTACCACTCTTCAGAGAAGATGCAAAGAGGAGAAAAACTTCCAATTGGCCACCTTAACACTTTCTCATAGTTGGATTCACTTGTGTATGTAGATCAAGGGTCAATGAGCTTACAAAACAAATTTTGTGTTCCAATAATTAGTGCTAAAGGTATTCAAATGACAAAGGTGCCCAAATTTATGCACCTACCTAATTTTGTTTGAATAATTACTGCACACTTTCTGTAAAACCTATAAACTTAATTTCACTTCTCAAATATCACGGTGTTCATCTGCTATATGATATATTTACTGAAATTGCTGAGCTGGAAACCAATGATTTATAAAGAACAATCATGAAAAAATTATCAGGGGGTGCCCAAACTTTTTCATGACGACGTAATTGATCATGTCTTGAGGTATCTGAGTCCCTGTCATATTTAACCTATTTAACTCAAATGTCACCTACTAGCTGTAATTCAAGTGTTACATTTACATTTACAGCAATTAGTAGATTTCCTCATAAACAATCCAAGCAATCGAGCAGCTTGGTTTTAGTGGATTTGAGTGTTTGGGAGCCAAGCTCAGAATTTCATCTGAGGTTCAAAATATGACTTAACTAATGAGATGTTTTCAAAAACACAGCCAAAGTTACATAGCAAAGTTAATGTACAGAAGGTAATCAAACACATGGTAGACTGTAAATAATACTGTATTGATCAGACTCGACTGCTTTGAGATTACACATAACCCTGGTTCCCCTTGAATTTCATTAAAATGCAGTAATGAAATGTTTATGATCATACAATCACATTTACAATGTACATAAACATGTACTAGGGCACCCTAGGTACTATGGGATCCCCAGTTCGATCCTGACCCCAGGTTCCACCTGTGTGGATTTTGCATGTTCTCCCCGTGCTCACGTGGGTTTTCTCAGGGTACTCCAGTTTCCTCACACATTCCAAAGACGTGTGTTAGGTTAATTGATGTTTCCACAGTGCCCCTTAGAGTGTCAATGTGTGTATGACTGTGTGAATGTTTGTGCCCTATGATGGATTGGTGCCCTGTCTAGGATTGTTCCTGCCTTGCGCCCTGTGTTGCTAGCCAGGCACCCGCTCTCCCGTGACCCTGACTAGGATAAGCGGATATGATAATGAATGAATGAATGAATGAATGAATGAATAAACATGTACTAAAAGACGGACGATGAGATTAACACATCAACTGAACAATATCAATTAGCATTGAGGCATCAGCAGAGGTTAACAACTGCCGGCACGGTGAGCTGCCAGCTGAGGAGAGAGCAGGAAAGGCGACCCTGTGAGTAGCATTAAAGTGACACCTAACAACTGGTTGACTGAAAATTTGGTGACTTAACAGGGTAGAATGTCATGGCTGGCATTTGTCACTGTTCAAGAATGGCGAGGGCAAGAGCCGAGGTTTGGCAGCTTGTTGAGTTAAAGTGCATGGAGGGAAGTTCATTTAAGACATTCATTCATTCAAGACATTCATTAAAGCTCATGCATCTCTGGGAGTCTATGGAGCAAACATATGGATTCAAAACACAGGCTAAAAGACTAACAATAATTGGACAAATGGCTTTGAATGTGTCATTTTGAACCATGGGCATGGGCTTCACTGGAAGTGAATGGAGTGAGGGTGGGTGCATTTAGCACAGCAAAAAATACACCTTGGCATTGGACAGTGCACTTTTTGTCTGTCCGACCCTGAAGCACCGCTTCTCTTAAGATAATTGGTCAAGTTCTTAAAGTAAAACAGGTATCTGTAACATGACTGACTTCTCAAACTCCAAGTAAAAAAATAAAACGCAGCTCCACTGGAGGGATATGATATCTATATCAATATATATGTAAGATCTATATATAAGAATCCCATAGCCAGTAAAATGAAGTGACCATATGTGCATCCCCTATCAGCCACCACTGTTAATGCTGAACTTAAAGCTTTCATTAAATGCCTGGTTTTTATCACCTGGAAACTTATTTGTTTCTATTGTTGCAAACAAGGTTGTGTGTATGTTTTTGTTTGGTTACATCATTTCCTGTAACCCGGATTAGAAAAGAATGGAAGCTTAACCTATTTACTCAGCCGCAACACAACATTTTCAAAGGGATCTACTGTACATTCACCTTTCACCTAATAAAGACTGTATATTGTAACAGTACCACGTAGTGGGCAATCCAGGAACTGCAGCAGGTGAAACCCATGGAGCTTACAGATAATACCAACAATCAGAGGTCAGGAGAAATTCGGTTGAATTCTAACTGTAATGAGCAACAACAGTTAAACTTGTCAAATAAATCAGTTTAAAAGACATCACCCTACTCCTGACTATTTCTAACTTTTCATGTTCATTGCTAATTATTCATTTATTGAATTTTATGAATTCTCAAGAACAATGTAAACAATCTTGCCCATCATTTTTTTATTGCTTTGGTTTGGTTTTTTGGAGTGCTTGGGTTTGGTTGGAAAGTGGGTGGTCATGCAGAGAAGCAAGGACTGTATCTTTGCCAGGCAGGATGCCAGAGTCTTAGCCTTGTGTTCATTTCACAAATTCTACATGCTTCTCATTTCATGTACAATGGTGTGAAAAAAGTGTTTGCCCCCTTCCTGATTTCCTATTGTTTTTGCATGTTTGTCACACTTAAGTGTTTCAGAACATCAAACTAATTTAAATATTAGTCAAAGACAACACAAGTAAACACAAAATGCAGTTTTTAAATGAAGGTTTTTATTATTAAGCGAGAAAAAAATCCAAACCTACATGGCCCTGTGTGAAAAAGTGATTGCCCCCTCCTTGTTAAAACTTAACTTAACTATGGTTTATCACACCTGAGTTCACTGTGTCTAGCCACACACAGGCCTGATTATTGCCACACTTGTTCTCAATCAGGACATCACTTAACTAGGACCTGCCTGACAAAGTGAAGTACAGCAAAAAGATCCTTAACAAAGCTACACATCATGCAGATCCCAAGGAAAATTCAGACCTATGAGAAAGAAAAGTTAATTGAGATCTATCCAGTCGGGAAAGGGTTATTATAAAGATTTCTAAAGCTTTGGGACTCCGGAACCACAGTGAGAGTATTATCCACATAGCCTGAGCAAAAGAGGAATAGAACGATGCCTCCTCTCAACCTACACGCTAACCATTTTCAATCCTTGTCACTCCGCCCCCCAACTCTTATTTGCCATTCTCTTATCTCCCAATTAACACCCTAGCGAACTACTCACTTGAAGTCACTTCCCGTAATAATTCACACCTACCCATCTGCTCCTCAAAACGAGTTAATATCTTCAGTCATCTCTTCCGCGGCTGTGTAGTCGCACAAACGCTTTCCTGTTCCCACCCCTCCCACTCCCCTCGCTCAGCATTCCTCAAATTCCCACCAAATTTTAGTTTGCCCTTATCTATACCTTTACGTTTAACCTCTACTCTCCAGTAAAAAAACACGGTCCGCGTCTTCAGATGTTCCCTTTATTCGTTTATCATCTCAGCCAAGAATACCCTCTCCCCACATTTCTGCCGTCTCACCTCTGAATCGAACAGCCTACACGTTTCTTATACCTTTTGCTTTCCCTTAACGTTGCCGGCTTAGTGCTCGACCCCTCACCCCAAAAACACCCAACATCCACTCTACCTCTATTAACAAAGTCCCTCACACCACAACTCAAACAACCTAACAACCCCACCCTCTAGCACCCACCCCCCCCACCACAACAACCTACACCCACTACCATCGATGTTTTCTACACTGTCTGATAGTCTTCCCTTTAATTCCCAGCCGCCCCATCCCCAAAAACCCTTCTATACCCGCCCCTGCCAACCTTTTCCTTTCTAACAACTACTCTGTAAACTCACTTATGCTATATTCTTTTTTTCCCCTGAACTCGTTTCCACTAACTACGCGTCCATCATATCTACCACAACGGCAACTTACAATAACCCCGGCATCCTTTCCACGACTCTTCACCTTTAACAATCCTACTACATCCTCTAAACTTTTTAATGCCGCTCACTCAGTCCCCAACGTTTATCCCCATCACACCGGAATATCCCTCGATCCCCCACATGTACCCTCACGGATTTACTTTATTATCCATAACTCAGAAATCCCCCATACCAGTCCCCTATCCTTTTTTAATCTCCTCCCGTTTTTTCACACCTGACTCCCGCCTGCCGCACACCGCTGGCACAAAATTACCCCACCTCATTCTTCGGTCCACCAAAAAACAGCACTTTTCTCCCCCTCACCTCACATGCGTCATGTTCGGATAACCCTTACAAATTGCCTACCGTTAGTCCCAACCTCTTTCCAACCTGTTCACTACACACCAGCCGTATTCTTATACTAGTTCCGAAACAACTACCTCATTTATCTCTCCCCCATAAACCACACGACTTCTATCATACCGCAAAAGCGGCTTTCTTAGCATCACCTTCTCTGGAAAGGTTATAAAGACATTTCTAAGCTTTGGGAGCTCCAGCAGTGAACCACAGTGAGAGCTATTATCCACATAGCCTGAGCAAAAAGACCATTAAAGCTCGTCTCAAATTTTCCAAAACACATCTTGATGATCCCCCAAGACTTTTGGGAAACATTCTCTGGACAAAAAGCTGAACTCTTTGGAAGGTGGCTGTCCCATTACATCTGGCAGAAAAGTAAACACAGCATTTCAGAAAAGAACATTATACCAACAGTAAAATATGGTGGTGGTAGTGTGATGGTCTAGGGCTGTTTTGCTGCTTCAGGACCTGCAAGACTTGCTGTGATAAATGGAACTATGAATTCTGCTGTCTACCAAAAAATCTTGAAGGAGAATGTCCGGCCATCTGTTCGTGACCTCAAACTGAAACAAACTTGGGTTCTGCAGCAGGACAATGATCCAAAACACACCAGCAAGTCCACCTCTGAATGGCTGAAGAAAATGAAACTGAAGACTTTGGAGTGGCCTAGTCAAAGTCCTGACCTGAATCCTATTGAGATGCTGTGGCATGACCTTAAAAAGGCCGTTCATGCTCGAAAACCCTCCAATGTGGCTGAATTACAACAATGCTGCAAAGATGAGTGGCCAAAATTATTCCTCCACAACGCTGTAAAAAGCTCTGTAACATGCTATAACTTTTACAGCATGTTACAGAGCTTTTTACAGCGTTGTGGAGGAATAACTTTGGTTAACGCTTGGTTGCACTTGTTGCTACTAAGGGTGGCCCAACCAGTTATTAGACAATCACTTTTTCACACAGGGCCATGTAGGTTTGGATTTTGTTTCTCTCTTAATAATAAATACCTTCATTTAAAAACTGCATTTTGTGTTTACTTGTGTTGTCTTTGACTAATATTTAAATTGGTTTGATTTTTCCCGAAACCACCTAAGTATGACAAACAAGCAAAAAAATAGGAAAATCAAGCAAGGGGGCAAACACTTTTTTCAGCACACACAACTGCAAGTGTGGCAGCTTGTGGTTTTGCATTGTCATGTTGAAAAATGCATGGACATCCCTGGAAAAGACATCATCTTGAAGGCAGCATATGTTGCTCTAAAATCTTAATCTACTTTCTGGCACAGAGACAATTTCCTTCCAAATAAAATCTGGAATACTGATTTGACAGTACACATTTTCACTGTTTTATGGTCCATGCCAGATGCCTCCGACGCCCACAGATATCGATGCTCCTTCTGTAACATCATTAACATAAGGCATCTTTTTTGCACAGTAAAGTTTTAAGTGACATTTGTGAATGTAAGTCTGCATTGTGGTGCTTGACAAAGATTTGCCATGTGGTTATATCAGCTTATTGATGAATGATGGTACTTGATGCAGTTGCTGTCTAAGGGAATCACGTGTCTTCATGTTTAGGCTGCACCCTTGCCCTTTATGCATTGAAATTTCTCCAGATTCCTTGAATCATTTAATGATATTATGTAATGTAGAGGTGAAAATATGCTAATCTCTTCCAATATTTCACTGAGGAACATTGTTTTGTAACATATCTGCAGTTTTCAATAGTTTGTTTTGACAAACTGGAGATCCTCTGCTCATCTTTGCTCCATATTTACTATAATAAATATAGTAATATATGAGGAAGTGAAGAGCATAAGGGAAAAAGTGATATAAAGGGAGGGGATGGGAACAGTAGGGAAGGGAATAGAAGGGTTGAAAGAATGAAAAAGAGGGTCATAATATATAAATAATATAATATAAAGATATATCATTGTAGCATTTAAGATGGACCTTGTAAAAATTAAGCTATATAATCCCAATTCAGCCACCTAAGAGGAAATAACCATATAAAAATAGGAATTTTCTAAAGCAGATGACATTTTGTGTGTATCAGTGTAGCAAACAGTTCAATTGAAAGTGGTATAATGTTGACACACTAAAACACTTTTCGGTGTGATCTAGTGTGAACAGATAAATAGCTCAAGGAATTTGGTCTAAAGTAAGTGCACCAATAACCACTGTAAACGTCAACACACTGAGATGACGCTGCAAGAGTGTGAAGAATGAGTGGAATGAAACTGTGGAATGTGTTCCTGCAGGGAGTATATGCAGACCATGTTGCGTGGGTTGGACAGGAGAAAGTGGCTGGGGCACATGGGCAGGGAGTAAGTTAAAC
Organism: Ancistrus triradiatus; assembly: GCA_025084515.1. Taxonomy (NCBI): domain Eukaryota; kingdom Metazoa; phylum Chordata; class Actinopteri; order Siluriformes; family Loricariidae; genus Ancistrus; species Ancistrus triradiatus. Next base: position 104,036 of record JAJAGP010001423.1, read on the forward strand.
AGAATCCTCTTGTTGTCCAGTGTTTACTTTCTCCATGTCAATCTTTTTCTTTTCTTCAGCCTGAAAAAACACACACCACACACACACACACACACACACACACACACGTGCACGCACACACACATACACACACACACACACATACAATTTGTACTTGACACTTGTTCATGACTTGTACAAGGAAAGGTGTGCAAATAGTGTAACTCATAATAATGTCAAGAGAGGGCACTGTTCACCTAAAATAACAGCTTAGAACCTAAACTTATGATACCATATTAGCTGAAAACTTGGATCACTGCCACCTGAGCAAAAATAATCTGAATATGCAGTGGGGAAAATAAGCATTTGATACACCGCCGATTTTGCAAGTTTTCCAACCCTACAGAGAATGTGTAATTTTTATCGTAGGTACACTTCAACTGTGAGAGACAGAATCTAAAAAAATGAAAAGAAATAAGTATTTGACACAACAGAAAAACAGAACTTAAAATTTATACAGAAACCTTTGTTTGCAATTACAGAGGTCAGATGTTTCCTGTAGTTCTTGACCAAGTTTGCACACACTGCAGCAAGGATTTTGGCCCACTCCTCCATACAGATCCTCTCCAGAACTTTCAAGTTTTGGGGCTGTCGCCAGGCAACATTGCGTTTCAACTCCCTCAGAAGATTTTCTATTGGGTTCAGGTCTGGAGACTGACTAGGCCACTCCAGGACCTTGATACACTTCTTACGGAGCCATTCCTTAGTTGCCCTGGCTGTGTGTTTCGGGTCATTGTCATGCTGGAAGACCCAGCCACGACCCATCTTCAATGCTTGTGCTGAGGAAAGGAGGTTGTTGACCAAAATCTTGCGATACATGACCCCATCTATCCTCCCTTCAATACGGTGCAGTCGTCCTGTCCCCTTTGCAGAAAAGCAGCCCCAAAGTATGATGTTTCCACCCCCATGCTTCACGGTTGGGACGGTGATCTTGAGGTTGTACTGATCCTTCTTCTTCCTCCAAACAGCTCTATTTTGGTCTCATCTGACTACATGACCTTCTCCCATGCCTCCTTTGTATCATTGAGATGGTCAATGGTGAATTTCAAACAGGCCTGGACATGTGCTGGCGTGAGCACACCTTGTGTGCCCTGCAGGATTTTAATCCATGACGGCGTAGTGTGTTACTAACGGTAATCTTTGAGACTGTGGTCCCAGCTCTCTTCAGGTCATTGACCATGTCCTCCCGTGTAGTTCTGGGCTGATTCCTGACCTTTCTCAGAATCATTCTTACCCCATGAGGTGAGATCTTGCATGGAGCCCCAGACCGAGGAAGCATGACAGTCATCTTGTGTTTCTTACATTTTCTAATAATTGCACCAACAGCTGTTGCCTTCTCACCAAGCTGCTTGCCTATCGTCCTGTAGCCCATCCCAGCCTTGTGCAGGTCTAGAATTTTGTCCCTGGTGTCCTTAGACAGCTCTTTGGTCTTGGCCATGGTGGAGAGGTTGGAGTGTGATTGTTTCAGTGTATGGACAGGTGTCTTTAATACAGGTAACGAGTTCAAACAGGTTCTAACAGGTCTGGGAGAGTCAGAATTCTTGCTGGTTGGCAGGTGATCAAATACTTATTTCATGCAATAAAATGCAAATTAATTACATAAAAATCACACAATGTGATTATCTTGATTTTTTTTTTATTCTGTCTCTCACAGACTTACGACAAAAATTACACATCTCTACATTCTTTGTAGGTGGGAAAACATGCAAAATCGGCAGAGTATCAAATACTTATTTTCCCCACTGTAGATGCCAAGTGCGTTTATCTTTGACAATTGTACACCATTTTTTGTACATTACTCACAGTTTACTACTGTTATCGTACACTGTCCTGTTTTACAATACCTAAAGCTCCAAACTCTAAACCTCACTTTCATTATTGGCTGCTTACACACACCATTGTGCATCACAAACAGTTGCCCTCCTGTGAACACAGCTGTCACAATGAACTTCCATACCATATTTGTAATATGTATATGTTACATACAGGGCAAGACCGCCAAGTATTGCTTTTTTTTTTTTGCATTGTTTCCAAAAACAAGTTAATAAGCAAAACCACAACTGCCAGAAGACCAAAGAAGATCAAGGAGTGCAGTCTATCATGAACTTTCCTCCACAGTCGCCTGACCTAAACCTCACTGAACATTTATGGGGTCAGCTGAAGACACAGAAAGCCAAGCATTCAGTAACATCCCAAAATGCTCACAAATGTGGGAGCAGACTACATATAAATAAATGCAGAAATATGTCACATTTCACCCAAATTATTATGTTGATTATATGATTTTTAATTAAGTACATTGTATCAAATTTAAGAGATACGCAAACTCAAAGTGCGGCTCCAATGGCTTATTGTTTAGAATCAGCTGTTGGAGATGGCAGTTCCTGAAGGTCTGGTTTCAAATGTGAAGGTCGAGTGGTGTGTTTACAGAACAATGTATTGAACTGACATTTAGGGTGTACATCTGCCTGCACTTGATTTCTGGGTTATGCCCCAGACTCTTACCTATTACCCTGACCAAAATAAGTGGGTGTAAATGCTTGGCTTCGCTTTTGAAAAAAAGAAAAACATGTTCACTAGTGGTCTCAAACTTCTGGCACACACTGTATGTAGTACTGTGACAGAAACATCTTGAATGAGCGCTAACATCAAGATACACTGCAGAGCTTATAGCGCCATATCATTGTCCACTGAGTTGACAAAGGCAGAGATAGAAGTGTCAAAGCAAGATTAATGTACTCATACGTGATCACAGTCATGTACCGTATTTTTCGGACCATAAGGCGCACTTAAAATCCTTTAATTTTCATAAAAATCGACAGTGCGCCTTAAAATGCGGTGCGTCTAATGTATGAATTAATTCTGGTTGTGCTTTCTGACCTACAACCGATTGTAGATGGTACACGGCGCTCATAAATCTGTTAAAATGTTTTAGCACGGTCTTGGTAGATTACGACGCTTACGGCAACCGTAGTGCGCAGCATAGCGGAGTAATACGGTATGTTCTTCAGCATTAGGGTACGTGCATTCATTCAGTTATTGTCGAAGCGTATTTTAAACACAACGCTGTCAGTCACGCAGTACAACATGGACATAGAGCAGCTGCGAGAGAATTCAACATTAACAAATCAATGATACGGAAGTGGAGGAAGCAAGAAGACACCCTGTGCCAGGTAAAGAAGACCAAACTGAGCTTCCGATGGAACTTAAGAGTTTTGTTTCATTTAATGCGCCTTATAACCCGGTGCGCATTATGTATGAAAATATACCCGTTAGCAGTCGATAATTGATATTTTGCCTTATAACCCGGTGCGCTTTATAGCCCGGAAAATACAGTATTTTACAAAATGCATTAACTTATAAACTAAAACACATGAACGTAATCAGAAAATGTCATCAAACTGACTGTTGTGGAATGGAATAAAAAGCAAGAAGAATATAGAATATAGTCAGTAATACGGAAGAGGAAATCCTTAAACTAATAAGACATGCTCCATATATACAGTCACACATGTACATGCACACACATACCTGCGTGGCCCACAAATAATCCAGCCTGAGTTTGAGGTCCTGTTGTCTGCAATGAAGTATCAGTGCTCCAGAGAAAAGGAGCATTGCCAGAACTGGATCATACCCGTGTGTGTGAAAGAACCCTCCTCTATACACAAAATACAAACACACTAAATAATTATCCATTTGGACATACTTACACAGTCAATATTTTTCATTATAACAATTTAATGCTTTATACACTAGTTCTTGAAGGTTTGTGAGCAGTTCAGAATTTTCTCTATTTCTGCATAAATATGACATAGAACTTTATCAGATTTTTCCACAAGTCGTAAAAGTAGGCGATTAAACAAATGAGACAAAAATATTATAACTGGTCATTTATTTATTGAGGAAAATGATCCAATATTACATATTAGTGAGTGGCAAAAGACTGTGGACATTTGCATTCAGTATCTGATGTGCCTCCCTTGCGCAGCAATAACTGCAACTAAACATTTCAGCTAACTGTTGACCAGTCCTGCACATCAGCTTGAAGGAATTTTAGGCCATTTCCTTAGTACAGAACAGCTTCAATTATAGTATATTATTTTCCTCACAAGCTGTACATTTTAGGCTCTTCCACAACCTTTTTATTGGATTACGGTCTGGCCATTCCAAAACATGAACTTTATTATTTTTTAACTATTCCTTGGTAGAACAGTTTGTATGTTTAGGGATGTTGTCTTGCTGAATGACCCATTTTCTCTTGAGATTTGTTCATGGACTTTGCTGGTATAATTTGCAGGTATAATTCAGAATTCACTATTCCATCAATGATGGCATGCCATTCTGACCTAGATGCAGCAAAGCTGGCCCAATCCACGTTTTACAGATGGGATAAGGTTTTTATGCTGGAATGTAGCATTTTCCTTTCTTCAGACATAATGCTTCCCACTTAAACCAAAAAAGTTCTAGTTTGGTGTCCTCCATCCCCAAAACGTATTTCCAGTAGCCTTCTGGTTTGGCCACGTGATTTTTAGCAACCTGCAGACAGGCAACAATGTTCTTTTTGGAGTAGTGACTTTCTCCTTGCAACCCTGCCATGCACACCATTGGTGTTCAGTGTTCTAATGATTATGGGCTCTGAAAATTAACATTAGGCAATGTAAGAGAGGTCTTTAGCTGATTAGCCAATGTGAGAGAGGCCTTTAGTTGATTTGAAGTTGGCTTCTTTAACTCTGAGGTCCTCAGAAATCTCCATTGTTCATGCCATTATACACATTCACAAACATGTGTTGTGAAGATCAGACTTTGGTGGATCTCTGTTCTTTAAATACAATACAGCATCCACTTACACCTGATTGTCATTTCATTAATTTATTGGCTTATCCTGGAGTCCTGGACAAGGCGGTTGTCCAGCCGGCGCAAAGGTGAGCACTGAGCGCAAACTAGGAACAACCCTAGACAGGGTGCCAATCCATCGTAGGGTACTCACACACTCATACACTCAATCACACACTACGGGCACTTCAGAGACACCAGTTAGCCTAACATGCATGTCTTTGGAGCACCCAGAGTAAACCCACGCAGACCCATGGAGAACATGCAGCCACAGAAAGAACAAAGATTGCTCCAACTGGGGATTGAAAACAGGACCTTCTTGCTGTGAGGCAACTGTGCTAATGATCCACTGTGAAACAAGAATGTGCATTTTCATTACTTGAGTTTATGGCATACAATTTAAAAATAATTTGCTTTAGCTCTGTTTTGGTGAGTCTTTAAAATATTTTTTCTCAGGACACCAATTTTACCCCTTTGATTTCTTGAATGTTCAAGTCATGTTACTAGGCTGTTAAACCTCGATCTGGAACAAAAACACTTATGCTATTATGTGTATTTTCTGTTCTTGTGTGTTTATTAATTGTCTCTATCATATGTCCGTATGTGCATGTCCGTATGGTCTAAAAAACTGAATTGATCTTTGGGTTAAATAAAGTTATTTGACTAACTGATTGACAGACTGATTGGTTAAACTTGTGGACAGCCCTTTACAGGAAGAAGAGTCAGTGTTGTGGTAATTGCTTTAGACGGTTGATGAGTAGTAGAAAAATGTTTCCCAGTTAGTTTGTGTTTAATGTGAGACCAAATATTCTCTATATAGTTCCAATCTGGATTCTGACAAGGCCAAAACATGAGTCTGATTTACTTGTTCTAAAGCCACTACTTGATGGTCTTCACAGTGTGAGCACCTCGTTAGAAAACAGCTTTTCACTTGTAGGAAACAAAAGTTGGTGGGTTTCCTCACATTAACTGCTCGCTTCAGGTCCTTCCACAACATTTCAATTGGATTAAGGTCAGGATTTTGACTTGGCCATTCCAAAACATTAACTTTATTCTTTAACCATTCTTTGGTAGAACGGCCTGTGAGCTTAGGGTCGTTGTCTTGCTGCATGACCCACCTTCTCTTGAGATTCAGTTAATGGACAGATGTCCTGAAATTTCTCTTTAATTCTCTGATATAATTCAGAATTCATTGTTCCATCAATGATGGCAAGCCGTCCTGGCCCAGATGCAGCAAAACAGGCCCAAACCATGATACTGCCACCACGTTTCACAGATGGGATAAGGCTCTTATGCTGGAATGCAGTGTTTTCCTTTCTCCAAACATAATGCTTTTCTTTTAAGCCAAAAAGTTCTACTTTGGTCTAATCCATCCACAAAACATTCTTCCAATAGTCTTCTTGTGATCTTTAGCAAACTGCAGATGAGCAGCAATGTTCTTTTTGGAGAGCACTGGCTTTCTCCTTGCAACCCTGCCATGTAGACCATTGTTGTTCAGTGTTCTTCTGATGGAGGACTCATGAACATTAACATTAACCAATGTGAGAAAGGCCTTCAGTTTCTTAAAAGTTACCCTGGGGTCCTTTGTGACCTCACCAACTATTACACGCCTTGCTCTTGGAGTGATCTCTGTTGGTTGACCACTCCTGGGAAGGGTAACAATAGTCTTGAATTTCTTCCATTTAAGACTATTCCATTTTATTTGTCTGACTGTGGATTGGTGGAGTCCAAACTCTTTAGAGATAGTTTTGTAACAATTTCCGGCCTGATGAGCATCAACAACTCTTTCTGAGGTCCTCAGAAAACTCCTTTGTTCATGCTATGATACACTTCCACAAACATGTGTTGTGAAGAGCAGACTTTGATAGATCCCTGTTCTTTAAATAAAACAGGGTGCCCCCTCACATCTGATTGTCATCCCATTGATTGAAAACATTTGGCTCTAATTTCACCTTAAAATGAACTGCTAATCCTAGAGGTTCACATACTTTTGCCACTCACTAATATGGATCATTTTCCTCAATAAATAAATGACCAAGTATAATAATTTTGTCTCATTTGTTTAACTGGGTTCTCTTTTTCTACATTTAGGACTTGTGTGAAAATCTGAAGATGTTTTAGGTCATATTTATGCAGAAAAATAAAACATTCTAAAGGGTTCACAAACTTTCAAGCACCACTGTATGTATTATTAAGCAAGATGTCCTGCGCAGTTATGCAATTCCAAATTTAAGGTATATAATTTTAAAACATTAATAAAAACTACACAAACCACTAAAAACGAGTATTTGTTAGCTATCCCCTGGTCTCTACCATTACACTTTACAATGAAATATAATCAACAAAATCATTCAGAAATCTTGTTTTTTGCATTGTTGTGTCACTCCATATTGCATACAGTATATGGCTTAAATAGTTTTTTCATTAGAAATCCGTAATATTTTACTTTTAAATACATATTTCAGTCATGTCCCCGGGTGTGTCGGAGGCTGGGTGTCAATGGCAGGATACGTAATGGATGCTGTGACAACAAATTTCCTACTGCTAAGCACCTGGAAAGGGTCTGGGCAGAGACAGGGGTGTGCAGTGAAGGTGCCACCTGTGTCTGGATGGTGGACAATGAGACTGTGGGAGCTGCTCATGCTTGTCAGCGGATCATACAATCGTCTCTACTGATGGTCTGTCTGGGCCGTCCGGAGCCTGTTCACCATGTCTGCATGCCCTCACAGAACCACTGTTCCCAACACCTCCTAACAGCTAGGCCAGTTCAATGATACACCCCCTATCAAAGTCTGTCAACTGGGCAAAATGTCTTCGAGTGCATTATAGAGGCATGTCTAGCAGGCAACAATCTGCATGCCGAGTTTTGCAGCAATCCGACATTTCTATCTGAGTGCTTTATGTACAGTCTTTCAAAAATTAGTTTACATCATTTACAATAAAATAACATCCTACTCAAACTCTCAAACATGAAAACAGCAAACGAGGAAAAAAAAAACTCTCTTAATGAATGTGTTTACCACAGAAGCTGGAGATAATAGTAAGATGTTGATCTTAACTGTAATGACTCAGGATTACTTTATCATAGCAAAGTGACAGCTTCATTTAGATTTAGTATGATCCTTTGTTAAGGTGGAGGTAAACACTGATATAGATTTGAAGTGATGTTATCATTGTGTGCTCACTGTTGGCAGCTTACCCCACAGCCTGCCGGTACCCACTGGTCTCCATGACGACAGTATGGAGGACGTTGAGGAAGAGAAGCAGGAGAATCTTGGGTAATGAAGATACACGCAGGTAGAGTGCCACAGTGACTGATGCCATCACGCAGGACAGAAACACATACGGAGTGTATTTACACACACCTGCTTCTACTGCTGTGCTGTTCACTATGACAAAGGTTAAAATGGAAATGCTGGAATTGCCCTCCCATGACCACGGCATGCATGCCACCTGTAAAACAGAGAAGAGGACAGCATGCTACACCCAACACGGGTTTCCTGCCGAACTATGCATTAAGGTAATTAAATGACAACATCACAACTTGACTTCAACTTGGCCAAAGGAAATCCAGGTAGTTTAGGTTTTCCAGCCAAAGAGAAAAAATCTTAGACATTCACATAAATTCAAGAACTCACTTACCACACACCCCTGGGTCACTGAATATGACAGAAGCACCAGAAAGCTGCACACAACTGTACGGATCTGCAGAGTGAGACAGTCAGGAGAACACTACAGAGAAAGAAAACAGGATAAGGAAATTTGAAGATTAGGATTCCATTTTATCAGATAATTAGAAATTGATTAAGTAGACCACAAATTGCTCAGAGGATTATAATAGACAGGTGGCAGAAAAAAAGCATTCTACAAACAACTGTTCTTTCGTGTTAGCTGCAAGAGTGTTGTAAGTGTATTACCTGCAGATGAGTGATGTGAAGATACATCACACTTGCCATATGGAAACATATGCAAATAACCAGCAGAATAACAATCACCAGACCTCTATAGGAAGACAGAGAGAGAACTATTGTGTTTGTAAATGGTGCAGTGGCCTAGTTCACTTAGTAGTAGTTTGAAGGTTCACTTGCTGGTAAAATGTTACTTAATGAAGGTTCACTCAGCTGGTAAAATGTTACTTAAAACCCAAATACAGCAGGAAACGTGAGAAGGGCAGTTGTTGGGGTAAAGAATAAATATAAAAATAAAAAAAAACAAGGCAAATACGTACAAATATTTCAATTACATATAACCTGAAAATTAAATCTGAAATTTTGCATGTGTCATCCCTGCACTTGCACTCAGTTATACCTCCCCTTTTCTGGACAACAGCACTAATTATGTCATTAGGCATTTTTAAATAATTCCACTCCTCCACTAACTGGGTATCATTCAGCTTGAATATGTGGATGCCTATTACGGCTTTTCACTTTTTGGTTTTAATATATTTAATAGATGTCATGGTGTCCTAAACTCCAATGGATGTCATTTTGATATACCAAATGCAATAACACTATTTTACACTATGTGATATACTTCTTTCAACTCTACTCTACACTTCTACTCTTTCTTCTCTACTCTACACAACACTATATTGTTTGGTACTGTTCTTTACATGTCCTGCTCACAGTCTAGCCAACAACTAATGAACCAGTTTAATGCTGCATTCCATCAGGTTCGGAACCCGGAAGTGCTGCTATTGTTGTATTCAACAATTTTTTGTCCATGGAACATACTTGTAAATAATGCTCTAAAAACGCCACTTTCTAAGAGAAGAATTAAAAGTTATCAGTGTAATAGTGTGTGTTTAATCATGCATAGATACCAGATAACTTCATGCAAAGCATAAGCAATCTGAATGACTTTCCTCTGATTCCATAAGAATAGCTTTGTTGTAATATTTTTCTAACTGCCTCATCATAAATGTGGGCAGAGGATCTCCAGTTTATCAAAAAATGACTAAGAAAATTATTGAAAAGTTTAAAACAATGTCCCTGGAGGGATTTACATATTTCAGTCCTACATTTTCTGATTTCGCTTGTTTTGCATTGTCTTGCTGAAAAATTTGTTTTGACATCCCTGGAAAAGATGTTGTCTCGAAGGCATCTTATGTTGCTCTAAAATCTCAGTGTACTTTTCTGAATTAATGCTGCCAACACAGAAATGTAAATGTCCTTTGCCAAAGCCACTGACATAGCCCCATACCATGACAGAGCCTAGCTTTTCGAACTTTCTGCTGATAAGTCTGGATGGTCCTTTTCGTCTTTGGTCCAAAAATTTCTTCCAGAAATCTGGAATACTGATGGGATTGACCACAATACACATTTCCACTGTGTGATGGTCCATCCCAGATGCCTCCCAAAAGTCGATGCCACTTTTGGACATGATTAACATAATCTTCTTTTGGCACAGTAACATTTTAAGTGGCATTGGTTAAAGTAACTCCGTATTGTAGTGCCTTACTTTACCTCATTACTAGCTCTAAATTGCCCCCGTCCCAACTTTTTTTGCAATGTTGCAGGCCTGAAATGCAGGAATGGTGGAAATGACAGTGGATGTGTATTAACAAAAGAAATTAAGTTGACAAGAAAAAACAGGAAATGTCATACTGTCTGCAATGAAGTCAAAGTAAATATAAGGAACACTGCATATATTTTTAATTTGCATTTTCCATACCGTCCCAACTTTTTCTGATTTGAGATTGTAGTAGCTCATGGGATCATGGCTCGGGACTGCAAATTGGAAGACTGTGAGTTCAAATCTCACCATTGTCCAGCTGCCATGAGAGTAATGTCTGAAGCGCTCAGATGTCCAGAATTGTAAGTTATTTTGGATAAAAAAAGATGCCCAATACAGTATTTAAAATTGTACTAATACTTTTGTAAAATATTTTGTTACATAATTTCCAATTTTTTTCATACTGGAAAAGACACACGAAGCATTCCACAAGGTCATTATGTTAGATGCAATATATTATGTTATATTACATAATATACATTTACATGTGATATATATGTATTACGTGAATAAGAACCACATGTAATTCGGCCTAATTGTGTAGGCCAACAAAATTTGTCCTACGAGAACGTGATTTCATTTCTGTGTAGTATTTGAATACATTTGAATAATAGCTACTTTAATTAATCAAAAACAGAGCAAGCAGAAAATCCTCTGCATGAAGATTTTGTTTCACATCTGAGAGGTTCACAGTGTTTATCATATAATGTATATTCATATGACTTTAAATCATTCTAAAAGGCATCAATAGTTACATTGCATGGTTTTGATCTCATTTCCATTTCATTGCCCCTTGCTATAAAATGAGAGTCTGTGTAACAAGTAATTCACTTAGGTATTTTTTATCTGCTTTATGACTATTATTCAAGTAGTTATTGGATTTGTCCCTACACTTGAGCATCTTTAAGTATCTGTACTTTGGCTTTCAACTACTCTACCAACCTGTAAACACTAGATAAATATCACATAGAGATTATCATGCTGGAATATTCCTATGTATGTGTGTGGGTTTTGTACATGTTTATGCTCATGTAAGTGTTACATACTGAGGGATAATCAGGAAGTAGACAAGAGCAAAAAGTGAAGTGAGGAGGAGAGAAATCACCACTGCACTGATAAAGCCATCATCATACACTTGCTGGTACTGAGAGAGAGAGAGAGAGAAAGAGAGAGAACAGTGGGAATGTCAGTCAAGATACAAAAAGCAATTACACAGTATTTTCTCTACAATCTGTGCATGTGCACATATGCATGCCTCACAACAGTTGTATGGCAGTAATGAAACATTCTTATGATGGATTGGTAATAAATCCACATGAGAGAGAGACATTTGGGGTAATCGCTTCCTAGTTTGCTAGCAGCCTGGCACAGAGGTGAACACGATCTCAGTGACTGATGCATTCTCTTCATTAGTACTGAAAGCTAGGCTCTGTCTCTATGCCGCAACACACACGCAATGTCATTACCCTCCCACTGAGGCTGGGGAAAACCACTGCTTTTTATTGCCCAAAACACAAAGATTGTGTGTGGTTGGGGAGATGCTCCTCAGATATGCCAAAATGGTTACTGTCCCCCTCCTTTCCTACACATGTGGGTGGGTACCTTCTGCCAGCAGGGGGTAAGGAGAGATTAAGAAGGAAGACAGACAGACAGAGGAATGATTGAGGGAGTAAATGTGAGGGTGTGAGGTGTTTGAAAGTGAGAAGAGACAGAGTCACGATGCACAAGAGAACCATGTGGGGGATGCAGACTTTGTGTATGTGTGACTGTGCATGCTTTCATGTGTGTGTCTACAGTGTGTTTACTGAAAATCTTTTTGTGCCTACTTCCATGACTGATGCCTCTCTTCTTCTACAGCTCTGAAGCTGCATGACCGCTAAGATTATGATCTTGCTTACTATTGATGAGACTTACTTATGGCAACTATTCAGCATGTTTAGCAAGTTTTTGCTTTTTTGTATCAGTTATCATTTATTGCTAAATGTAAATGAATAGTTTGCCAGTGTTAAACCCAAACACATCATTAGATATTTACTCATAGATATTAACTCATATTGAAATTGAAATTGAGTCAATACAAAACTTTCTCAGTAAACATCAGCTAATATTACAAAAAAATCAACACAAAAACACAACTTGTTAATCCTTTGAAGGATTATTGAAATATTTTGGGTGGAATTAGTCATCAAAATTCAAATTGTGTATGTGTGTGTGTGTGTGTGTGTGTGTGTGTGTGTGTATACACTGTATATGCAGTGTTGCTAGAAAGTTTGTGAACCCTTTAGAATTTTCTATATATCTGCATAAATATGACCTAAAACATCAGATTCTCACACAAGTCCTAAAAGTAGATAAAGAGTATCCAGGTAAACAAATGAGACAAAAATATTATACTTGGTCATTTATTTATTGAGGAAAATGATCCAATATTACATATTAGTGAGTGGCAAAAGTATGTGAACCTCTAGGATTAGCAGTTAATTTGAAGGTGAAATTAGAGTGAGGTGTTTTCAATCAATGGGATGACAATCAGGTGAAAGTGGGCACCCTGTTTTATTTAAAGAACAGGGATCTATCAAAGTCTGCTCTTCACAACACATATTTGTGGAAGTGTATCATGGCACGAACAAAGGAGATTCCTGAGGAGCTGTTGATGCTCATCAGGCTGGAAAAGATTAATTAAATCAAATAAATCTCTAAAGAGTTTGGACTCCACCAATCCACAGTCAGGCAGATTGTGTACAAATGGAGGAAATTCAGGACCATTGATACCCTTCCCAGGACTGGTCGACCAACAAAGATCTTAGGGTAACTTCTAAGCTACTGAAGACCTCTCTCACACTGGCTAATGTTAATGTTCCACCATCAGAAGAACACTAAATAACAATGGTATGCATGGCAGTCCTGGAAGCTGCACTCCAGTTGGATTTTCGTTGGTTTATTTTTCCACTTCCGACTTCCTGGACTCGACTGGCCTCTGGTTTACATTTTTTTTCCCCCTGGGTCTCTCAGTTCGCTTTACTGATTGGTCTGAGCATATTGTAAATAAATGTATATACAATTACTACGTCTTTGTCTGTCAGTGGCTCTGCATCTTGGGTTCCCCCATTCTAGCTCTAGTCGGGTCCTGTGTACCCTTAACCCTTAACAGAACAATCTGGCCAGTAACAGGGAACAGTCTCAGAGTGTTTTAAACAGTTTTCTTTGTCTTCTTATTCACAGGCCACCTCCACCAGTTCCGCTGCCTTGAGCCAGACAGCCCCAGTGGGCACCTAGGATTTCTCATCCGGCTCTCAAGCCGCCATCCGGACACCCGGGCTCCCCTCCCCTTGCCTCTGAGCATGGAAACCCCCATCAATCACCCCAAACCCTATGCTGGGGATCTCGGTAAGTGCTGTGCCTTCCTCACGCAGTGTGGTGTGGTGTTTCGGTTGCGTCCGGTGGCTTCTTCTAGTTGTTATAATGCCAGTAAGGTCTAGTACATCATTGACCTCCTTCGCGATAAGGTCTTGGTGTGCGCTGAGGCCACGCTGTCCAGAAGGGGCGATGAGGTGGTCTCGTACGCGACTTTCTCCATCGGATTAGGGCAGTGTTCAACCACCCTTGCCAAGGGGAGGTGGCGTCGAGGCGCCTCATCAGTCTTCGACAGGGACCATGTTCTGTCTCTGACTATGTTGTGGAATTCCAGTCGATGTCTGCAGACGCTGACTGGAATGATTCCGCTTTGTGGTAGGTGTTCCAGTCAGGGTTATCTGAGCACCTGAAGGACGAGCTAGCGGCCCGTGATGAGCCCAGCGACCTCCAGGCACTGATAGGATTAGCCGTTCGCCTGGACCGGTGCATCCAAGCATGCCAGTTAGAAAGGGCCTCGCGTCCAGTCCAGCCACAGCACCCTTGTGGACACCCGAACCCAGCTCCACTGAGAAGGTGGAACCCATGCAGCCTCTCTTCCACACGCCTCTCTTCAACAGGTGGATAAGCAGGGGGCTCTGTCTCTTCTGTGGGGAACCAGGACACCTGATCCACTCCTGTCCAGTACGCCCAAAATCCCTGACTCGTCAGTCAACCTGGGGGTCCTGGCGAGTCCCAACGAGGAAAATGCCCCACAACCCTGTCTAACCTCACTCATGTTACTGGCTTTGTTGTAACTCTATGGGGCTACGCAAATTGCCAATGCTCTCATTGACTCTAGGGCCAAAGACATCCTCCTGGACCTCGAACTTGCAGATCAGCTCGGGACATTGCTGGAGGAACTCGAGATGCCCCGCCAAGCCTATGCACTGGACGGAAGGCTGCTAGCCCAGATCACTCACCGGGCCCTGCTCATTCCATTAGTGCTTCCTGGTAATCACAGGTAGACTCTTTGATGTTCTTTTCCATCATCTCCTCTCCCAAGACACCTCTCATTCTCGGGCACCCCTGGCTCACACGTCCCAACCCCAGCATCGACTGGAGTGAGCTTTGCCACCAGACCTGCCTCCTGTCAGCTGTGCCCCCCTGTAAGGCACCAAAGTCCCGTTCATGCGTCCTCTCCCAGCGTGTTGGTCCAGGGAACAAGCTGCACCCCTGTGTTTTATTCTCACGACGCCTCACCCCCGCCGAGACGCAACTATGACGTCGGCAACCGGGAGCTGCTCATGGTCAAGTTAGCCCTGAAAGAATAGAGGCACTGGTTGGAGGCATCTGAGCATCCTTTCATCGTCTGTACCAACCACAAGAACTTACATCCAGAAAGTAAGGAGGTTAAACTAACACCAGGACAGGTGGGCTCTGTTCTTCACCCACTTGAACTTCTCTCTGACCTACCGACCAGGCTCTCAGAACGTCAAGCCAGATGCTCTCCCGGCAGTTCCCCTCAGAGAGGACTGACGAACCCCTGGACTCTATCCTTCCTCCTGAAGGGTTAATGGAACTCTTAACCTGGGATGTTCAACGCGCTGTCGAAGAGGCGCAGGGCATTGAACCCGACCCTGGGGGTGGTCCTGCCAATCGCTTCTATGTGCCCGCTTCAGGGAGGTCCACGGTCATGGTCCACTGCCACCCTGGGGCCCACGGCACACTGTCTCTCCTTCAGAGGTGATTCTGGTGGCCGTCCATGGAAGCGGATGTCAGGGAGTTTGTGGCCGCCTGTACCACGTGTGCTCGGGGCAAGCCATCGCACCAGCCCGGCGGGCCTGCTGCAACCACTACCCATCCCTCGCCATCCGTGGTCCCATATCGCCGTCAACTTTGTAATTCTGTAAGGCCATTGGCACCACCGCTAGCTTCACATCAGGGTTCCACCCCTAATCCAATGGCCAGGTTCACCAGGCCAATCAGGAGGTGGAGGCCTCCAAACTGCCTCACCACCAAAGACCACAGGAAGTGGAGCTCCCACTTGGCATGGGCAAAATACACCCACAACATCCTCACCAACTCCTCCACCAGTCTCTCCCCCTTTGAGGCCTCCTTTGGCTACCAACCTCCGCTTTTCCCGGACCTTGAAAGCCGATGTCCCCTCCGTCTAGCTCCACATCCGACACTGCCGCAGGACATGAAGCGCGGTGAAGGAAGCCCTCCTCAAGGCCCGCGGGACCAGCAGTGTACGGCCAACCGCCATAGAAGTCCAGCCCCTGTCTACACTCCTGGGCAGTCTATCTGGCTCTTGGCGCAGAACATCCCTCTTAGAGTTGAATCCCGAAAGTTGGCCCCACGTTTTATCAGCCTGTTCCCCATCGACAAGGTAATAAACCTGTCTTCTGTTTGCCTTAAGCTCCCCCATCATATGGCATTCGCCCTTGTTTTCATTTTTCACAGATTAAGCCAATCACCTCTTCAGGCCTCTTCCTAGCTCTAGTCCGGTCCTTTGGACCCATAACAAATGGAACAATGAATTCTGAATTATATCAGAGAATTCTAAAGGAAAATGTAAGGAAATCTGTCCATGAACTGAATCTCAACAGAAGGTGGGTCATGCAGTAAGACAACAACCCTAAGCAGACAAGTTGTTCTACCAAAGAATGGTTAAAGAAGAATAAAGTTAAAGTTTTGGAATGGCCAATTCAAATTCCTGACCTTAATCCAATCGAAATGTTGTGGAAGGACCTGAAACGAGCAGTTAATGTGAGGAAACCCACCAACATCCCAGAGCTGAAGCTGTTCTGTATAGAGGAATGGGCCATAATTCCTTCAAGCTGGTGTGCAGGACAAATCAACAGTTACAAGAAACGTTTAGTTGCAGCTGTTGCTGCACAGGGGGGTCACACCAGTTACTGAAAGCAAGGGTTCACATACTTTTACCACTCACTAATATGTAATACTGGATCATTTTCCTCAATAAATAAATGACAAAGTATAATATTTCTGTATCATTGTTTAACTGGGTTCTCTTTATCTAATTTTAAGACTTGTGTGAATATATGATGATGTTTTAGGTCATATTTATGCAGAAATATAAAAAATTCTAAAGGGTCCACAATCTTTCAAGCACCACTGTATACTGTCTATCTACACACACTGTATACAGTAGGGAAAAAAAGTATTTAGTCAGTCACTGATTGTGCAAGTTCTCCGACTTAGAAGATGAGAGAGGTCTGTAACTTTCATCATAGGTACACTTCAACTATGAGAGACAAAATGAGAAAACAAAATGTAGGAAATCACATTGTAGGATTTTTAAATAATTTAATTGTAAATCATGGTGGAAAATAAGTATTTGGTCACCCACAAACAAGCAAGATTTCTGGCTCTCACAGACCTGTAATTTCTTCTTTAAGAAGCTCTTCTCTCCTCCACTTGTTACCTGTATTAATGGCACCTGTTTGACCTTGTTATCTGTATAAAAGACACCTGTCCACAGCCTCAAACAGTCAGACGAAGAAAATTGTAGACTTGCACCAGGCTGGGAAGAGTGAACCTACAATAGGCAAGCAGGTTGGTGTGAATAAATCAACTGTGGGAGTAATTGTAAGACATACAAGACCATTGATAGTCTCCCTCAATCTGGGGCTCCAAGCAAGATCTCATCCCATGGGGTCAAAATGATCATGAGAATGGTGAGCAAAAATCCCAGAACTACACGGAGGGACCTGATGAATGACCTGCAGAGAGCTGGGACCAAAGTAACAAAGCCTACCATCAGTAACACAATACGCCGAAAGGGACTCAGATCCTGCAGTGCCAGGTGTGTCCCCCTGCTTAATCTAGTACATGTTCAGGCCCGTCTGAAGTTTGCCCGAGAGCATATGGATGATCCAGAAGAGGATTGGGAGAATAGCATATGGTCAGATAAAACCAAAATCGAACTTTTTGGTAAAAACTCAACTCGCCGTGAAGAAGAATGCTGAGTTGCGCCATACCTACTGTGAAGCATGGGGGTGGAAACATTATGCTTTGGGGCTGTTTTTCTGCAACGGGGAGAGGACGACTGATCCATGTTGAGGGAAGAATGAACGGGGACATGTATCGTGAGATTTTAAGCCAAAACCTCCTTCCATCAGAGCAAACACACTGCTCGGGCAAAAAGGAGTGGTTCCGTAAAAAGCATTTCAAGGTCCTGGAGTGGCCTAGTCAGTCTCCAGACCTCAACCTCATAGAAAATTTGTGGACGGAGTTGAAAGTCCATGTTGCCCCAAAACATCACTGCTCTAGAGGAGATCTGCATGGAGGAATGGGTCGAAATACCAGCTACAGTGTGTGCAAACCTGGTGAAGACTTACAGGAAACCTTTGACCTCTGTCATTGGTTATGTTACAAAGTATTGAGTTGAACCAAATTTATTGACCAAATACTTATTTTCCACCATAATTTACAATTAAATTCTTTTAAAATCCTACAATGTGATTTCCTAGATTTTTTCTCATTTTGTCTCTCATAGTTGTAGTGTACCTATGATGAAAATTACAGACCTCTCTCATGTTTCTAAGTCAGAGAACTTGCACAATCAGTGACTGACTAAATACTTTTTTTCCCCACTGTATGTATAGATACTGTATAACACACTGTATGTATATACGTATATATACACAATACACCCTGTCACTTATTTCAAATGTTATGTTGAGGCCTTGTGCTAAAATAAAAAAAGAAACAGGTTTTCCCCCACCAATGTGTACTCAATACCCCATAATCCTGCCTTTGCTGTGGAGTGGCACACTGCACCAACTGCTGGTGTGTTGGATGACGATCGACAGGCCCAGGTGGAACATCTGTGGGCAAATGTGCCACAATATACGATACTGAACATGTATGCCTCCAACGTCCAGCCATATATCATCTTGTATCCAGGCTGGAGGAGGCCTAACAGGTTACTAGAGAGTCCTTTCAGTTGTTGAGTTTTCCACATTAAACTTATCCTTTCGCTGTAATATTGTAATCATTTACATATATCATCATTACATTCATACATACTCCTTCTTAGTGAGTTATTTTTATATATGAGTTATGTATTATTTATAGAGCATGCCATTTCAGTTTGAGTGACTTCAGTACTGAAGCTCCACAGCTGAGCCTGTCAAATCCAATGGACAAATTAGTAATGAATTATGTGATGATACTGACACTATCTGATGGCCTTTATTTTATATATTAATGTTACCTACAAAAACATAGATTCAGGTATAGTTTGACATTTGGCTCCTGATAATCATGCTTGAATTTAGAAACAGTGGGGAACAAAAGTCAGAGACAGCTAGTGAAAAAGGATTCATAGCGTTGAAGGATAATGATCCCAAATACACTACAAGGCCTTGGAACAACTACTAAAAGACCAAAGAATATCAAGGGGTGTTGACTCTCATAGACTTTCCTCAACACACTTGATGATGGAGAAAGCCAGTCATTCAGACAGTGTGTCTAATACCCATTTGTAGTGTACATATGACATGTACTGACATACTATAGATTTGGACAAATAACCAAAAAAGATATTCTGCTTTATTATAAGTGTATTAGTCACTGTGGATAAGAGTTTGTCAAGCACTGTGAATGTAAATGGACTTGGCAGGTTTGACAACTATTACATCCCTGAGTGAGCTTGAACCACCAGACTCTCGGTTAACAGCTGAAGGTGCTAGCCATTGTGAAAAAGAGACCATAAAAAATTATATGGAGATACTGGGCATTGACCCGCTCTACTACTGAACTACATCACCCTGTTTGATAAGGGTGATGCCTCAGTGGGTAGAGCCCACCTGGCTCTGGGAAACATCACAGCCAGAAAGCCAGTGTTCAGTCCTGGGTGGGACATTTACAGGAAAATCCCAGCCATTCGAGGTTATCTGGATAAATGGTGAGGGTTGCATCAGAAAAGGCATCCAGCATAAAACCTGTGCCAAATCAAATAAGTGGTGACCCACTGTTGGCAACCCCTAATGTGAGCAGCCAGAAGAGGATTATAATTGACTAATAATAAATAAAGTGCGTTACATATTACAATTAGCATATATATAGAGATCTCACTCTAACATTGGTATAATTCATTAGCATACTTTAGTACCTAGCTGGCCTGTAATTTCCGAAAAAAAAAAACAATTCTATGAATATTGTAGCAAACCTAGGACTACACTTTAATTGGATTAATTTTTAATTGAACTTTATTAATTAAATTATATTAATTAATTAAGAAATACGGGGCACCACCAAATCGATTATTAAAAATATAAATAATTCACTGGCCGATCTGAAAACCAGGAAAAAGAAACAACAAACTTGATCAGTCTAGATCTGAATAGTCAATTCCAAGTAGTTTTCTCGACCTTTGAATGAATGAACTCTCACACCAGGCGGCAAATTCAAAAAGGTTAATAAACAAGTTTATTAACTGCAAACATGGCAATACCAACAGATTATCTAATGTAATAACGAGTGTATCACAGAGTTAAAATCATAAATTGACGATGACATGTATATATCGCATATGGAGAACAGGGAATAATGGCAAGCGTACACATTACAGTAATAAAATCAGAAACCAAGGTGACTCTATGTAACTTATCGGTCGCGCAATAATTACCAACGTTGCAATGCTACTGGTAGACCTAATTATATTGAATGTGAAGAATATGGTGGAAGCTACTTAGGCGTGGATAAGTCTATGTTGAAGCGTGGTTAAAAGATTAACAAATTAAGACCCGAGCATCAGGGAACCCAGAAAATCCATAAATGGTACTCGCCTGGAAGGTCACTCGAGTGGTTTGGGGCATTCCACCCTGGCCCAGCCGTCCAAAGACATGATTTTGAGGAGCTTTAGCGTCCGTCTTTCGTTGCACACCGTAACTCTGACCAGGCGTCTTCAGTGGTTTAGCCCTTTGGGTTCTTGCCAATGGTTTGACCACGTTGACTTGGTGACTTAAAATGGCGTCCTTCCCAATTTAGGCTGAGGGCTTCACGCGTACTCGGCGTCTCGCATGCGTACAACTCAGGATTTATCTTGGCCACAGATAAAGGTGGAGTTGGTGCGTTTCTAACACCACGAGCTTCAACAAAAACTTGGAAAACTTGTATGGTACAAAAATGGTCGAGCTTAGAGTCTGGTTGGTCTTTTAACTATCTTCTAGTTCAGCGATACCGAACTACTTAAGACAGCTGTATACAGGAAACTTTAAAGTAAACGCGAAAACTTGAGTAAAATGAATAATCAAAAACGTTAAAAAAAGGAAAAACTATAAAAACAACGGAAAGACTTTTTAACGAACAGAAAGCACAGACTTGAAGCTAGCTGCATTTTTGTACCATACACGTTTTCCAAGTTTTTTTGTTGCAGCTCTTGGTGTTAGAACTCGCAACTCCACCTTTATCTGTGGCCAAGATACATCCGACTTCTACGCATGCGAGATGCCGATTACCGTGAACCCTCAGCCTAAATGGAATGATGCCATTTTTTAAGTCACCAAGTCAACGTGGTTCAAACCATCGGCAAGAACTCAAAGAGCTAAACTGCTGAAGACTCTGGTCCAGACTTACGGTGTGCAACGAAAGACGGACGCTAAAGCTCCCCAAAATCGGGTCTTTTGACGCTGGGTCCAGGGTGAATTCCCCGAACCACTCTATTGACCCTTCAGCTAGGACCATTTTTGTCTTTTCTTGGTTCCCTGAAGTCTGGTCTTAATTTGTTAATCTTTTAACCACGCTTCAACTAGACTTATCCCCGCCTAAGTAGCTTCCCATATCCTTCCGTTTCAATGTAATTTAGGGTCTACCAGTACATTGGGCAACCGTTGGATTAATGGCGCGACCGATAAGTTTTCATAGAGTCACCCTTGTTTTCTGATTTTATCACTGTATTGTACGCTTGCCATTATTCCCCTGTTCTCCTACTGCGATTATACATGTTCATCGTCATTTTGAATGATTTTAACGCCGGTATACCTCGTTTATTACATGATAATCTGTTGGTATTGCCATGTTTTGCATTATAAACTTGTTGATAAACCTTTTTGAATTGCCGCCTGGTGTGAGAGTTCATTCATTCAAAGGTCGAGAAAACTACTTGGAATTCACTATACAGAACTAGACTGATCAAGTTTGTTGTTTCTTTTTCCTGGTTTCCAGATCGGCCAGTGAATTATTTATATTTTTAATAATCGATTTGGTGGTGCCCCGTATTTCTTAATTAATTAATATATAATTTAATTAATAAAGTTTAATAAAAAATTAATCCAATTAAAGTGTAGTCTTAGTTTGCTACATATTAATGGTGCTCCCGTGTGGGGGAAGTGAAATCAGCCTTATGAATGATTAACTCTTATTCTATGCGGTAATTTCAAAACCACGTAGGCATAGCGTTCTGTATTCAGAGAGCCCTTACACAGTACAGAAGTGCGAACAGGTATGAGCGTCTGCAGGTTTTAATTGTTGGAAAGTTGGTCATAAAATTGAATAGCTGCTGTTGTGTTGGTTTGTGTAAAGAAAGGAAAACGCCGCCGAGCGTAATTGCAGTCTAAGCTGCTTCTTGTGTCTTTGTGTGCGTGTTTTGTATGTGCCGCTGTGCATTGTATATCAAAGGTACCATGGTTAAGAATTGCGTTACTAAATAAGTCATAACTACTGATGCATGCATAGCGTATCCGAACGCTTATTTTATTAAAATTAAGGCCTATAAGCGTAAGAACCAATTTTGCGAGTCTCCGAAATCGTGTATATGCACCCGAAGTGTAAATTTTAATTTCTTTCCGAGTCTCGAGAGAATTAGAATACATTCGGCCTCCCCGTGCTAACAAGTAGCCTAGCTAACTACTTTGTCGGCGTCACGTGTGATAGGGGAGTCTTTAAAATCGTAACACGCCGTCTGATACGGCTGTGCTTATAAACGCAGCATAAAAGTAAGCTGTTGTGAACACTGCCAATAGGGGGCCCAAAATACCCGAAGAAACTGAAAAGCGGGAGCTTAAGTTGCATGAAGCTGATCTCAGCTTGGGTTGGAAAACTTGTGTAGAAAGAATCAAACAGAAAAGCCACGGCTGTGCACCGTGTCCTGTGGTCCAATAAACTCGCCTTGAGCGAAAATACTCCAGCCTGGTCTGGACAGTGAGTGAGTGAACCCATTCAAAAAATCAAACGTCCTTCAAAGGGCGGTTCTTAATGACGTCACGATTGATGTGCATCTCGTGACACCCCTGTTGTGCAAACTTTATCCTCTGGTGGCCAGATAAGGAACGCCACCCTTTGAGGAATAATATAGGTTATTGACGCCCCTTTTGTTGTGTCGATGTTACCCTCTTGTGGTCAGATACTGAACACCACCCTGTGAAGGATAGTATAGGCTATTGACCCCTAGTGGCCAAATCTTGAGTGAACAATTCAGGAATAATTACCTAGTGTTGCTGAAACACTGCAGCCTTAAGAAACTTATGCGTCTATACTGTGAACTTACTGAAGCTCATAGAGTAAAATTGTGATAACTTATCACTTAACTAATAGTGACCTATATGCGGTTTCATTACTTTAATAGCGACTATCAGTGGTCTTTTGTTAATCACTATAACTTTTAAGAAACCTTATTAGAACACGGTCACTGATTATCACTATCAATTGAGTCCACAAATTCTTCGATTGAGCCTTTAATTAAAAGCCTTTAGCTGCCCTAAATTTAATACGTTTACTATTTGTTTGTTTATTCGCTCATAAAAATAAAATAAAATTAATAATTAATTTGATTAAGTTTAATTGATCGAAAAAAAAAAAAATTTAATTATTAATTTTTTGTGGCGAATAAACAAATAAAATAAAGCTTGCTCGAATACAGTAAAACACTCTAACCTTGCGTGCAGTGTACCTATTCGTCCTGCAAACCCAATCGTCGTAAATCACGCCCTGAACAACAAAATGGCCGCTGAGCCACGATCAAATCCCCTCTGTGTTGAAAACACTAATGAGGATGTTGAGTCGGCATTACTAGAGATTACTCGATCACTAGTGCCCGACTACCTAAAAACCGCCCAAGAAAGTGACCCAGCTGAACTTGAGTCACTAAGGGAGGCCTGTCTAACCGAATATCTAAGAACAGACTTTGAAAGTAAGGAGGCATCTCAGCTAGTTATGAAACTGGTTGCCTTACCGATAACTCAGTTCAAGAATCGCTCTGCGGAACTGGAGCAGGTCACCGCAAAGCGCATGACCCTTGAACAACGCGATGCAAACCAGTGTAATAAAATTAAAGAGTTAGAAGGCACTGTGTCAAAATACAGTCAGGAATTAGATTCGTCTGAAATCGAGAATGTCCAACTACAACAACAGGTCCAGGAGGCCTCCGATCTATTAAACCGTGCTCAGAACCGAATAATACTTTTAACTGAACGTCAGGATGGGACACAAAATGAGTTGGTAAAAACTAGGAATGAGCTAGCCGCATGCCAACAACAACAATTGAAGGTAGAATGCGAGCTGACTGAGATAAAATTGAACTTGGGGAGCGGCGTACAGCTACCAAACAGTACAGGAAAGAAATTCCTGAATGTCCCAAGTGGACCACTGTATGCTCCCGATATATGTCCTGACCGATCAACAGGTGTACAGAACGTTTCCTGTTACGATCAGGAGCGGGATTATACTCCCAGAGTTGCTCCTGGATCCTATTCTCCCACTAGAGCCAGGAGAGAGTCTCCTGACCGTGCCCAAATAACTCCCCCATGAGGGCAAGACCCCTCCTTCCGCTATACTCAGGGCCCAACTGACAGGGATCTCGATAAAATTGCCCGCAATATAATTCGATTCGAGCCCACACCTGGTGGCGCTAATGATGTCCGTACATATGTGAATGACATCGAATTCTACCTGCGAAAATATCCCCAAGCTACGGTAGACGACCGGATTCATTTAATCAGAGTAACCTCAAACCGAGAAGTTAGTAGTTTCATCACGCGCCAGCCGGAGCATATCCGGGGAAACTACTACCTGTTGTGTAACGCATTGGAGAAGGAGTTCTCCAATCCTCTCAAACAGACAGGACTGGCCGCAGCTCTATCAGTCAAACAGGGTAGGCAGGAGTCCCCACAGGTCTATTATCATCGTTTGCGTCTAGCCTATTTTGGCTTCTGCAATCAACCTGGCATGGAGGAGGATTTGAACTTCAAATCATTGTTTGTCCAAAACCTCCATCCTACTACCAGTTACTATCTAGGCGTCTCAGCTTGCCCACGCACGTTAAACAGTAGGGAATTGCGCGACTTAGCAATAAAGGGATTTGTTAAATATCAGCAAACTGCCCCTAAGCAGGTAGACCCTCCTAGCATGCTAAGTATTGATACCACCTTTTTACCTTTAAAGCAGAAAGGAACCCATCCAGCACAGGACTCCAATCAAGCCCAGAGCTTGAACAAGGGACCAGGAATCTCTCGGTCCCCACAAAACCATAGGCGTCGCAGGTATCCCAAACAACTGTGGTCAGAGCGTAATCAAGACTGTGCGAATTCGGACACCGGTCAACATTTCCTAAGATATCGCCACAATTGGTTTCCTCCTGATCAAAGCAAAGTTGGACATGCCTCATGGTCTAATCATCCCTGGGGCAACCCAAGACGACCTTTATCTCCTCAGTACACTACTGAGAACAGGGTTAGCACCAACCCGAGCCAAGAAAAAGGCTACAACAAAGAGCAGGGCAGAAAACAACTAAAATGGTCAAAATCAGTCAGGAAGACTTAGCAACCCTTAAAAGAATAGTAGATAAGCTGTGTCAAATTGATAGCCAGGAAGCAGATCTGTCCTCTCTCACCTCTGCTCCCCCTAAATTACCTGTCCAGCCTTTGTTAGGCCATGTTGAGACAGAGGAGGAGTGCTCCTCCGGGTCTGATGGGAATAAACCTGCAGTACCAGGTCCCCTACAGACTCCTGTCATACAGGTGGAAATACCTGATCAGCCACCACAGGGGGGTGAGAAACCAATTCCCCCTAGTGCTGTGTTAGTAGTCCAGTCAGACCCCAAAGGAAACAATCTTCAGGAGGATGGACCAGCCAAGTCGTCTGACTTTCCGTCAGAGCCCTCCTGGCCCCCGGGTAAGCCACTGGAATAACGAGATGCCTTCATGTGTTCTCTACCATACCTGAAACAACTTCGGCATCAACAAAAATCGATTCAGGGGGGTCAATGACAACAACGCTTGAACTAAATAAGAAACCGAATCCTGAACTTGAACCTCAAATTGAGTTAGTACCAAACGAAACTGACACCCTACAAAGTGATCAAAAGCGCGAGAAACACAGGGAGATCCTTATCAAGGATCACAACTCATTCACTCAAAATTCCTTAGATTTTGGACTAACCACACGCCCCGCTTATGTGCGTTCGTACAAAATTCTGTACAAAATTCCGTTAGCATCGTACGAGCCAGTGCAGGAACTCATTGACAATCGTTCGGAAAAAGGTTTGAAAAAGGGCATCATCCGACCCTATAATAGCACCTGCCCCGCTCCAATCTGGCCCGTGCCTAAAGCCTAATGACGCGTGGCAATTAATGATTGACTACCTTTACCCTAGTGAGGGATGCCCCAAACAACCTCCATTACGAGGGGACCCCCTCCTCATAAAGTTTGGATTACAATCCTATCCATTACCAACACGTGCTTATTACTGGTTGGTTATTGCTCATACCTTTTTGACGGTTGCTTTGGCAATTAGTATTGGTATATATCATAACCTGCAGAGCTACATACCTGTACATCAGATGCCCCATGAGTTGCCAGACAAGGGTCTGTTCAGACAGATACCAATAATGTTCAAGAAGCCCTAAAGAGGGTTTTCAACCGCCTTTCTAGAAGTAAAAGAATAGCCTTCTATGTTATGCTACACTCCACTCACCTAGGTCAAATTTAGGTGCCACCTTCACATTACATTCTATCTCAAATCATCAGGGGGGGACCCAGATTAAGACATAAAAGTGGTATTGCTTGCTCTCACCTGTCATTCCAGCTATCATCGCCTGAAGATGGACGAAGTCTGCTGTAGCACCAACTTCATCCACAGGGGGGAATGTAGCGTGATAGCCGTACACCCCCCCTCTCTTTTACCCTCTTCCACAAGCCATAAACTTTACAACGCTTCGGAATTCAAAAGGCCATCTGGACCGGATCTTGCGGACTCAATCAACAACGGTTGATTCTGTCTACACAGGTTTCAAAGAGGTCTGTTTAAACAAGACCTGTAACCTCAGATTATCTTGACTATAATAAACTGGAGTCCATGTGTAACTTTAAAAGGGGGGCTCATCTTTTAAACAGGTTCCCCTTTTAAAACTGATTGTGCAGAAGATAACGGTTTCCTTCACAGTGAACCTTTCATCACAGCCTCTTGTAAGCCTTATCACCCCAGGAAAGGCACCAGAAAGACAGCTCTGGATTTATGACACCAAGAACTCCGCTCTTGTCCTAAGAAGCACCACTTTAATAATTGTATTCAACTTTTTCTGGGAACAAATTATCTTCATCGAAACCTTTTAATTACATAACAAATAATATTTGCATCCTGATAAGTCCAAACACGCTATATACATTTAAATGATTCATACAAAGAGTGGATCAAGGATATTCTTTTATATCCACACACCGTTATAGATTATACATATGTATGTTACTGAATTTATGTATCTTCATATCTACTTGATTAATGTTTTAGTATAATTATCTTTTTTGTTTTGGTATTTAGTGATCCCGTTTAGTATGATGTATAGAAATAGCAGCTTTTGCCTGTGTGTTTTGATCGATCGGGTTTTAATGATTTGTGCAACAAACATGAAGTTGTTTACAATGTTCCGTTTCCTACAGCTTGTATTAATCATAGTATTGTTTAGTTAAAAGTATAGTAAATGCCTGTGCTGTAGTTAAAATGCTTTAACGATGTTCTAGGTTATCAATTCAAGGTGCCTTTGATCATTTGAACATTCCAACGAAGTTTGCATCTAAACTTGTAACTTTGAGGATTTTTTGGTTATTGTGTGATACTTTTAAGCACTTTAGATATTTAGGAATATATTTTTAATCCAAGTTAGGACTCTGTGGCTCACATGATGAAATGAGACACAACCATGATAGGAGGGGTTTACTTAGAAGTCAGCTTCTCATTGGCTGAATCACGGCAACCCTTTTGTGCGCCCGCCTACGTTCAGGACATTAAAAAGCAACGCGGGACGACCGCGTGGTGAGCTAGCTTCAAGTTTCGTGTTTTCGTTTTGTTCTGTGTTCTTTGAGTCTTTTCTTTGTTGTAGTTTTTCCTTTTTGTAGCGTTTTTGATTATTCATTTTACTCAAATTTTCACGTTTATTTTAAAGTTTCCTGTATACAGCAGTCTTAAGTAGTTCGGTATCGCTGAACTAGAAGATTTTTGTACCATTTTTGTACCATACAAGTTTTTCAAGTTTTTGTTGAAGCTCGTGGTGTTAGAAACGCACCAACTCCACCTTTATCGTGGCCAAGATAAATCCTGAGTTGTACGCATGCGAGACGCCGAGTACGCGTGAAGCCCTCAGCCTAAATCGGGAAGGACGCCATTTTAAGTCACCAAGTCAACGTGGTTAAACCGTCGGCAAGAACCCAAAGAGCTAAGCCGCTGAAGAAGCCGGGTCAAAGTTACGGTGTGCCAGACGGACGCTAAAGCTCCCCAATATCGTGCCTTTGGACGGCTGGGCCAGGGTGGAATGCCCCGAACCACTCGAGTGACCTTCCAGGCGAGTACCATTTATGGCTTAATCTGGGTTCCCTGATGCTCGGGTCTTAATTTGTTAAATCTGTAAACCACGCTTCAACATAGACTTATTCACGCCTAAGTAACTTAACATACTATCCACACTCAACGTAATTAAGGTTACCAGTAGCATTGCAACGTTAGTAATTATTGCGCGACCGATAAGTTACATAGAGTCATCTGGGTTTCCGATTTTATTACTGTAAGGTGTATGCTTGCCATTATTCCCTGTTCTCCATACCGTGATATATACATGTTCATCGTCATTTTATGATTTTAACTCTGTGATACACTCGTTATTACCTTAGATAATCTGTTGGTATTTGCCTTGTTTTGTAGTTAATAAACTTGTTTATAAACCTTTTTGAATTTGCCACCTGGTGTGAGAGTCATTCATTCAAAGGTCGAGAAAAATACTTGGAATTCACTATTCAGATCTAGACTGACCAAGTTTGTTGTTTCTTTTTCCTGGTTTCCAGATCGGCCAGTGAATTATTTATATTTTTAATAATCGATTTGGTGGTGCCCCGTATTTCTTAATTAATTAATATAATTTAATTAATAAAGTTTAATTAAAAATTCATCCAATTAAAGTTTATTCTTAGTTTGCTACAATATACACTTACCTGTAACAAGGGCAAGACTGAGGAGACATGTTAAATCAACAGTGGTACATTGGTTCTCGACCAACTTGGAACTCGTCGTATTCGGTTCTCAATGCACTTTGACTAGAAAAATTTGTCTTGGTCCTCATCGGCTGCTCTGTACTCGTGCAATTGCTTAAACTTATATGAGTCGAGCCGTGCAACTAATTTCATCCAAAACTCGATTCATGATTCATGATTCACAATTCAGTACACAGTGATTCAGTGATTCTGGTTCACAACTGCCTTGCTCAGAGAAGATGTCCACTGTGTTTATCTACAGTACTGTATTGTTAGTGCAAATACGTCCTAAAATGATTAGTTTATTAGAGCCAACCAAAAGCAAAATATTAAATGCATTGAATGCTCCATTCAATGCATTGAATGCTCCAGGCTGCAGTTAGCTTAGCAGCTATGCTAGTGCCACGAGTTCACCAATAGAGTAAATGTTTGCTTTAACTGTTCACTAGCAATTCATTACTCACTAAATTTCATAAGATTTTTCAATACTTTATTATAAAATAAGCATTATGTTAATAATTTTGGCTAACTGTAAGTTAATGTATGTGTTTTAAACAGTTACTTACTTATCATTATTATCATGAGACTCCATCTACAGGCG
Organism: Ancistrus triradiatus; assembly: GCA_025084515.1. Lineage (NCBI taxonomy): Eukaryota > Metazoa > Chordata > Actinopteri > Siluriformes > Loricariidae > Ancistrus > Ancistrus triradiatus. Next base: position 133,839 of record JAJAGP010001423.1, read on the forward strand.
GCATAATTTCTTCTTCTTCTTCTTTCGGTTTCTCCCTTTATCAGGGGTCACCACAGCGAGTCCTCCACGTCCTCTACTCTCACCCCAACTCCCTGCATATCTTCATTTACCACAACCAAATAACTCCTCTTTGTCTTCCTTCTCCGTCTCTTGCCTGCAGCTCCACCGCAACATTCCTCCTACCATATATCCACTATCCTCCTCTGCACATGTGCCAAACCATCTGCATTCCTTTTCCCTCTCGAATTTTTGTCTCCCCATTTTACAATCTGTGCCTGTCCCCTCTGAATGACCATTCCATCCGGTCCACCTAACACTCCTAAAGAGAACCTCAACGTCATAAGTTCTGCCACCTCCAGTTCTGCTTCCTGTCTCTTTGTCAGTGCCACTGTCTCTAACCCATACAAGGCTGGTCTCACTACTCTCTTATAAATCTTTCCTTTCACTTTTGCTGCGACCCTTTTGTCACACAGCACTCCTGACACTCTTCTCCACCCACTCCATCCTGCCTGTACTCTCTTCTTTACCTCCTTTCCACACTCCCCATTTCCTTAGACAGTTGATCCCAAGTACCTGAACTCCTGGACTTCTGGACTCCGTGACCAATGATCCCTGTAGCCTGACTGTTCCACCTGCCTCCCTTTCATTTACACACATGTATTCTGTCTTACTACAGTTGACTTTCATTCCTCTCCTTTCCAGATTATACCTCCACCTCTCCAAGTTCTCTTCTACCTGTTCCCTGTTCTCACTACAGATCACAATGTCGTCTGCAAACATCATAGTCCACGGCGATACCTGTCTGACCTCATCTGTTAGTCTGTCCATCACCAGAGCAAATAAGAAGGGACTCAGGAGCGATCCTTGATGCAGTCCCACCTATACCTTGAAGCTATCTGTCACTCTTACAGCACATCTCACCTCTGTCACGCTGTTCTCATACATGTCCTGCACTAATCTAACATACTTTTCAGCCACTCGAGACTTCCTCATACACCACCACAGTTCCTCCCTTGGCACCCTGTCATAAGCTTTCTCCAAATCCACAAAGACGCAGTGTAGCTCTTTCTGACTATCTCTATACTTCTCCATCAGCAGTCTCAAAGCAAAAATCGCATCCATAGTGCTCTTCCTTGGCATGAAACCATACTGTTGTTCACACACTGTCACCTCCTGTCTGAGCCTAGCTTCCACAACTCTCTCCCAAATCTTCATTGTGTGGCTCATCAACTTTATGCCCCTGTAAGAGCCACAACTCTGTACATCACCCTTCTGCTTGAAAATCAGTACAAGTTAACTTTTCCTCCATTCCTCTGGCTACTCTCATTCACCAGAATTCCACTAATAATCTAGTCAAAAACACCACTCCCAGCTCTCCTAGACTTTTCCATACCTCAACCGGTATGTCATCAGGTCCCACTGCCTTTCCGTTCTTCATCCTTTTCAAAGCTTTCCTCACTTCTTCCTCGCTAATCTTTGCTACATCCTCTTCCACAATTTCTACACCATCCAGCCTTCTTTCCCTTTAATTTTCTACATTCATCAACTCCTCACAATAGTCCTTCTCCTCTTTCCGTCACCCTCTCCTCACCTGTCACTACATTTCATTTCTGTCCTTGATCACCCTGACTCGCTGCACAGCCTTTTCCAGCTCTATCTCTTCTGTCTTGCCAGCAGAACAACTCCTTCTCTCTTCCTTCCCTACTGTCTAACCTTTCATATAAACTCTCATCGTAGCCTTCTGCTTGGCCGTCTACCTCAATCTTTTGCCCTTTTGCCGCATCTCCTTGTAACTCCTGCCTACTCCTCATTAGTCCTGTCCCCTGTCCCATTTCTTTCTTTGGCTGACCTTCCTGTCTCTGAATAACCTCCTGCACTTACTCGTTCCACCACCAGGTTTCCTTTTCATCCTTTGCCTGTCCAGAAGACACACCCAGTACCTTTCTACCTGTCTGTCTAATTACTGTTGCTGCTACTACCCAGTCATCTGGGAGCTCTTTCCTATCACCCAAAGCCTTTCTCAGCTCCTCTCTGCACTCCTTACTACATTCTTCCTTTCTCAACTTCCACCATTTGGTCCTCTGCTTTGTCTTTGTCCTCTTCCTCTTCCTAACCATCAGAGCCATCCTGCACACCACCAATGCATCGAGCCTTGCTACCCTTCCACTTTGTCTCCTGCACACACAAAACGTCGACCTTTCTCCTCTGCATCATATCAGCCAGCTCTCTACCTTTCCCTGTCATCGTCCCTACATTTAGGGTTGCTACCCTCAGTGCTATATTCTGGCCCCTCCTGATTTCTCTCTGTCTCCTCACACGCTTCCCTCCTCTTCGTCTTCGGCAAACAGTAGTCCAATTTCCGCTGATACCCTGTTTGCTACCAGTACCAGTGGCGGTCGTTGTTAACCCGGACCGCGACCGATCCGGTATGGTGAAATTATTATGAACTCGCATACTTTATTTGGCAAATGTTTTACACCGGATGCCCTTCCTGACGCAACCCTCACCATTTATCCGGGCTTGGGACCGGCACTAGAAATACCCTGCCTGAGTAATCTATCGGCTGGTTTCTACAGGCGGCATAATTTAACTGCAGTTATTTAAGGTGGACCGGAAAATGTGAATAAGAAGCCAACTTCAGCCTCATCTCCGCTATAATACACCAAGCACTTGTTAAACTCCTCAGTACATGTTATATTTAACTTGTGATAGATTTGTTGGAACATATCCTCATCGTAAATCAGGGAGCAACTGTACTATACAGCTCTGTTAATGCATATAATGCCTTATACAGTGCGGATTTTCTGGCAGTCTGAAACAGATTAATTCAATTTACATTACTCCTTATGGAAAAATTTGCTCAGTACTCATTGTTTTCAGTTCTCGACAAGCCTCCTGGAACTAATTAACAACGAGAACCAATTCTAATAGATTGTTTTAATGATTTACATTTTTTTACAATTACGATTTTAGAAGAGGTTTGTTAAATGAAAAAGCAAAACATTATGTGTTATGAAACCTGTATTTGTCTATGTTTCTATGTGTGTGCTTACCGTGCTCTCTCGCTCTCTGCTCCGGTAGGTCAGAGTGATGTAATTGAGATCTGATGTCTCAGATTCGGTTTGCCGAGCTTCAATCAGTCGTCCAATGTAGCGGTTCACACGAGTGCCAGGTGAGTTGTGGATGACTCCGGCTGAGAATGACGTACGGCTCCGCAGCTTCTCTGAGGCAGTACGCAGAGCTCGCCTCTTAAATACAGTGATTAAAGTCAACCATTACAGTTCCCATATAACAGAATATAATATAATATAATATATTATAATATGATACAATATAATATAATAATTAATTTTTACCATATTTCAGATACCATGAGAAGCCCAAAATATTTTTAATGCATAAAATGCCAAAAATAATCATTACAATTTCGTAGGTCACATTGTGCCTTTAGTTTCTCTTTGACCTCCAATGACCATTACAAAATTGACTTTAAAAATTATAGAAACACTTCAGTGTACATGTCAAAGTAACAACAAATGTTTTAATGCGGCAGCACAATGTAGCATTTTATTAAAGATGGACATGTCATGTAGTACATAAAGCAAAATGTGTTATCGCCTTAAAAAATAATTTTTAAATGATCAGCTATAACTAGTTGGACACATAAACATTTAAATAGCTAGGCATTTTAATAGCCAGAGCCAACTAAGTATAAAATGTACTTCACTGTAAGAGGTATTTTGCTGGCGGGGTGGGGTTAAGTTTCCACTGACTTACTTTCAGTGGCCATATTCAAAGACAGGTCTTTTGAGCTTTCCAGTATACAAGGGACACAGACCTAGGCAAACTAAGCAAAAGACTCCGATCCCAAATAAATCAAAAATAGTTAGTACAGTTCTCATTGACGATTTTCAGTTGCCGAGGGATGAGGTCAGAACGTGTGATGTGTTTGATTGTTAACTGCCAAAGTGAGACATCTCAAGCCTGCCCACAAAGGAGCACCAGAATGTGATCTGAAGCTATGCAATTTGTCAGATGTGGTGAAGAGACTTTCTTCTTTCCCTTTATTTAAAAAACTTGAAAAATTATATATTAAAAAGCCTTGAAAATTGAAAAATGATATATTAAAAATAACATATTAGTCTACATAGTAATACCATTTATTTTAATTACTATATTTTTAAAATATGTTTTCTCTGTTAATATTTATTTATCCACTGTTTATTTAAACTACTACTATAAACCTATTAATTAGGTAAATTTGTTAAATTCTTACATATACAGTGGTGCTTGAAAGTTTGTGAAACCTTTAGAATTTTCTATATTTCTGCATAAATATGACCTAAAACAACATAAGATTTTCACACAAGTCCTACAATTAGATAAAAAGAACCCAGTTAAACAAATGACACGAAAATATTATACTTGCTCATTTATTTATTGAGGAAAGTGATCCAATATTGCATATTAGTGAATGGCAACAGTCTTTGTGGCAATTGTCTCTGACTAATATTTAAATTGGTTTGATGTTCCGAAACACTTAAGTGTGACAAACATGCAAAAAAATAAGATACCAGGAAGGGGGAAAACACTTTTATCCATATGTTGACCCCTGTATTAAGGCTATAGGATGGGGAAAGAATGAGAGACGTATTTTGATGACTTGTGAGTTAATTTCCATGATAAGCTGCATAACTATCATATTTGGAATTTGAATAAATATTATTATGTCAGCAATGTCAGAATATTTTTTAACAGAACCCATAAGGCGGCCAGACAGCACCTTGGTTGGAAAAGGCTGCGTTACCGGGGGATCTATCCCTGGTGCAGCAACAGTGACACTTATCCAGCCATGCAACAGACTGGCATCAGACTGCTTATGCCCTGTGTCCTCCATGGATGGGTTCTATGACTCTTACCATTCAATAGGTGCCTGGGTGGTGCAGCATTCACAATAACACACTAGCCCACAATTTCTGTGGCCAAGGTCTGAGTTCCAACAGTGCCTTCCAGTCAGGTCAGGCATCACTTATAGACACGGTTGGCCGTGTCTGAGGGAGGTAAGACCAGTCATGGGATAGCATCTTCTGTGATAGACTGGTATCCCATACAGGGCATGTTTACACCTGCACCCTGTGTCCTCTGGGATAGGCACTGGACTCTCCCATGACCATGAGAGAACAAGAGGGTGAAGCACGATTTAAAAACGATAGAGTACATACATACACACATACACCCTATTTAAGGGAATTGCGTACGAATATTTACTGATTTTTCATCAGTCCAAAAGAAAACCCTCAAAATGTTGTTAATGATAATCACACATATGCTACAGATTCAGTAAATGCTGGCTCATCCCTCCCCCTTTAAGAGGAACACTAGTGAATATATCAGATTAGAGCAGCATTAGTGTGTAGTGAGTGGGCATGGTTTTGAAACTAACACAAATAGCTGTATACATGAAAACATGCTTATAAACTGCACAGTTATGCACGCACCTTGTCATCATCCTCACACGTCATGACGTTGGAAAAAGGTATCTCAGCCTTAAACATCTTCCTACAGTGCATGAGTTGCACAAGCAAGTAGCAGACTGTCTTAAACTTCATCTTCTTTGCTGGTTTAATGTCAGACAGAATCAAACCAGGAAAGATCTGGAGAGAGAGGAGACAAAATAAGAGAACACATGCTAAAATTATTCTTAGCCCCAAGCTAGTGAAAAATGGATAGGAATGTATAAAAGTCTATATAAAGAAAGTATGATATGAAGAAGGGCCTGACTGCATTTAAAGCAAGTGCAGATTGAAGTGTAACACTGTGTGTGTGTGTGTGTGTGTGTGTACTTTGTTTTGCTTTAATTTTGTAGCATTAATTAGCTGCAGTAATCCTTCATTGTCATTCACGTCAATGGAAAGCCTTCACAAGTATAGTACGACAAGTATATGTGTATGTGTGTGTTGTTGCGAGTGACTACTTGCATGGCTTTTTCCAGCTCGGACATTTTTCAGGTTTAATTCAAGTTGCTTTAAGAAGCTCACTAATAAATAACTATTACAATAATAATGCAAAAGGATATTTTCACTTAGCCTAAATAGTATTCAATTTCATCCATGACATTTAACGAGTCCTTATGTATAAATGTTTGAGTATACAGTACATGGCGACAGAAAGACTGCACACTGATGTATATGTGTGCCCTACCTTGCGTCTGTGAGAGGGAACGATGAAGAAGGTCTCGATGGCGTGTTTGCTGAGGAAGGCATGCCTCTCATGGCCGTAGCCTGGTTCTACCTCATAATCTCCATTTAGGCATTCCAGTGTTGCCCTGGTGATATGAACCTTACTGCAGAGGATACGGAGAGAGTAATAAATTCCAACTGCAAAACAATGTAATCATGTAAGCAAGATTAAATCCTCCTTCATTCTCAGAAGTTGTCTGAGACGCTGTCATAAACAACATTTCCCACACCTGTATTTTCCTTTTTTTAGAATATTCTTTTGAAACCCAACATTTAGAACATATATAACATTAGTTAAACATAATTTGACTTAGACATTTCGTTCCTTGGTACCGAAAGAAGAAATAAGGTTGAGATAGTTCTGTCCAGAAATTGTCTGTGTACTATTTTGTTGGAACCATCAATAAAAAGTGTGGCTTCATCTAATACTGCCTCCTGTTTTTTTCCCAATCCCTTGTTTAATCGACAGAAAAAGCACAAGTCTGTTGTGTGAGTTCAGTTTGAAAAAACACCTCCGAGTAGACAAGCCAGGCTTTACACTGCATTCACATCAGCAGGAATGCCACAGGACAAAGTGGTTGAAAATCATGCAAGCAATTTAGGGCAACAGGAGGCAGAGTGACCATCAATGGCTTGAAGAGATGAAAAGGGATTTTATGAGGGTAGTGTTACCATGAAGGCTTTTAATTAGGTATTCAAGCTAGAAATGTTCAATACTGACAAGTCTGTAGTAATTTTACAGGTATTTTGAAAGTATGGTTAGCATTTAAAATGAAACATGGTTCAGTCTTAAAATGTTTGTAAAATCCATGTTGCCTTTGTCGGTTTCTTCATTTAAACAGGCTAAATAAGTAAGTTAAAGTAGTAATGTTTAAGTAAAGGAGCAAGTTTGTTGCTAATGTGTATTAATGTGTATCAAAACCACACCTCTTGAATTGGATATTGTTATGCAAAAACACTGGGCAGCTCCTTCATATTATATTTGCATTTTATGAAAATCAATTTGAAAATCATTTGGAAGGATAAAAGAAGAATTGTCCTCATATTTTGGCTACATAATGTGTGTTCTTAGATCAGTAGCTAGCTAATCTGGAATCATAGAATTCAGAATTAAATGCCGTGTTACATCAGCATTCAGCACAGGTCCAGCTTTTAGCTGCTTAAAAAGCAAAAGCAGAAACATGTCTATCAGCGGTGGTTATAGGTCATATACGTTCAAGCTGAAGTGCTTCTGCAGTGACTGACCCAGGAAGTCCTCCTGCTTCCATCATGTTGGCCAGAGTGACGTCATTTGACCACACATCATACTGCCATTTCCTCAATCCAAGAACCCCACACAGCACACGGCCTGTGTGTAAACCCACACGCATGTTCAGATCCACCTCAGTTGCCTCTGCGACAGACCTACAAATAAACACACACACACACACACACACACACACACACACACACACACACACATGACATACAATTGCAAGAAAAACTCTGAAAATCCTTTGGAAATACCTGGATTTCTGCATCATTTACTCATAAAATATGGGTTGGTTCACATTCTTTAAAGTGACTATGAATCATTCACAAGCTGTTAAAAATATAGAAACATTGAACTACAGCTTTCAAAGTCACATGTTGATTAGTGATTGCAGGTGTGAGCTGTAGGCATTACCTGCTCTATAAGAAATCACTATAATAAAGAAGTCTGAATCTCCTCTGTTCAAGAAGGATCTGCTTAAATAAGCACCAATCAAAACAGATTTCAGAGAACCTTAGAGGAACAGTTGTAGAGGCTGGAAACAATCACAACAGCCAACTACACCTTGAGTTTGCAAATAACCACTGGCATTACCTGTAGGTCAACTGTCATTTGCTAAAGCCACTTGTGTAAAACTATACGGATATTCCTCTAGACATCACTCTAAGTATTAACTGCATACACACTTTTTGAATGACACTACACAAAGTTCTCTTCTTTTTATGTATTTCCGCATTGCATAAAATGGCTTCATCTCTCAGCGTCTAAAAAGGGCATCTGTACATGAACATATACATACAGTGGTGCTTGAAAGTTTGTGAACCCTTTAGAATTTTCTATATTTCTGCATAAATATGACCTAAAACATCATCAGATTTTCACACAAGTCCTAAAAGTAGATAAAGAGAACCCAGTTAAACAAATGAGACAAAATATTATACTTGGTCATTTATTTATTGAGGAAAATGACCCAACATTACATATTAGTGAGTATCAAAATTATGTTAATCTCTATCATTAGCAGTTAATTTGAAGGTGAAATTAGTCAGGTGTTTTTCATCAATGAGATGACAATAAGGTGTGAGTGGGTACCCTGTTTTATTTAAAGAACAGGAATCTATCAAAGTCTGCTCTTCACAACACATGTTTGTGGAAGTGTATCATGGCATCGTCAAAGAAGATTTCTGAGGACCTCAGAAAAAGAGGCCTTCAGTTGCTTAGAAGTTACCCTGGGTCCTTTGTGGCCTCGTCAACTATTACACACCTTGCTTTTGGAGTGATCTTTGTTGAACGACCACTCCTGGGGAAGGTAACAATGGTACTGAATTTCCTCCATTTGTACACAATCTGTCTGACTGTGGATTGGTGGAGTAGAAACTCTTTAGAGATGGTTTAACCTTTTCCAGCCGGATGAGCATCAACAACTCCTTTCTGAGGTCCTCAGAAATCTCCTTTGATCGTGCCATGATACACTTCCACAAACGTGTTGTGAAGAGCAGACTTTTTCTTTATCCCTGTTCTTTTCTAGCATCCTTGTCCTTTAAATAAAACAGGGTGCCCACTCACACCTGATTATCATCCCATTGATTAAAAACACCTGACAAATTTCACCTTCAAATTAACTGCTAATGATAGAGATTCACATACAGTGGGGCAAGAAAGTATTTAGTCAGTCACTGATTGTGCAAGTTCTCCGACTGAGAATGAGAGAGTTCTGTAATTTTCATCATAGGTACACTTTAACTATGAGAGACAAAACGAGAAAAAAAATCCAGGAAATCACATTGTAGGATTTTTAAAGAATTTAATTGTAAATTATGGTAGAAAATAAGTTTTTGGTCAATAAATTTGGTTCAACTCAGTACTTTGTAACATAACCTTTGTTGGCAATGACAGAGGTCAAACGTTTCCTGTCAGTCTTCACCAGGTTTGCACACACTGTTGGTATTTTGTCCTATTCCTCCATGCAGATCTCTTCTAGAGCAGTGATGTTTTGGGGCAACATGCACTTTCAACTCCCTTCACAAATTTTTCTATGGGGCTGAGGTCTGGAGACTGGCTAGGCCACTCCAGGACCTAAAAATGCTTTTTACGGAGCCATTCCTTTGTTGCCCGAGCAGTATGTTTGGGGATCATTGTCATGCTGGAAGACCCAGCCATGTTCCATCTTCAATGCTCTCACTGATGGAAGGAGGTTTTGGCTTAAAATCTCCATGATACATGGCCCCATTTGTTCTTCTCCTTAACACGGATCAGTCGTCCTATCCCCTTTGCAAAAAAACAGCCCCAAAGCATGAGGTTTTCACCCCCATGCTTCACAGTAGGTATGGCGCAACTCAGAATTCTTTTATCCTCCCAAACTCAGCGAGTTTGAGTTTTTACCAAAACGTACTATTTTGGTTTTATCTGACCACATGATATTCTCCCAATCCTCTTTGGATCATCCATATGTTCTCTGGCAAACTTCAGACGGGGTCTGATATGTACTGGCTTAAGCATGGGGACACGCCTGGTACTGCAGGATCCATGTCCCCCTCGGCGTAGTGTGTTACTGATGGTAGCCTTTTTACTTTGGTCCCCAGCTCTCTGCAGGTCATTCATCAGGTCCCTCCGTGTAGTTTCTGGGATTTTTTACTCACCGTTCTCATGTTCATTTTGATCCCATGGGATGAGATCTTGCGTGGAGCCCCAGATTGAGGGAGATTTTGAATGGTCTTGTAATGTCTTAGAATTGCTCCCACAGTTGATTTATTCACACCAACCTGCTTGCCTATTGTAGATTCACTCATCCCAGCCTGGTGCAGGTCTACAATTTTATTCCTGGTGTCCTTCAACAGCTCTTTGGTCTTGGCCATGGTTGAGTTTGGAGTCTGACTGTTTTGAGGCTGTGGACAGGTTTCTATTATACAGATAACAAGGTCAAACAGGTGTCATTAATACAGGTAACGAATGGAGAACAGAAGAGCTTCTTAAAGAAGAAGTTACAGGTCTGTGAGAGCCAGAAATCTTGCTTGTTTGTGGGTGAAAAAATACTTATTTTCCACCATGATTTACAATTAAATTCTTTAAAAATCCTACAATGTGATTTCCTGGATTTTCTTTTTCTCATTTTGTCTCTCATAGTTGAAGTGTACCTATGATGAAAATTACAGACCTCTCTCATCTTTCTAAGTTGGAGAACTTGCACAATCAGTGACTGACTAAATACTTTTTTGCCCCACTGTATTTTTGCCAATCACTAATATGTAATATTGGATCATTTTCCTCAATAAATACATGACCAAGTATAATATTTTTGTCTCATTTGTTTAACTGAGTTCTCTTGAAAATCTGATGATGTATTAGGTCAAATACAGAAATATAGAAAATTTTAAAGGGTTCACAAACTTTCAAGCACGACTGTACTTATCAACAGAAAAAAGTGAGGATTGTATTGCTGTGCAGTGGCAGTAGATGAAGAGTACAGACATGAAAGAAGACAGTTAAAAGAAGGTGGTGATTTGTACATTTTTGTTATTATTCAACTACAAAGAATATCAAAGGAGACACCCTTATCCAGAGCGACTTACAACTGGTATTTTACAATCTAAGCAATTGTGGGTTAGGCTCTTGCTCAAGGACTTAACCTGGCAGAGGTGGACTTTGAACCTTTGACCTTTTGTCCAGTACATTAATTGCTAAACCACCACATCCTCCATTGACCCAAAACACACCTCAAGATTTTGCATCAAGCAGTGCTGACTTTCATTGACTTTCCTAAACAGAAACCTGACCCATTCAGTAATTTCACAGGATGCTCTTTGGAATACAGTCGTCCCTCGCTATATCGATATATTTAGATATAGATATATTGTCATAGTCTGCTTTGCCACACCCCGTCTCTGTCACGCTGTTTATTTTGGTTTCTGTTCCCCCCACTAGCTCTCGCCACACTTTGTTTACATTCCGTCACCCTCTCCACATGTATGTTGTTTGTTTTCGCGAGTGCGGTGTGCACGTGTGTTGTGCTGTGTTTCCTCGCATATCTCTGCACACCTGGTCTGCATCTCCACTCATCACCCTGCTCCATAAAGCTCCTCTCCAAGCAACCAAAGATCGCCAGATCGTCCATTGACATATCCTGGTACCAAGCCTTGTTTCTCGTTTCTCTAAACCTCGGTCATGTCGCTATCTTTGCTATTCTCGATTGCCATTGTCATGCGTAGCCTTAGCCTAGCCACACTAGCAAGTAGCTTAGCCTTCCTTGTCTGCATTAACTATCTGCATTGTTTAACATGTTTCTTTTTGCCCGGTTTACTTTCCCGATGTTTTCGACTCTCACGCCAGGTTTCTGTTCCCCACTTATATTCTTTTCTTCCCCCCACAGCCTTGCCGTGTATCCACCTGGTTCAACCCGTCATTGGACGACTCCGGAACACCAACCCGCAGAGGAAGCCAGCCTCACCCAGCTGTTGCCCATTGTCTCCTGGGTCCACGCCAGCTCCTTGGACTCTCATTTGTTTTTGTTTTTTTCTTGACCCATTTTCCGCCCGACCTCATTCTGTTACTTGCACCTCGTTTATTTTCTCTGTTTTTTCTGTAATAAAACCTTGTTCTGCCTAGTTAAGTCATTCCCTTGTTGACTGTATCTTGGGTTCCTCTATATCTCGCCTGGGGCATTCCCCCTTAACAGAACAATCTGGCCAATATGGAACTCGCAGCCCGCAAGGCCGACAACGCTACGGCCATTGGCATGCTGGTCCAGTGGCAAGAAGCCAGGTTGACCCAGCATGACCAGCTGCTTAGGTCGCTTGTGGAATCCAACTGACTATTGTCTGCTCAAGTCACCGCCTTAACTGGTAAACTAAATAGATTTCTCTCTCTTTCTCCCTAAGGCTGTGTTCCTTCCGCCACGAGCCAGACCACCACCTCCATGAGCAGCTCACGGGATTCCTCACTCCCTTTGACTGTCCCCTTGAGGTCCTCATCCTCTGCTCCCACCGCTTCGGAACATCTGGCACCCTCCAGTGGCATGGATCCACCCCTCACCCACCCTGAACCATACAGTGGGGAACTCGACCGCTGCCGGCTTTTCCTCCTGTAGTGTGACGTAGTCTTCAGGTTACAGCCCACGACCTTTGCCACTGATGCCACTAAGGTCGGGTATCTCGTGCGGCTCTTGCGAGGCAGAGCCCTGAGGTGGGCTGAGACTGCGCTCTCCAGGTGCTGTTTTGAGGAGGTCTCGTACGACGACTTCCTCCGTTGGTTAAGGGAGGTGTTCGACCACCCTGGCCATGGGGAAGCGACATCAAGCCAACTCATCAGTCTTCGGAAGGGTTCATGGTCAGTCACGGACTACGCTGTGGAATTCTGGTCAATGGCTGCAGACGCCCAGTGGAATGACCCCGCTCTGCGTGAGGCTTTCTGTGCTGGAATGTCTGAGCAGCTCAGGGATGAGTTAGCGGCCCATGACGATCCCCCCAATTTGGAGGCTCTGGTGGCACTGGCTGTTCGCCAGGTCCACTGCGCCGGTCAAACCCGCTCCCCAGGCGCCGGCCCGAACACCTCTAGACGTACCTCAACCTATGCAACTGGGACACCACCAAGCTCACCCCCAGGACTGTACTCGGCGCTGGGAGCGGGGTTTGTGCTGCTACTGCGAGGGGTCCAATCACGCACTCTCATCATGCCCCGTTCACCCAAAAGGGGACGCTCGCCAGTGAACCTGGGGGCCCTGACAAACATAACCTTAAGTCCCCCTTCATCATCCCATCCATCGCTACTGCTTCCCAGCACGCAGCACCTGTCTGAAACCACTCACACCTTGGAGGCCCTGGTCGACTCTGGAGTGAAGGACAACCTCATGGACGGCACCCTTGCCGCTCAACTCGGGGCACAATTGGAAGCCCTAGAGGCCCCGAGGGAGGCCTACGCTCTGGATGGTAAGCTCCCGGCCAAAATCACCCATCGGACCCTTCCTATCCCGCTGGTTTTGTCAGGGAACCACCATGAGGCCATCTCGTTTGCTGTGGTTCACATTCCCTAATGCCCCTACAGTGTTTCAAGCACTCATTAACATGTACTTAGGGATTTTCTTAACCATTTTGTTTTTGTGCACTTAGATGATATCCTGTTTTTTTCCTGGTCCGAGATGTAGCATGTCAAGTCAAGTCAGATTTATTTATATAGCGCTTTTTACAATGGAGCATTGTCTCAAAGCAACTTTACAAGTTTAGATTATCTCCTAATAACTACATCCAATCCCAATGTGAGGTATGTGCAACAAGTCCTGACCCGTCTGCTGGAGAATCGGTTGTTCATCAAAGCCGAGAAGTGCCTGTTCCACGCTAAGTCAGCCCCTTTCCTGGGATTCATCGTTCAGGGGGGTGTGTCAAGGTGAACCCTTCCAAGATTAAGGCAGTCGCTGAGTGGCCCGTGCCCTCGAGCCGCAAGGAACTGCAACGCTTTCTGGGGTTTGCAAACTTCTATAGGCGGTTCATCAGGGACTACAGCAAGGTGGTGGCCCCCAAACGCAACTCACCTCCACCAAGCGTCCCTTCCGGTGGACTCCAGAGGCTGAGGCAGCCTTCAACAAACTGAAGGGCTTGTCCACGACAGCCCCCGTCCTGGCGCAACCGCACCCCAGCAAGCAGTTCGTGATGGAGGTGGACGTGTCGAATCTTGGGGTAGATGCCGTCCTATCCCAGCGTGGAGGTCCGGAAAACAAACTTCACCCCTGCGCCTTCTTCTCCAGGTGATTATCCCCGGCTAAGGCCAACTACGACGTTGGCAACTGGGAGCTCCTCGCAATGAAGATAGCCCTTGAAGAGTGGAGACACTGGCTAGAGGGGGCCGAACAGCTGTTCGTGGTCTGGACCGACCACAAGTACCTGGCTTATATCCAGTCTGCCAAGCAGCTGAATTCTCGCCAGGCCAGGTGGGCTATGTTTTTTGCTCGTTGTGACTTCTCACTAACTTATCTTCGTGGTTCCAGGAATGTGAAGCCGGATGCCCTCTCCCGCTGGTTCTCCTCCAACCTCTGCTGATCCCAAGTCGCCTGGTGATCTCATGTAGCCGTGGACTTTATCACAGGTCTCCCCGAGTCCGACGTCAACATAGTCATACTGACGGTTATAAACCACTTCTCCAAGGCTATCCGGCTCCTCCTCATTTTCAAGCTCCCCACGGCCACTAAAACAGCCAAGGCTTTGTTAGACCATGTGTTCAAGGTCCACAGGATCCCTCTGGGTATCGTCTCAGACCAGGGGCCCCAGTTCATCTCGCATGTATGCAGGGCCTTCTGCCAAGCCATCAGAGGCACTGTCAGCCTTACGTCTGGTTTCCACCCCAAGTCCAATGGACAGGTCGAGTGGGCCAATCAGGAAATCGAGGCCACTCTGCGCTGCCTGTCCGCACAGAATCCCACCAAGTGGAGCCAACATCTCCAATCGGGCCAGGGTACCCTCTGCCACGCCCTGTTTCTGTAACGCTCTGTTTATTTTGATTTCTGTTCCCCCCACTCGCTCTTGCCACGCTTTGTTTACATTTCGTCGCCGTCTCCACATGCACGTTGTTTTGTTTTCGCAAGTGCGGCATGCGCGTGTTGTGCTCTGTTTGCTCGTAGATCTATTGGCTGCCCATCTCTGCACACCTGGTTTGAATCTCCACTCATCACCCTGCTCCATAAAGCTCCTCTCCAAGCAGCCAAAGATCGCCAGATTGTCTGTTGACGTATCCTGGTACCAAGCCTTGTTTCTCTTTTCTCTAAACCTCGGTGATGTCGCTATCTTTGCTATTCTCGATTGCCATTGCCGTGTGTAGCCTTAGCCTAGCCACACTAGTACGTAGCTTAGCCTTCCTTGTCTGTAACTATCTGCACTGTTTAACATGTTTCTCCCCCCCACAGCCTTGCCGTGCATCCATCTGGTTCAACCCGTCATTGGACGACTCTGGAACACCAACCCGCAGAGGAAGCCAGCCTCACCCCACTGCCGCACTCACCTCATTGCCTCCTGGATCACGCCAGCTCCTTGGACTCTCATTTGTTTTGTTTCTTCTTGAACCATTTTCCACTCGATTTCGTTCTGTTACTTGTGCCTCATTTATTTTCTCTGTTTTTTTCTGTAATAAAACCTTGTTCTGCCTAGTTAGTCAACCCCTTGGTGACTGCATCTTGGGTTCCTCCATATCTCACCTGGGGAATCTACGATTCCCCCTTAACATATATATGTACACAATGGAAACGCAGTACTGTTTGCTCTCCCGTGCTGTGCTATATATTCAGCGTCTCTCCTTGTCCGCATCAAATCAACACCTGATGGTTGCGCAGAGTGTTGCTCTGCAGTGTTGTGTTTATCAAGCCTTTATAAAGCTTTACAAAGGGTTTATAAAGCCTTAAAATATATATAAATAATAAAATAAATATAACGTCGCTACTTTGCGGATCAATGTATTGTGAAATCTTTGGGGGTAATGTGGATAATCACATTTTGCACAATACAAAATCCTTTCTGAAATACAAGTGTTTTTTTAATATTCAACTTTGTCCTCCTTATTATGTGATTTGTAATGAAAAACATTATATAAGATAGAGGCATCTTTACTATTGGTCACAGTGTATATGCAAACGGTTGCTGTATGCTTTTATTTGTAACCTCTAAATGGGCAAGGCATGAATCATTAATAAAGGTGTTCAATAAATACATGAATAGTACTATTGTTTGTGTGCAAATACAAAAAAATAAGAATCAGTTTACAAATTTTAAGAACACCGTTAATCATACAGCAGCACATTGTAATGTACAAGTTTATCTCAAAATCACTAATTCGTGCCTCTTTCCTTCATTCTCCCTTTTTACTCTGTCCCTACTGCCTCTGCTCTAAAATATGCAAAGACAGACATGTCTTCTTTGGAAGCAGAGATGAGAATTTCCTGTCAACTATCTACCTAACCCAAGAGAAAACGAGAGAGAGGGAGCAGGAAAGCTGAAAGAAAGATTTCACTGAGTTTATTTTTAACAATTCAACCTTAGCTTCAGAGCCTGAGATCCCAAATTGGGGAATGTCAGAGTGAAAAAAAGGACCTAACATTTGCATGTGTTACTGCTTGTGTGTGTGTGTGTGTGTGTGTGTGTGTGTGCGTGCGTGCGTGTGCGTGTGTGTGTGCATGTGCATGTGTGTCACAATAGTGGGGAATAGCTGAGCAGGCTACACAAGGCTTTTAAGTAGAAGGTCCTGGACTTCAAATGTAGCTATTTTCAAGAAATTATTAAAACAACTCACAAATACTGCAGTTCAAATTTGTGGACCACCCTCATATGACAGTTCAAACAACAATATACCCGCACCATATGCATGTGTAGACAAACAAATACACAAAAATATACCTGACTGCAGAAGACATTCAAGACAGAATTGCGCACAAATAAATTGATCTTCCATGATAGTCTCCCCCCTACCCTCACCCCATGACCCCACACAGGTTAAAGAGGGTTGTAAAGCAGGAAAGAAAACAACACAAACAGAAAGCCATTTTTGTTTATAAGCTCTAAATGATCGATGAACAATAATAAATTGTTTGTGGCAGATATGCTCTGAGACTAGTGTACAGTAGTGTGAAAAAGTGTTTGCCCCCTTTCTGATTTCCTTTTTTTTTGCATGTTTGTCACACTTAAGTGTTTCGGAACATCAAACCAATTTAAATATTAGTCAAAGACAACACAAGTAAACACAAAATGCAGTTTTTAAATGATCGTGTTTATTATTAAGGGAGAAAAAAATCCCAACCTACATGGCCCTGTGTGAAAAAGTGATTGCCCCCTAAACCTAATAACTGGTTGGGCCACCCTTAGCAGCAACAACTGCAACCAAGCGTTTGTCATAACTTGCAATGAGTCTTTTACAGCATTGTGGAGGAATTCTGGCCACTCATCTTTGCAGAATTGTTGTAATTCAGCCACACTGTAGTGTTTTTGAGCATGAACGTCCTTTTTAAGGTCATGCCACAGCATCTCAATAGGATCCAGGTCAACTTAAATTAAATTAAATTAGTTAAATTGGTTTGATGTTCCAAAACACTTAAGTGTGACAAGCATGCGAAGAAAAATAGAAAATCAGGAAGGGGGCAAACACTTTTTCACACCACTGTATGTCTTGTTCATTATTATCTCCTAAGGTTAATGAAGGCACACACTCCACTCACGTGATGGTATCAATCATGTCCAGGCCCATCTCAACGCAGCAGTGTGCATGGTCAGCTTTGGGCTGGGTTAGACCAGACACACAGTAATAACAGTCTCCCAAGATTTTTATCCTTCTGCAGTGGTTCTCCTGTCAATCATACACACACACACACACACACACACACACACACACACACAATTTTCTGGTGAATAAAGATAATGGACAGCTTTGTCCTTGGCTTGTGTTGCTGTGTTATGTCTGATTATTTCTTACATGACTACAACATCTATATATTATTTAGACAATTCTGACTCATCTTAGTAAAGCTTTTGCTATTGTTTCCTAGAGTTTATGAGTATCTCATTGCTCCGTGTATATGACAAAGGAGCTGTGATAGACCATTGAAGTAGAATTCCTCCCACTCATACTTCGAAGGAGGAGATGGAGCGAGAGCGGAAAACACAGATTCAAGTAGGTCTTACATATACATATATACATATTCGAGTCAGCTATTCAACACAAAATCTGACATTCACATTTACTGATTTGCTAAAAAGAACTAATGATGAAGAGAAATGCGGAGAAAGAACAAAAAGAGAGAAAAGAAGACAGAAGGCCCAAGAAGAAAACAGAAGAAAGAAGCAGAACTACAAAATATATGTGAAATTTAAAAAATAAGAACAGACAATAAGAAAAAATGGAATTGAATGAGAACAAACAAGAAGTGATAAGTCCAAGAAGAATGAAAAGAAGCGAAAAGAAAAGTAAAAAAATAAGAAGAGGGAAAGAGAAGGAATAAGAGACGTAGAAAAGAGCAATTAGAGTGGAAAATGTGAGTTAAAAAATAGAAAATTTTGACGGACAAGATGAAAAGTGAGAAGAGAGAAAAAGGATGAGATTAAAAAAGACAAGAAGAGATAAAATGAGAAGAAAACAGGAGAGAATTAAATACATAAGAAGAGAAAGAGGCCCTTAGTGACAAGGATATTAGAACATAAATAAAGAGAAAATAGACAGAATAATCCAATGTAAAAAATAAAAAAAGAAGAGAGATGATGAGACAAAAAGGAAAGGGAGAAGAAAACAGATTATAAAAGCAGGAAAGGATTGACAAGAGACAATGAGAGCAGATTAGAAAAGAGATGAAAGAACAGAACGGAAAGGTTATAAGATGGGACATGAAATTAAGAGAATTGATGAAAAGAGAAGAAAAACAAACAGAAAAAAATAAGTGAAAAAAAGGGTAAGAAGAAGAAACAAAACA
Organism: Ancistrus triradiatus; assembly: GCA_025084515.1. Lineage (NCBI taxonomy): Eukaryota > Metazoa > Chordata > Actinopteri > Siluriformes > Loricariidae > Ancistrus > Ancistrus triradiatus. Next base: position 152,755 of record JAJAGP010001423.1, read on the forward strand.
AGAAGAGAAAAGGACCGGAATGGTAGAAATAAGGGAGTTAAGGAGACAAAATGAGATTAGACAAAATGAAATCAAAAGAACAAAGGAGACAAGAGGAAAAGAAAATTCAACACAGGAGAAAATAAGAGACAGCAAGAGATATTGCAAGACAAGAAAAATAGAAAAAAAAATCAAGGGTAATGATTAGAAGAAATATGAAGGATTAGAAGAGAAGAGAAGAGAGCTTGAGACGGTAATATAAATGTGGAAATGATTAAGCTTTAATTCTGATTTTATTGTTAATTAATTTGGGCATTTTAGACAGCAATCCCTCATCCAGAGGAAAAGGAAAAATCTTGCATCTTAATTTTGTGTGTGTGTGTGTGTGTGTGTGTGTGTGTGTGTGTGTGTGTGTGTGTGTCTGTGAGTAATGAACTAAAGCTATAGAAAACCCCCTGCCACATCAAACACACGCACACACACACACACACACACACACACACACACACACACACACACACACACAACATCTGTGCTAGAGAGACTTTCTGGCTGCTGCCAGGTTCTCAGACTGAAAAACATAATTTCTTCTTTCTTGACAATATTACACCTTTGAAGTCATAGTTATTATGGGCGATGAGAAAACATGAATTTGACATGAATTACTTTCTGTGCATTGCACAGAGAATCAGAGACATGTATTTCAAACTTGCATATTAAAAGCTTATCAGAGAGGCACTGAATCAGTGAATAAGAAAATAAAATGTGATCACAGTGATATCTAAACTAACATACCAAGTTTTCGGACACTAAATTTAATAACTAGAAAAATACTGCAAAACAATAACCCTAGACTCTACAGCATTAATGTGCTTAACATTTCGTAAAATCTTTCAATTAATCAATTGTGTGTGCGCGCACACACACACACACACACACACACACACACACACACACACACAACACACTGAAGAGTATCTTGCATTATAACTACTTACAGTGGCAAGTTCATCAAACTTCCCAAAGAGTTCATTTAGCAATTTGACAAGTTCCTGAGCTGTACATTGAGAAGCCAAACTTGTGAATCCAACAATGTCTGCAAAGAGGATGCTGAAATGCAGAAAAAAGAGTTTTGATTATCTCAGTTTACACCAACAGTATCGTAGGCTGAAATTACAGCGACTCCATGTTCCTTTGTATGTTTGTATGAGAGGTGCACGCAGCACATTGACACCCACAATTTGTCCAGGATGGAACCTGTCATGGCCCAGATAAAAAGTAAGGTAAAAGGTAATAAAATGTTTGAAGATGAATGCATGGAGGACAACTGTAAATCAAACATTTAAGAATTATAATATAGAACAATAGGACAATTTGATACAGTTAGTTAAGAGCTTTGTGTTAGGATAATTTCTTCAATATTATAAGGTTGTGTGAATAAAACTACCCTTCCTTCGTTCTCACACTTTAAAGTTTTAAACCTTTGTCAAGTATTGCAAAACTGAGTTACATTCACAAATGGCACTTAAATCTTTACTGTGTAAAACAGAAGCCTCATGTCAGCCATATCCAGGACCTGGAGGCATCTGGGATGGACCATCACACAGTGGAAACATCTATTTTGGTCATATGAATCAGTATTCCAGATCTTTAAAAAAATGGACATCATGTGCTCCAGACAAAAATGACCATCTAGACTGTTATCAGAAACAAGTCCAAAAGCCAGGGTAAGTCATGGTATATGCTTGTGTAAGTGCCCTTGGCAAAGATAACTTTTATATTTCTTTGATGGCAGCATTAATGCAGAAAAGTACACTGACATTTTAGAGCAACATATGCTGCTTTCAAGACATTATCTTTTCCAGGGATATCCATGCATTTTGACCAGACAATGCAAAACCACATGCTGCACACATTACAAATGCATGGCTGTAGAAGAAGAGGATACAGGTACTATACTGGCTTTCCTGCGGTCCTGACCTGTCCTCAATAGTGCATGTGAGGAGAATTTTGGAACGAAAAACTGTTGCACAGGATGAATGGGACAGAATAACTCATGAAACACTTCATCGCTTAGTATTCTTGGTGGTAAAATGTATTTTAAGTGTTGTGAGAAGGAATGGCAACATTACAACGTGTAAATGCTTTATCATCCCATTTTTTTTACAATGAGTTGCAGGTCTGAAATGGAAAAATGGATGGATATTAACAAATGAAGTTGACTTGACAAACCATTTTTTCCATTTTTGTTTTTTCTGATTTGAGGTTGTAGACATAAAATAGTGCGTGTTTTAATAATATAAAAATAATTTAAAGAAAAAGCAAGCTGACCTTTTCGACTACACAGAGAATCAGTATGCTGAGTAATGACTGAAGTGTGGCACTCACTACTTTTAGTAGTGTCTTTGTAAACACTCACTTATTTTTAGCACTAGCGCATTGGTATTTTATGTTATTACACTGACCAAAAGAAAATACAAGATTTTGCATGTCATTCAGAAAACGCTTTAGTTTTGGGGTATGTTCAAATTTGTGCACTGTGTCAGTATCAACAGTAAAAGCCCTGAGATCAAATCATTAGCCACCCAGCTGCATGGTTTCTTGCTGTTATATTCCAAGCAATTTCACATTGCTTCCCACTATCTGTGTCATAAGGGAAAGTCTATATACATCATGTTACCAATGGTTGGTTTGTCTGAGATTTGTCTCTGCCTCTGCTATGACACCCCCAGACCTCTCCCCCTCTCTGTATGTGTGGGCAGTGAGAGCTAATTGAGCAGTTCTTAAGTTGATAGGGGTAGCTTTAGGAGCTCTGAAGGCTTTGGCTAGGAGCCACACTGAGTAGGTTTTGTGATTGAGTGGAGAGCTGTTGACTGCTGCTGACTCACTAAGCATTCACATTTCCTGTTTAATTGAAATAGTAATAACACCAATAGCAGAAGCAGCAAAATCTCAATGGACTGTCAATAATCTCTAATTCATTCACGCGTGCATCTGCCAACTCTGTCCCTGTACCTGACGTTGTCATGACGCTGGATGTAGATCTTGTGGAATATTCTTTCTGGTGGCTTAAGAAAGTCTTCCTTCATCTCCATGGCAACATTTCTGGGCAACAGACTCATTAGGAGGCGTTCCTGTAAAAGAAATAATAACCACAAAATTTGCATAAGTATCTACTACCCATTAGAAAGACCTTTCGAACCCTTCACAATATTTTATCATTATGTAATGTCTATCTATCTATCTATCTATCTATCTATTTGTATGTCTTTTTCTACATTGAAATTTGTGTGATGTAACAGCATTAAAATAATTATGTAGCAATCTAGACCTAAGAAAATGCAGCAGGTATGTTTAATAAGTAATAATGTACCCACATGGTATGAACATTATACAAAGATAATCAGTATATTTCACATGTCTGAAGTAGGTCACATATGTTAGTTTTGTACTGATGTTGTGCATGTTCAGATTAAAGAAACTACAAGGCTTTGACGTTAACACTGTTCTACCCATATTCTGAAGTTACATTTGTATAGTCATAAGTAGAACTCACAAAATAAGTTTTAAAGCTTATTAAACTTGCGCTGCGTTGGACTTATCCAAAGTGCATGTTCTTGTGGGCTGACGAAGGCTGGCTTGTTAACTTTCTGATTGTCGCTAAGTGGGCGATATCAGTGGGAGATCACAGCTCGGCACTAGAGTTGGTTGGCATGACAGAGGTAAGTTTCCATGGAAACACATACAGTTCATGGTTAACCTTGCGTTACTAAAAGCAGGTGATAAATGACTTTTTGATTAAGCAAGCTGTTACAAGTGAGTCAGGACACCTGCTGTAAGAAACTTTAAGATGATGTTTGAAAGTATCCCAAGTTTCAGACTGTGCTGGCATTTGTTAGTGCTGTAGTTTACAGAACAAGAACGTCTGAAACGAGAGGTTACTTATCCTGATAGCTTCAGGGGGTCTGACTCATATACTCGCATATGAAATGTACACTTACTTCAGTTGTTACATTTACGACAGGTCCATAACATTCATAAAAAAATCAAAACACTGTTCATGTCATGTTTTATAAGGTATTGGTAAAACTCTGCCTGGTGCTAAAATTGTAAAAATGCAACTTCTGCTACTGAGTGGATAAGTACCAGAATTAGGTTTTCTGAGGAAATACATAGTTACGCAACCCCTTGTGCATAGGATGCAGTCTTCTCGGTGGTCTAACATCTCATCTTTTCCTCAGTCTCATCTGACCAGGTCACATCATTTTAAATTAAGAATTTCCATTTCCCCTTTTCCCTAAGTAGTTCTCTACTCAAGTGGCAAGTACAGTTAGTTGAGTCTTGCTCACTGTATCCTATGAACAGGAAGGGCCTGAACTGACTCAATGATTTAAGCTGCTCCAGATGTTAATCTGTGCTACGTATGTAAACTAAGCCCTAAAATCCGCTGCTTTGCTAAATGAATAACAGATTAAAGTTCTGTGTGTAATACTCCAAGCCATTCTGTTATAGAAATGAAGTACTTCATTTCTGTAACATACTGTAATTGTCATTTAATTTTGTATCATGTTCAGATTAGTAAATATCTCGACCACCTATAATTGTTCTTAACCAAAGAAATGACAAATGACCAGTTTCTCAGTGTAAACTGAGGAAGGCAGATCACATAGTTGACAAATGTCACTCATTATGGCACATTAGAAACATTACAAAACATTAAACTTTTGTAGTTTAGTGGGGATTTGTATTTCAATACCATTGTGTAGTATAGTAAGTGCTGTGAAGGCACAGTGGTTAAGGTACTGGACTACTGACCAGAAGGTCCAGAGATCAAGTCAGAGCACTGCCAAGCTGCCTAAATCTAGCATATAGATTGATGAAGAACTTTTAGTACTTCTGTGTACTGAGAACAGTGCCTTTACATTATGCTTCAAATGATTTTTTTTATTGGTGCTTTGTCTGAAACCCATTTCAAACATTTTTTCATGCTCATGTGATGTGTTATATTTTTTAAAGTCATGATCTAATGTTTTCTTTCTTTTTCTGTACTGAATATGTAAGATTCATCAGTAACAATTTCAGTATGTACTGCATGTGCTAGATTATAACAGTTTTAGTAACAGTGCATATCTGTGTGTGTGTGTAGCATATAGATAATATTGCATGTGTAACTGTGTGGTAATGTATATAGTGGGTGCTGCTTTCTTCTATTTGGGGAGTTTGTTAGGTAGGAGGTAGATGAGTCATGTACAAACAATTATAACCAATTTCAGTCGCTAAGAAACAAGGACAAAGTGTTACCTCTACTGTACGTGCAAACAACCTGTATAATGTAACTTTACTTTTAATGCACTTCACTTATAATTTAACTCCTTATTCTAGTTAATTAACACAGTAGTGTAGTCCTGTCTGATTTAGTAAACATACTGTGTTTATAGTCTCAGATGCAGTGCTTAAATTAGCTATTTTAAGGGTTAAGCAGTTTTGAAACCTTATCATCAATACACAGTGGATTCAAAATACAGTTGGGGCAATTTACATTTAAATTTATCTATACATATACAAATACAATTACATTTACAATTATGTGCAGTTATCCACAACGGCTTACAACTTGTAGAATCTTGCAACATACAATCCAAGAAGTTAAGGGCATTGCTCAAGGTCCCATTGTATATTGGCACCCCTAATAAGGATGAGCAAAAAGATTATTCAGCTTTTGGTGAATTAACTTAATCTCACACTGAGACAAATAAGGAAAAATCCAACCTTTAATTGAAAAAAACTTTTAACAAAACCATGTGTGCCACAATATCTGGCAACCCTATAGATTCTTAGAACTATGTAACAGAAGCATTGTTTCCATTTCAATTTTATATTTTTCAGTTGATCAGACCATCTAGGAACTTTCAAGAAGTACTCCATGACTTCTTATTTAACTGGGCTACATATATGAGGTGATACAGAGATCAAATTCTCTTAGTCACTAAAGTCAGGCAATGGAAATAAAAAAATAGCTATGCATTTGAAAATGCAAATTATCTACAGATAGGGCAATGACGAAAAAGTTCCACTTAATTTGAACTGTGACAAACTTGCAGGGATGAGGACCCAAGTTTATTTAGCTCTCTCACTCAATGAAATGGATGGAAAGAGAGGCAAAACAAATCCCCAAGGATCACTGTTAGAGAATTTCAGAAAAAGGTAGCACCAAGTCCCCAAAACTACCATCAGAGACCACCTCCATTCCAAAAGATTATTTGGAAGGCTTACCAGGAAAAAGCTTTCTCTCACCTAACGACAAATGTAAGCACCTGGAGTTTGTTAAATGCTACAGGGGCTTTGATTAGAAGCATGTTAAAAGTTTTTTTTATTGGCAACAAACACTTAAAGTGGTTTTGACATAAAAAGAAGGATGACTACACTGAAAATAGCCTGATGCACACTGTTAAATATGGTGGAGGGTCTGTGATGTTGTTGGGCTGGTTTTCCTCTAAAGGCCCAGAGAACCTCGTTAGGTTAGGACAGTGGTATAAAACATTGGTCAGTCTCAACACAACAAAGGTTTACTGAGCAAAAATCCAGCTTCTGCCATGACCATCACAGTCTTTTATCTAAACCATAGAAAACCTGTGGGGTAAGCTAAAGAAAATAAAATATTTGTTTCTTGATGAGGGAATTGTTTTTCACAGACTAAATTCATTTCAACTAAAGGTGGGATTTTTCTCATTTTTCCAGTGTGAGATTAAGCAATTTACCATAAGGTGAATTTCCTATAATTTGTTTTACTCATCTTTACCAAGAGATCCAAATAATAATGTACTGTATCTCTGTATGGTCTGTATGGTGGTCATGTGTCTCTGTCTGCTATTCCAGATGCGTACTTGTGTTACCATGGCATCCTTCACTTTGCATTTATTGTATATTTTGTATGTAAGCTTTCTGTTAGTTTGTTAGCACTAGCATTTTCTTCTCTTGTGTAACTTCCTGTTTTTGGTTGTCTGTCTATCTGTTGAGCTCAAGTGTGTTAGTTTATTGTCTGCGTTTGCATGTGCACATCCCGTTCACCTCCCTTTGTTGTGTGTATATGGTGTTTGTAAAATTGTTTATTATTAAAACCTCCCACTTTGATTTACCTCTTCCTCTGTCCCCGTTACTTAATTTCCCTGGCAAACCATGCCATTCATGGCTTTGACTACACAGTGATGACACACTTAACACTTAATGAGACATCAATAACCAATTAATTGGTATCACAGATCATTTTATAAAAATATATAGTTTATTCACTCATAAAGCTCTGAAACTGGCATTTTTATAGTGCTGCAGGTTATTTTGTATGTGCTGTGTGGCTAGTGGTCAATTTCCCCGTTAAGGCCCTGACAGCATATGATCTGAATACTAATTCTGTGAACGTGCTAAACTTGCACCTTAGATCCCAATCACTGTGTCTGTGTGTGTGTGTGTGTGTGTGTGTGTGTGTGTGTGTGTGTGCATGCATGTGTGTGTTTGCAGATAAAGACTGACCTTTAAAGTAGTCAGGGAGGAATGAAAGCAATCTTGCAAGGTAATTACCTGTCAAAATTGTGACTTTTTAACTTGATTGAAAATGAGATACCTGATTAATGTGTGTGTGTGTGTGTGTGTGTGTGTGTGTGTGTGTGTGTGTCAAGTTTTGATGTCATTATGGGGTGTAGAATTAATTAGTACCATAATATTACACTAAGTCCATGGAAAGTCCTCACAGTGATAGAAGGTCAACCTTGTGTGAATGTGTGTGTGTCTTTGTTATATGTGCTTCTAGTTTAATACAGTATGACTAGCCATTTTTTGTGTCATATTTAGAGAGGAATAAGCAAATAAAGCTGCAGACTGTCATCATTTTACACACTTTACAAATGAAGTCAGGCAAACTTTGCAGGTCAGATTGGCTTTTTTGTTTCAGTGAAGTACTGAGACAGTATTTGCAGTTTGAAATTGTAGTAGGTATTATTGATTTTCTTGCATTATTTCATTTCAGTCCATTTTAGTCTATAACTCCTGTTGTTTTACAGTAGTTTATAGCAACCATAATAATTCTGGTTCACTGATACATTAATACGTGTGTGTGTGTGTGTGTGTGTGTGAGAGAGAGAGAGAGAGAGAGAGAGACCTGTTTTTCATTTTCATCCTCCAGCTGCAGGCGTTCTTGGATGCAGTTCCTAGCCTGGAGAAAGGCCTTCCTCTGTGCACGCTCAGTAAGCATCCGCACAAACACACCAGACAGGTTCACTCCAACCAGCAGCACTGCATTTGCCACCAGCTGCACACAGAGAAAACGGGGTCATCTCTGTTTGTGTGTGTGCGTGTGTATGTGTGTGTGTGTGTGTGTGTGTGTGTGTGTATATGTGTGTGTGTGGGTCAAGTTCGTATATCAGGACCAAATGTCTCTGCAAGGATGAAAAGATCTGACATCTTGTGACAATATTTTGCTGGTCCCCAGTAAGAAAATTGCTTTTTTATTAAAAAAAAAACTTTTACTTTGGGTTACTGTGTTTAGGGTTGCGGTTAGGTGTAGGTGTATAATTAATTAGGTACAGTAATGTGTCAATGAAAGGTCCCCACATTGTTAAAAAGACAAAAATGTAAAAAATCAGATATTTATTTTTTGAAATTTGCTTTTGTAAAACGTAGTCAAATTATTTGCTTTAGGTTACTCGGGATAAGATTAGGGTTAGGTATAGAATTAATTACATGTAGCTACAGTGTGTGTGTGTGTGTGTGTGTGTGTGTGTGTGTGTGTGTTTGCCTGACATTTAATCAGCATTCACCACTAGAATACTATCTTCCAGACAACTGGTAGGAGGGTGTTAAACGAGAAAGATACTGTTGTGAAGATTGCAAACGCACAGCATCAGACCAGTAGTGGTGCTGGGGGCTGTCTGGCCATGAACTGGTACAGGACTAGCCCAAGCCCAGCCTGAACACAAGTAATGACTAAATAGTGGTGTACTAATTGGATTATTGCTAGGGAGCTGTATTTTGCTCTTGCTAATGTTGTTCCATACATTAAAGTAATCATAGCGGACATATCCAAGTGAAAAGCTGTTACCAAACAGCTGGATGTTTATTGTCTTGTAAGTGACTGCACAAACAATATTTTCCTGCAGCCTGCACAATGGATCCATGCCCAAACAATGCCAGACGAAAAATGAAAGAGAAGGTGATGATCTGTTATATATTGTATATGGTAAAACAGGCGTGTACTGTAAGTTTTTTGCCAAGAAACAAACACAGGACCTCACCCACGTTATGTAAGTCAACTTGCTTCCTCACAGTGTTGTAAAACTGCTACATAATGACACCACACACTGGCAGTAGCAAATGTAACGTTCCCTCTGAGCGTTCTACGACTTAAAAGATTGCACATCCACACACACAGTTGGTACAGGCTTGCTCTCCACATCATAAGACGTTTCCTTCTCTTGGATGCTCCTTGTACAGTTCAATCATGCAAAAATATTTCAAAATGCTCTATTTTTAACTAAACACATAGGGTGATGGGCTAGAGGAAAGCTCAAATCTGTGGTAGCTCTCCAGTTAACCTGAGGCATGCACAATATCTCTGCCCTCTTTCCTATCAAAACAGTTGTGTCTGTACATCTTTGAAATGTGTATTCTCTGATGTTAGCAATATGCATAAGTTAATTGCGTTGAAAATACAAAGACAAGGGGAAAAAATTATAAGAAATGTGCTGTATACTGTCACAATGCAGTCCTGCTTATCTAAAATAGATTAAACAGAACTCCTCATTCCTCATTCTGTGCAATATGGAAGCATGGCAGAGGAGAGTGAAATTTCAAGCAAACAACCCTGCTCTCAACCAGCTTAACATGAGGAACTTGTAATTAAAATGCATCCAATTTCTGTGAATATGATTTTAAACATCCAACTCCAAATAGAAAATTTCTACCACCTATAAATGAAACAGCAGTTTCTCTGTTAAATTTGTTCATTAGATTTCAACATACACAAACATGCAGTAAACTGTGATTTTGCTGTGTATACATAAGTTTGGCCTTAGCCACACTATTGCAGATCAATTATAAAAGCCAAAAGACAACAATACTGAGCTATAACAATTGGTAGAGTCCTTTGCAGGAGTTATTCCATATAACAGAATATTAAGCAGATTTAAGAACCTAACACTTCAGAGGTAGGTAGTAGTTCTGCCAAGCTGCCAGCTCATTTCAGTAGGGTGGCCATATTTTCAATACTAAAATACTTAGAGACGCTGTGTCTACAGTACTGTAGAGTCAGTGCTGAAGAGGTAGCCAGTCAGATCAAGGAAACATGACGTTCTTCATTAAACACTCTACACAGCACAGCCACATTACAGGCTCTAATAATGTCTTTTTGGGTATGAGCACTGAGTAGGTAACTTGCTGCATCCACACACATCATCACAGATACGTAGCACGGCATACACTATATACACACTGCACACTTCCGTGCGAAATGAAACTTAGCTCCACATGTCTGATAAATTGAATTATATTGAATTATATTCATTTACAAAATGTGATTGATCATTTTATGGTCAGACATGTACAGTGATTTGTGAAAGCTAATGTTCATTACAGTATAAATTTGCCATTTTCTTTGAAATACAGAACAAATGTACCTATTTTAAAAATAAGTACCTTTTACAAGTAATAATTTGTTCATTTACTTGAAAAGGGATTTGTGTTATGAATCCTACCCATTACAGCAAGTATGCCTCTCCCAAGCCTTTCCATTCATGCCTTAAAATTACAATTAGCTCTGTTCAGCCAGTTTATTTATTTATTTAGCAAAACAACTGTTAAATAAAAGAATGTTTTAAATAAATTACTTTTCTAAAATAGCAGATTTTACAAATGTAAGTTGGAATTTAATGTTGCAATATATAACCACACAAATTTCTTACGGCTTGTTTTTGATGTGAATCTCATTTCTTGTCACTTCCCTTTAATACCAAACAAATTCCACTTCTTACTGCCAAAATTATTTTAATTCATTAATTTGTTCATTTTTAGACCTGCAATAAACAGTCTGTTTCTTGAGCGTTCAATTTATATTTCAATGAAACCCTACTTTACAATGCCACAAAGCCACTGGAAAGGCCTGATAGAGAGCAGACTTAGACACAGAAGACATTAATTTTCCCAAGAACACAGTGGGAAATCTGACATGTCAGATTAAAGGGAGTAGATGGCTGATTGCATGAAGGGCAATAGCTATTGATTACTATATCGATTTATCTACACCTTACTGACCACAGAGAAAGAGACATAAAGGTTCCCTTGAATTCTACATTGTAGAACCAAAGTAGAAATTGGTCCTAGTTGAATAGTGAGTTTCATTTACATGTAAAATAAGCAGGATCCATTTACCCTTGACTATAAAAGATATTCATAATTAGTGTTTTTATTGTTTTACAAAATATACAGCTATGTGCAAAAGTCTTAGGCATTCTATATTTTTTAATTGTTTTTCTGCTTATTCTTGTTTTTAGTTTTAGTGGTCACTGCACTTTGTAGTTCTACAATTACAGACTGTAGTCCGTCTGTTTCTCAACATACTTTGTTAGTCTCCTTTACTTTGTTCTCTAACGGTCAGGACCCCCACAGGACCACCACTGATCAGGTACTATTTCAGATATCTATGGTAGGCTCTTTAAAAGGAGCACTGGAGCTCCTGATTTGAAATTAACAGGAGCACACAACAAAAATCCATGAGTACAAACATATTAACTTATTTTTGATTAATTTCTCTCTTTTTACTATAATTCTCCAAATTAGGAATGAAAAAAAAAGAAATTTGTTCAGCAAAGCATGAGACTAGAAAAATTTTATATTCCTTTTTTGTCAATGCATGTGGATATTTTCCAACTTTGCTCACTGCACAAGTCACAAGTAGCTTTAATGTATAAAAAGATAGACTGAAGGAACAGTTTAGGAGCCAGTGTTTCAGAAAACTTTTCATAAAAATAAAACACACAATTGTCTAAACATAAAATTATTATACATTATAAAAATTCATTTTTAATAACTGAAATGTATTTTTATTTTAAAATAGTGTGTGCCTACGTATGTGCCTACATATGTAATTTAATTGCAGGATTATGTGGAAGACTTAAAAATAAAATAAAATGATTGAATTACATTAGACCTGTTGTTCTGTCTCAGATGTTAAATATGTATGTCACTAAGTACTTTTTATAAATTTCACATATTAATACTTTGACTATTGCTTGTTTTAATCAACTTATGTCCAGTTACCAGCTAAATGTACTAAACTACAGATCTTATACAGAAGGGCTTACACTGTCCCTCATATTCATCTTCATGGTTAGCTTCGTATACATTTTAATATCGTTCCCCTTATCACATCTCTTCAGAATTTGTATGTGTTACCTATGTGGTTCATATATGTTTCATCATCCAAAAAGTAGTCTTAAAGAAAGATTAAAATTTCCCGACAAAACAGCAAGAGAAACTAACAATCCAGACTCATAAAAATTTGCAGCGTTCCTGGTAATGGCTGAAGTACATGTATAACTTGATTTGCGTTCAGAGGGCATAAAACACTCAGGGACACATCGGTAACTCAGTAGACTGTCTCCATTAAACCAGTCCTAGGGTTTCATTCAGAAGCTCTACATAACATGAACACCCAACATGCAAGGGACACCATTTTCCTTTTGCATCTTCTTTTAAAAAAACATGGCAGAATGCAAACAAACACTTGCACTGTAGAACCTGTGTTTGGTGGGTGAATTCATTCCTCAGCCACTGCCAGTGTTGAACACTGATCTGGTTGTTGGTGAGTTAGTGTGTGTTGAGCTGGTTACGATTGGAGATGAACACAAAGGAGTGCTGCTGGAGTTTTCAATGCCACCCACTTTTATTAGAGACGTCCTTTTTCTCCCCACTGCAGACATAAAGTCTGAGACAGTAGCTCACTTTTTGTTGCACACCAGTTGGTGTTAGTCCATTCTCTTATCCTTTAATCGTGGCTCACAGGATGATTCTACAGGATGCTGGTAGCTGGACATTTTTGGTTGGTGTGACTCTTTCAATCAGGCAGTGGATCCTGAGGTGACTTAAAGCTCCAGTAGCCACCAATGTGTTTCTGAATCCACTCATCCAGCACACAACACTAACATGCCACACCACATCAGTGTCACTGCAGTGCTGAGAATTATCTCACCACCAATAGTACCTGAGCTGTGGTAGTCCCGGTGGGGGTCCTGACCATTAGAGAACAAGAGGGCTATAAAGGGGACTAACAAAGTATGTACAAAACAGATGGACTACACTCCTGTAATTATGAACTGAAAGTGCAGTCCCCACTAAAACTTAATAAAGAAAGGCATAAATATAAAGTGAAAAATATAGAATGCCTAAGACTTGTACACAGTACTGTTTTTTTGTTGTATCCTTAATTACCTTGGATAGTAAAGGTATAAGATACAGGGGGGAAAAAAAGTATTTAAGTCAGCTCCCTGATTGTGCAAGTTTCCCAGTCCCATGTTCTATCTCAATGCTCTCACTGATGGATTAGGTATTGGCTTTAAATCTCCCACAATACATGGCCACCGTTCCATTCTTCTCTTAAACAGATCATCGTCCTGTCCCCTTTTGCATAAAAAAACATCCCAAAGCAGGAATGTTGCCATCCACCCCTATGCTCACGTAGGTATGGTGTTTCTTGTGATGCAACTCAGCCATTTTCTCCTTCAAACACAACGAGTGGAGTTTTTACCAAAAAGTTCTATTTTGATTTCATCTGACCACAGATATTCTATTCTCCCAATCCTCTTCCGGTCATCCATATGCTCTCTGGCAAACTTCAGACGAGCCTGGACCTGTACTGCTTAAGCAGGGGGACCTCCTGGCCTGCAGGATCCGAGTCCCCTCTCGGCGTAGTGTGTTACTGATGGTGCTTCTCTTACTTTGGTCCCAGCTCTCCTGCAGGTCGTTCAATACAGGTCCCCCATGTAGTTCTGGGATTTTTGCTCACCGTTCCATGATCATTTTGACCCACGGTATGAGATTCTTGCTTGGGCCCAGATCGAGGGAGATTATCAATGGTCTTTGTTGTCTTACAGGTTTGCCTCCCCACAGTTGATTTATCCACCCAACCTGCTTGCCTTATTGGGTAGATTCAATCTTTCGCAGCCTGGTGCAGGTCTCAATTTCTTTCCTGTGTCAGCTCTTTGGTCTTGTCCATGGTTGAGTTTGGAGTCTGACTGTTTTTAGCTGTGGACGGTGTCCTTTCTACAATAGCGAGTCAAACATTAATACCAGTAACGATATGAGGACCCTCGTTACCTGTATTCTTACCACATGCTTGTTTGTGGTGGCCAAATACTTATTTCCACCATGATTTACAATTAAATTCTTTAAAAATCCTACAATGTGATTTCCTGGATATTTTTTCTCATTTTGTCTCTCATAGTTGAAGTGTACCTATGATGAAAATTACAGACCTCTCTCATCTTTCTAAGTAGGAGAACCTGCACAATCAGTGGCTGACTAAATACTTTTTGCTCCACCGTATAAGAAGTGTTAACAAAATACAAATAAACATTTGTTAATAAAAGGTCATACTGACTCAAATAATAAAATCTGATATAAAATGGTGACACTGGATCATAGTGTGGTTGTGACTATCATTCTTTCACAGTTTATGCATATAGCCAAGGTAGGAATAACGTAATCATTGTATTAAGTTAATATATGAAATTATAATTATATTTACAACCAATTTGATATTGTCCTAATGTGTGAATGAATCTTTGATAAATTCCCATTTACCATTACATAAAGCCAGCCATTGTGTTGTAATGAAAACAAAAACTGCTTTTTCTTATGTCCATTATAAGTACATTTGTCAATCATTTACTGCACATTATTTGCTCATTACATTAGTAATATTATCCCCAATGTTGATATATTGATTCCATCAAATGTTTTAATGTACAATAAAACCTCGTCTCCGTGTCCACGTGGGTTTCTTCCGGGAACTCCAGTTTCCTCCCACATACCAAAGACATGCGCTGGGATAACTTGCATGCCTAAAGTGTTTCTAATCTCTAGTGTGTGTGTGTGTGTGTGTGTGTGTGTGTGTGTGTGTGTGTGTCCTGCGATGGACTAGCACCCTGTGTAGGGTTGGTTCCTGCCTTGTGCCATGTGCTGACAGTTAAGCCCTGGCTACTTGGTTAAGTGGGTATGGGGTATGGAAAGTGTGTCAGTAACTGAGAGTAAGAAAACGTTATATCAAACCACATACAGAATTGTGGATCTAAGACATTAAACTAGATTTTAGCTACAGAAATTTACTTGGGAATTTAGTTGAGACTGTTACAAACTCTCTGACTCACTGACAAAAAATAACTCACCAAGATGGAGTTGCTGAAATTGAATAAAACTTTATATATATATGAATGTAATAATGATATATGTAAGCAATTACAATATTAGAGTGAAAGGATGTGTGTGTGCGTACCCTCTTGGAACCACTGTTCCCTAAAAGATATGGCAGAATGGCCTAGATTGTGGGCAATTCGTCAAAATGACCAACCTATTTCTCTTAGTACAATGATGTACTCCTTGTCAAAGTTTGTCAACTAGGCAAAATGTCTTTGAGTGCATCACAGAGTCATGTCTAGCAACGATCTCTCACCAAGAGACACGCTACCCAAAAGTAGCCTCTGAAAGCCTTTTTATAGGGCAGCAAGGAAAGCACTTTTACGCCCTCTTACGGCTAGAGTCAGTGTCTAATCAAACCACAGCTGTAATCATTTACATATCTGCAGCAATCCAACATTTTAATCTGAGTGCATTACTGTTTTTTGTCACTGAGTTACTTTGTGCATTTTTTTTGATCTGGATATACATTAATATTTGTTGTTTTAATACAAAACCATACAGTGCTTCTCTGAAGCTTTATGCTGTAAGTATTGGCTTTTAGCCCTAACAACCTAGCTAATGGCCAAAACTCAATTCTATATTGAAGTGTGCACTTATACAGAGTTAAAGTCACAAACAGATGCAACTTTAGTTTCCAGTCAGTATCATTAACAACTAAAGCATTAACTGTGAAATACAATGCAGTTTATGAAGCAACAGAACTCATAACTCCTAATCCATCAATCTAGGAGAAAGGACGGTGTTAACCAGAAGTTTAATGCAGCCAGCTAACACAGTTAAATCAGGCACTCAGACACAAGGAGGGAGAAATACTGCTTAACAAAGTGAAAAGGTTTTAAGGTCAGTAAATGCATTTATTTTTTTTCCTTTGGCTTTATTTCTTAAATGCTTTAATGACCACTGAAACAGTTCAAGTTGATAATAGTTAAAATCTGTTTAAATGCTGGTTTTATTATAAATGTAAATATATGATGTATATATCTGCATTTATACATGCATATTTTATGTAGTTTGTTTAAAAATCATTCAATGACTATATACAATCCTAAATCAGGAAAAGTCTAAATGGTACGGAAAATACAAATTAAAAAAACCTAGTGTTCCTTACATTAATTTTGACTGGTATTTAATCGCAGACAGCATTAATCCAACATATTTCTTGTTTTATCTAGTCAATTTGTTAATAAACATCCATTCCTGCATTTCAGGCTTTCAGCACTTTCCAAAAAAAGTTGGTATGGGGCAAATCAGGGCTAGTAATGAGGTAAACAGAAAAAAAAACTAAATACTGATTTTATTTCAAACAGATGATGTCAACAAGTGAGTGTAATCATGATTTGGTACAAAAGTAGCACCCATAAAAACCTGGGTCTTCAAGAAGCAAAGATGGCCAGATGATATCCAGTTTGTCAACAAATGCAAGAGAAAATTAATGAAAAGTTTAAAAACAATGTTCCTCAATAGCCGATAGAACCAACTGGGCAAGGTATTACTTTGTCTAACCTTTGTCAAGCAAAACAAAGCAGCATTACATTGGATTTTGTGTGATTGGTATCCTCGGCGCCAAAGCCTTTTTTAAGTGTTGTGAGAAAGAATGGCAACATCACCAATTGGTAAATGCTTTATCTTCCCCACTTTTTTAATTTTTTGCAGGCATGAAATGCAGGAATGGATGTATACTAACAAATGAAATTATGTTGACCAGACAAACCATGAAATAAGTTGGTTGCATACTGTCAGCAATTACAGTAAATTAAAGTCAAAGTAAATATAAGAAACACTACTTTTTTTAACTGCATTTTCCATACTGTCCTAACTTTTTCTGATTTGGAATTGTATAAAGTAGAAACACACATGAAATCACCCTATGTTCTGTAACCACGTAAGTGCAGACACAAAGATAAATTAACTTATTCTATTTCTTATCCACTGAAACGTTTACAGGGTCATGGGAGAGCCAGTGGAATAAAGTGCAAGGCAGGAACAATCCTAGACAGAGCGTCAATCCATCATTGGACACACTCACACTCACACACTAAGGCCACTTTAGCATAAACAATTAACTTAAGCATGTCTTTGAACTGTGTGAGGAAACCGGAGTAAACCCACATGGACGACATGCAGACTCCACACAGAAAGAACCCAGGTTGCTCCACCTGGGATTGAAACCAGGATCTTCTCGCAGTGAGGAAACAGTGCTACCCACTAAGCCGCCAGCACAGGGCACAAGGCAAAAACATGCAGACATGGGAAGATATGCAAACTCCACACAGACAGACTCTGAGCTGGGTATCAAACTAGGGATATTTGAAGCTATAAGGCAACAGCACTTTCCACTGCGCCTAACTACTGCCTACAAGTCCCAAATTAACTTTAATTTACAACCACAAATCAGAAAAAATTGGGACAGTATGAAAAAAGCAAATTAAGAAAGTGCAGTGTGTCTTATATTTACTTTGACTTTTTATTTCATGGCAGACAGTATGAACCTGAGATATTTCATTTTTGTCTAGTTAACTTAATGTCATTTGTTAATATACATCCATTCCTGCATTTCAGGAGTTACATTCACAAATGCCGCTTAAAGCTTTACTGCGTGAAAAAGATACCCTGTGTTAATCATGTCCACTTCTCTAGGCTTGGAGGCATCTGGGATGGACATCACACAGTGGAAATATGTATTGTGGTCAGGTGAATCAGTATTCCAGAGCTATTTTGGAACAAATGGAAGTTGTGTGGTCAGGATCAAAAATGAAAAGAACCAACCAGACTATTATCAGCAACAAGTCCAAAAGCCAGGGCCTGTCATCGTATGGGGTGCTGTCAGTGCCTTTTTACAAAGGTAATTAATACTTCTGTGATGGCAGCATTAATGGACAAAAGTATATTAAGATTTTAGCAGAACATATGCTGCCTTCAAGATGACATCTTTTCCAGGGATGTCAATGCATTTTACAAAAAGACAACAAAAAACCACATGCTGCCTACATTACAAAGGCATGGCTGTGGATGAAGAGGATACGGGTACTGGACTGGACTGCCTGCAGTCCTGACCTGTCCCCAATAGAGAATGTGTGGAGAATTTGAAACGATTTTGAAACAACAACCCCGTACTGTTGCACACCTTAAGAAGCGTTTGCAGGATGAACAGGACAAACTAACACCTGTAACACTTCATCACAAAATAGGAAATAGCTTTGGTTCATACTGTCTGCAATGTAGTAAAAATCAAAGTAAATGGAAGAAACACTATTTTTTGCATTGTCAATGCTGTCCCAATTTTTTTTTATTTGAGGTGTAATAGAGTTGTTGTTGTTTATTTGGTTTATTTAACGTCACTATCAGCATCAATGGCCATTTCAGCAACATAAACAAAGTTACATCAAGGCTAGTCATATATACACACTCAGGTCAAAGTCAATTTAGCGTAATCAATTAACCTAACACACATTATCTTTGGACTGTGGAAGGAAACTGGAGAACCTGGAGCAAACCCATGCGGACACAGGGAGGCCATGCAGACTCCACACAGAAAGGACTCAGGCTGCTCCACCCTGGGATTGAATCCAGGACCTTCTTGCTGTGAGTCAGCAGTGCTAACCACTGAGCCACCGTGCCACCCATTGTAATAGTGTAGCTTTCACATAGTAGTAAGTAGGTCAGTTCCAACAGTAAACAACTTTTAAGGTTTAAATTGAAACGGTCATATGTACTGAGCATGCACATCACTAAAGACCTGCACATCACCATTTTCACTTTCTTGCTTTGTTTTCATTTGAATCAGTCCTTGTGCTTACTTGACTTGACTTGAAATGAAAGTTTATTGCTGTCACAATTTCTCTGATACCAATGATAACATATATTATATAAACAGGTATTCATTAATTTCAATAACTGGATGTAATACAGTATAAATATACTTGTATTATTGTAAATACAATGGGGCAAAAAAGTATTTAGTCAGACACTGATTGTGCAGGTTCTCCTACTTAGAAAGATGAGAGGGGTCTGTAATTTTCATCATAGGTACACTTCAACTATGAGAGAAAAAAATCCAGGAAATCACATTGTAGGATTTTTAAATAATATAATTATAAATCATAGTGAAAAATAAGTATTTGGTCACCCACAAACAAGCAAGATTTCTGGCTCTCACAGACCTGTATCTTCTTCTTTAAGATGCTCTTCTGTCCTCCACTCAATACTTGTATTAATGGCACCTGTTTGACCTCATTATCTGTATAAAAGACACCTGTCCACAGCCTCAAACAGTCAGACTCCAAACTCAACCATGGCCAAGACCAAAGAGCTGTCGACGGATACCGGGAAGAATATTGTAAACCTACACCAGGCTGGGAAGAGTGGATCTACAATAGGCAAGCAGGTTTGTGTGAATAAATCAACTGTGGGATCAATTGTAAGAAAATAGAAGACATACAAGACCATTGATAATCTCCCTCGATCTGGGGCCCCACGCAAAATCTCAAAATGATCATGAGAACGGTGAGCAAAAATCCCAGAACTACACAGAGGGACCTGATGAATGACCTGCAGAGAGCTGGGATCAAAGTAACAAAAGACTACCATCAGTAACACACTACGCCGAGAGGGACTCAGATCCTGCAGTGCCAGGCGTGCCCCCCTGCTTAAGACAGTCCATGTCCAGGTCCCTCTGAAGTTTGCCAGAGAGCATATGGATGATCCAGAAGATTATTGGGAGAATATCATGTGGTCAGATGAAATCAAAATAGAACTCTTTGGTAAAAACTCAACTGGAGGAAGAAAAATGCTGAGTTGCATCACAAAAACACCATACATAGGGGACAGGATGACTGATCCATGTTAAGGGAAGAATGAACGGGGCCATGTATCGTGACATTTTAAGCCAAAACCTCCTTCCAACAGTGACAGCATATACAAAGTGGCTCCGTAAATAGCATTTCAAGGTCCTGGAGTGGCCTAGCCAGTCTCCAGACCTCAACCCCATAGAAGGTTTGTGGAGGGAGTTGAAAGTCCGTGTTTCCCAGCGACAGCCCCAAAACATCACTGCTCTAGAAGAGATCTGCATGGAGGAATGGGCCAAAATACCAGTGTGTGCAAACCTGGTTAGAGGCTTACAGGGAATGTTTGACCTCTGTCATTGCCAACAAAGGTTATGTTACAAAGTATTGAGTTGAACTTTTGTTATTGACCAAATACTTATTTTCCACCATGATTTACAATTAAATTCTTTAAAAATCCTACAATGTGACTTCCTGGATTTTTTTCTCATTTTGTCTCTCATAGTTGAAGTGTACCTATGATGAAGATTACAGACCTCTCTCTTCTTTCTAAGTAGGAGAACTTGAACAATCAGTGGCTGACTAAATACTTTTTGCCTCACTGTATATGCTGTATTTATAATTTATGGTCAGATCACAAAAAGTTGAAAATGGGTTTCACTTTAGATCTTATTCAGATCTTTTTCGGTTTGTAATTATAATATTATATTCTGATTATTTGTTGTTTACGTTGCATACTAAATTTGGCACAATGAGTGGAAACATCAGATGTATATCCATTTTTTGGTGATAATGCCATAGTTTGAATAGTCCAATAGTCAGCCACAGTCAGATCCAGCATTATTTAGAGGTAAAGAGAGGAAAATAAGGTTCATGAAAAGTGTCTGTTTGGTTTCATAGCTTAATACTATGACTGAAAGCATATATTCATGATACATTTTGTTGATAATAATTTCTAGGAGGGGTTTACGTAAACTCCTCCTGGAAATTATTATCAACAAAATGTAACTGATGCATGTTCCCACTGATAAATCTAAGTTATCTTGGGTGTTCAGGGGTTCTTAAGTGGTCGTTCTTGCACCAGTTAAAACTGGTCTATCCATCAGTGGTAAAAAGAACTTTCACGGAGTTTACAAAGCAAATCCACTGCCTCTGTTATAGTGCACGTGCAGCACAGGGGTGCGATTTAAACAACGTCAGTGAGTGCCAATATGCAACACTTTCACCCCTGCAGGTCTGGTGATTTCCTTGCTTTTAACACTGAACTTGGTCATTACCTAATAAGTTGCATCAGTTATGTTTAATTAGGAAGACAATTAATTTGCGCTGATTAAGCCAAAACTGCAGGAGAAATACAGACCATGACTTACCGGACTCCAGGCGCGCGGTCTACGAGCACTTACAGACGTGGCTGTGACGATAAAATGGGACGCGGAGACTAAAATGCCGAAAACGACGGCTAGGAGAGTCCGCACAGGCAGCAGGGAGTAAGCGATGAAGGTGACGAGCATGAGCTGCCACACACCTTGCTCAGGTGCGACGGCGGCGGACGCGTCTGTTCCATGTGCGCCGTGCGCTCCTTGCTGCGGCCCGGGTCCGAGAGCCAGGGGAAACGGGCAGCACAGCAGCGCAAACGTAAAGCTGAAGAGCAGAGCGAGTCTGGCTATTTGCTGCAGCTGCGTCACCTGCAGATACTTGACGTTGGTGACGATGAAGAGCGAGGTGAAGATGACGCAGTGCACCGGGTGCGAGCCCTTGGACACAGTGAAGTGCGAGCCGGCGGACAGCAGCTCCACCAGCGCCAGCGCAGACGCAGCCAGGATGAGCACGGCCAGCGCTTTGAGCGTGGCGGTCTGCTCCAACTTCAGGTTGTACTTCTGGAAAAGGTTTTCGAGTTCCTTGCAGTCGAACTCGTCCTCGAGTGGAGTCCCGGCCATGCGGCGGCTCTTTCTCCGCCGCGTGTGGACTCGAGGAACCGACACTTCCTCCATAGCGGGGCCATTCATCCGACCTCCTCACCAAAATCCTGAAAGCAGCTGGGCAGACAGCTCCAGTTCCGTCTGAGACCGCGCGCGCAGCTCCTCAAGCTGACGACTGGCGTGGTGGAGGAGAGAAAATAACCAGCATCAGCAGCCCGCCTCCGCTTTTCTTCCCGCTCCCGCCTCCTCCAGGCGCTCTCCCGGGGAAACTGCGCGCTCGGCCCCAAACAAGGTGCGCGTACACGGCCGGGACTCCCCCTCTCGACGTTGCCAGGGCTACGTGTAGAAACCGCGCTCACTTCCAGATGCGCATGCGCAGCCGTGTTGATTTTTAAGACGCGGAGCACGTCTCCAGGTTAACCCCCCTCCCACACACAAACCCAATTCCATCCACTCTCCCAAAAAGACAGCAGTTTCAGCAACTATATGTCCCTGTATTCACTGTATGTACTTGTATGTTATATATAGGCTACAGTACAAATTATAATCTTGTTCTGTTTCTTCTTCTTCTTTCTACTGATCCCGTTAGGTGTCGCCACAGCTGATCTGGTCCACTTAGACCTGGCTCAGGTTTTATGGCGGCTTGGGACCGGCACTGAATATAGTGACTGGGTACTGACGCTGGGACTCTTTAAAGTGACCTAACGCATGGCTTTGGAATGTGGGACGAAACAGCAGTACCCGAATCAAACCCGACATAGGGAGAACATACAAACTCCACAGAGACAGAGTCCGGACTGGGAATCGAAACAGGGATTTTTGGAGTTGTGAGGCAACAGCACTAACCATCTTGCACCATCATGTCACCCACACAATCATCATCATCATCATCATCATCATAACAATACAAATAATCTCTTTTAACAATATTATTATTGTCTGTAACATTTCTTATTGTTATTATAGCCCATTGTCAACAACAAGAAGAATACAAATAATGCTATCAATATTTTTATTATTTTTGTCTTTAACATAATATCTTATTGTTATTATTATAGCCTATTGTATGATTGTATTGTATGTATATGGTGCTGTAGTGGTTACTGCTGTCAGCTCATAGTTCCAGAGACTCGGGTTCAAAGCCAGGCCCTGCCACAGCCTGTGTGGAGTTATTATGTCTTTCCTGAGTCTGTCTGGGTTTTGTCAGGTACTCCAGTTTCCTCCCTCATTCCAAAGACTTGTGCTAAGTCAACTGGTCTTTTTAAAGTCTCACAGTGTGAGTGACTGTGGGGGGCGGTGGCATTTTGCTGGTCCTCAAGAGGAAAATTGCTATTTTACAAAAAATAAAAGCATCTTTCTTTTGAAAAAAAAACCTAAATAGACAAAAGATTCGATTTAGTGTATTGAGGTTAAGGTTGGGTTTAGGTGTAGGTAGCCTATAAAATTAATTAGCTACAATAATATTCTGTTAATGGAAAATACCCACAACGAAGGATCAACTGTGTGAGTGTGTTGGTGGGTGCATGTTCCCTGTGATGAACTGATGCCCTGTTTAGGGTTGGTTCCCACCATGCTATGTCTGCTGCTGGTTAGATCCCATTTCCCTGTGACCCTGAACTGGAATAAGTAGGTACAAAAAGTGAGTGAGTGTATTATAATAGATAAACACGCCACTATAAGGTTGAGTAATTTTTATAGATTTGAGGTGCCGTGGCCTTTCAGTTAAGCCTTTTAATTCCAGGGCCAGCTTTTTGTTCAGAGCGCTGTTTGAGTCTGAGATGCACTCTGCTACTGATCCGGAGAGCAAGCAGGTGGTTATGATCACACGCCACATTCATCTTTTATTTGCGCACATCTGTCTCTACATTGATTATCATTGACAAGCATCTGAGTGGATTATTTTTTACTTTGCTGAGGTTCAAGAGTCACGCTGCTTGCAGTATTGATGATGAGCATTCGTTAGGCTTGTGTTAATTGGTCCACGGAGGGGGGCAATTGAAATCCTATGCTGCACTAAGAATAGAGCCTTCAAGATGCAGAAAAATAACCCCCAGCTGCAATTCTTTATAGAAAGACGTATAACTATCAGTAAAGACTTAAACACTATTAAACAATTCACTATCCAATTTCTGTCCATTTTCCATTCATGCCAAAATCTCAAATGAAACAACATGACCCACAGTGACAGCAGTCAGTGAGAATATTGAAACTGACTTCCCAGTGCTCCAAGGTACACAGCCATCAATGACTTTGATGCTAGCAGTTTTAAGAAAAAAGGAGGAATTTCAGAATACATGGAACTGCCTGCCATAACAGCCTCAGCAGTCCAGCTGGGAGTCCAATATGACATTATTAGACATGCTGCCAAGGAAAGGATAGCATTGCTGTCTTCCCCATTGACCAAAAAGCCAGCTCACACAAGAATACAGAAGTAAAGGAATATGTGTACAAGCATTTCTGAAACGCTTCCATTAATGATTGCTTTTATGAATGAAAATATAAAAAAAAAATTTTATACTTAAAATATATCAGTATCAATGTCATATATGTACTATGTTATGTAGAATGGACTGCCTCGTGTAGCATATCATAGGTTTTTTTAAGTCTTTTTAATTTCCACATCCATAGAGGCAGTATGTATACAAAATACACACACACACACACACACACACACACACATACACATACACACAACATGCAGTTACATAGCCACATTTCTTACCATATCTTCCATGTTTTCTTAGGAAAATCCTGATTAGTAGTTAGGATGAGCACCTTAAAGTGCCTTCGAATAGAGGCGTATTGGTGTGTGTGGGGGCGGGTCATGTTTGTATATCACTGTGAGGACAAATTGTCCTTTGCTTTTTATTTTTACAGACAGTACAAGCTACAAGAAAAAAGTATTACAGATTTGCTCTTGTGGGTATTGAAGGTAAGGTTAGGGTTTGGTTTAGGTGTACCATTAATAAGCAGCTGTAATCATTATGTCAGTGGAAAGTAATCACAATCATAGAAAGACAAGTGTGTGTGTGTGTGTGTGTGTGTGTGTGTGTGTGTGTGTGTGTGTGTGTGTGTGTGTGTGTGAGCAGTGAGATACAGAGACAGCAGATGAATGGGAACAGACAGCTTTACATGCACCAGTCTCCTTGCATTATAATTGGAGAGTAATGGACAAGCAGACACATATTGTATGTATGTACACACACACACACACACACACACACACACACACACACACACACACACACACACACAGCAAATATTTTGACTCTTTCGTTTAAAAAAAAAAAAGTTGCAGTTTTAGTAAAATAACAGTTTTCCATATAAGAACCTCACAGAAACATTGTGGTGACATTTAGTCCCCGCAATGATATATAAACTTGACCCACACACACTCTCTCTCTCTCTCTCTCTCTCACACACACACACACACACACACACACACACACACATAGCACAATCCAACAAACACAGGATGACAGTTTGCATTTTGGAATCTCCATTCTTCCTCTAGGATGGCTGATGGGGTGGCGTCTCCATAGTAACAGTGACAGAAAGCTCCCTACACCCTTTATTACAGCTTATGTACAGAGGTACTTTCTTCTTTGGTCAACATACACAAACACTCACACACAGGCACACACTGTTAAAAGCTGTGTGACATATTTGGGTGTTGTTTATGGTGGCAGTGAAGGCTGAAAATGCTGTTACTGTGTTATTGTTATCTGCTATTGGAGCAGTGGAAGCATTCTCTGGACTGGTGATTTCAGTTTAACCATCACTAAATCTGACAGGGGAATTATGGTTTTGGCAGATGCCAGGAAAACATTGAGTTGATTACCATAGCGCCGAATATGTGGTTTGGTAGGGAGAGGGATGTTTTAAAGGGATTTGTTTGCATACAATGACATTCCAGAGGATTTCATGCCTTCCACTTACTAGCAGCCAAAGAAATGGTCTGAAATTCATGTAGAATAATTTAACTGATCTGGAGTCCTGACTTCAACACAATCCAACCCTTAATTAAGCAATAATACACTCCAGGTGGTGCTTTAACGTGAGGTATTGGCATGGGTGTGCTGCGGTTGTAGATCAGTACACTCATGTCAATATCTCACGTTAAAGCACAACCTCAAGTGTATTATTGCGATTATACCACAGTTCCATTATCGCCATATATTGTTAGATTTTAAGGTAAAGAGGACAGGTAAAATAGTTTCATTCTAATCCGGCACCCCACTGCTAAGCCATTCAGTCATGACAGTCGAGGAACAGAATTTCCCAATAATTGTTTATTGTACAGACAGTAAACACAAATATATCGATTGGTATGATTTAATTTATTAAACATAAAGTTTTTACATTCAGCAAATAATACGAGTCAGGTTTATAAGGCAGGCTTTTACTAAGATCCATTATTCTACCAACTGAAGAAAATCGGAGTGAGATACAATGAAAGTCTAGGATCCCATTTGATTAGTGATTATAAATTTGGAAAATGAAGCTAATAATGTTAATATTATCAGTCAGAAATGTAACGGCAGAGTTACAGAGCATCAGCAGCTTCTCTGGGTTAGAGCTGGGCTTACAGATAATGTACCTATCAGACGAATTGAACTCCGATCAGCCACGGATGGTGTTTAAGGAAAGACACAAATTTTACACCAGCAAACACCGTCTTTATGAGTGATGAAGCTGATTCATTTTATTTTTCTTGATGGTAGTAAAACTGATCTTCAGTGTCATTGTTATTAAGTCGAGCTGTGAATCTATTAAGAGCCCAAGACATTTGATTTAAAGTAGTGACTTCGTTTCGCTTTTCCAGCACTTCCAAGTCCTAAAGGTGACAAACCTTTGGCTCAGGTTGGTCATTAATAGCTTCATCTTCCAAATTTAAATCGTTTTCAAAACCAATAGATTTTATAAACTAATGACAGCTTTCAGTGTATTACTTGTGTAATTATAACTTGGCTGCTTTTTAGGGTGGGTGCCGTTGCTAGGTTAACATATGTATGGCGTGGAGTAATACTAATAGAGCATCGGTCAGAGTGCCATTATCGGGCAATAATGTTATGGCAAGAAGGTCTCTCAGCCAAACAGATTTCAAGGTCCGAACTAACTGTGGTATAATAATGTTTTGTAGCTTGAATGGAAGTGAATCCCTGGTCCCTAGTCATTTTCTGAGTAAGTACTTTGACTAGAAGAGTGGTTTTAGATGTCCCAAACTTTTGGGAAATACATTGTATTACATTTGAGAACACCTTCTATATTAGTGATAGAAATCACAGAACACACATTAAAACTGATTTATATATCACACACATACACACCCAACACACACACACACACACACACACACACACACACACACACACACACACACACAAACACAGGTGCACTGAAATGTCAGTAGAATTTAGTATCAGTCTGATAAAAGAACCAAACTGACCCAGAAATTTTCCCTTTGTTCTTTCAGTTCCTTGGGTAACTTGCTGTTCTGAAGTGGGTGAGATTGTCCATCATGGAATGAGTCATACATCCCTTGCTCTTTACAGCTCGCACACACACATTTTGTCTCTCTATCATTGTGGGGACCTTCCCCTGACAGAATGATCAGTTATTTAATTAATGCTACATCTACAATCTACTGTACCTCTAATCCTAACCTGAAGCTCTTTACCTAAAGAAAAGCTTTTGCCTCTTTTGGCTTTTAAAAAAAAAAAGATATTTTCCTTGTGGGGACCAGCAAGGTGTCCCCACCATGTAGAAAATTGTCAGAACATTATATTGTTGTGGGGACATTTGTTCCCCACAATGTAATGCGTACACACAACACAATACAATACAATACAATATACATACACATACTCTCTCTCTCTCTCTCTCTATTCTATTCTATTCTATTCTATTCTATTCTAATGCCAATTGCTATGTACCGGTACTGTATGTAAAAAAGGTGTTATGTACAGGTGCATCTCTCACTCTGCTCAGGTGTTGTTGATCTCTGCCTTAGAGATACAAGCACTTGAGATTGACAAGCAGGCCCAGTGGGAATTTAGTTATATGTCCTATGTTAAAAGTTACGTTTAAGGTTTGATTGGAAAAGAAGAGTACATATAATAACAGGCTAGGCTAATACAAACAGGCAGAGCGCTAACAGTAATAAGACACAGGACTGAGATATACAGAGGCTAACAGATGAGGCAAAGTTACAGCTAAATACTGTAGGGAATGCTAACACAATGCAAATACTAACAGCTAACATGGAATGCTACAGAAAGTACAAAAAAAGTTAACATGAAACTCAGAAGACAGGGAACAGCACATAAAACAGGAACAGGCAAACTGTAACAACAACAGTAGTGACAACAGTACATGAAAGAAGAACAGGAGGAGACAAACTGTAACTAGGGCAACAGGAGTGACAGGAACAACAGGAGCCAGGAACAGGAACCAACCAGCCTGTTAGAGAAGATGAAAAGAAGATCCCTGCTGGGCTATTGATCCTAACCATTAAGGTCTTATGGAGGCTCAGGGACCACATGTGATGAAGCAGAAGCCACAGGAGTCACAGGTGATGAAGCAGGAGCCACAGGGTCTGCAGGTGACAAACGCAGGAGCCACATATGATGAAGCACTAGCCTCAGGGCTGCCATAAGAGATATGGAATCCTTGAGCACACCAGAGACCACTGCACCAGCATCAGGAGCACAAATGACTGCTGGGGCAATGTCAGGTGTGTCAAGGACACCCTAGGTGATGTCAGAAGCATCAGGGACCTGCTGGGTTAAAGTCAGCAGTGTCAGGGACCACTTTAGCAACATCTGAAGAATCAGCTTCTGCCGGGGTGACATCAGGATTGTCCGGGACTGCCGTGGTGATGACAGAAGTGTCAAGGACCGGCGTAGTGATGGTGTTAACCAAACCACTACCAAAGAGATGTGCTGTCTCCATCACCTTTGTGGCAGTGAACACGGAGGTCCCAAGCACCTGATGAAGGGCCTCCTGGGCTTTAGCCACTGCCACAGATGCTGGTGTCCACCAGTGCAGAGACTTGGGCAGTTGCGTGGAGCTGGCAGGTGTGGGTGGCAGCATGGAGCACATTGGCATCGGTGTCAGCTTGGAGTGCAGGGCCCACCAGAGAGACATCAGGAGACTAAGGGTTCACAGGATTGACATCAGGAGATACAGGAGCAATCAAACCTGCATCCTAAGGGACCTCGGGTGATGAAACTGGAGCCTCAGGTACCAGAGGCAACAAAACCTGAGCCTCAGGGGCCTCAGTTAATAAAATTGGAGTCTTACAGACCTTGGGTGACAAACCTGGAACCTCAGCGGCCTCGAGCAACAAATCTGGAGCCCCAGGAGTGTATGGCAAGAAGCCCGGCGGCTCAGGGCTTCTCATGCCCCTGTGAAACCGCTATAATTTTCTATATTTCCACATGAATATGACTCACAACTTCAGATTTTAACACAAGTCCTAAAACTAAATAAAGAGATTTAATTAAACAAATTAGACACAAATATTATACATGGAAATATATTTATAATAAACTTTTTCCTTTTTAACCATTTTGGTAGAACATTTTGTGTGGTTAGGGTTGTTGTCTTGCTGCATGACCTACATTCTATTCAAATTCTGTTCACAGACAAATGTCCTAATGTTTTAGAAGTTGTTGGTATTACTCAGAATTCATTGTGACAAAGTTTCCTGGCACAGATGCAGCAAAACAGGCCCAAACCATGATACTATCTCTACCATGTTTCATAGATGGCATATAGTTGTTATGCTGGTCTGCAGTGTTTTTTCCTCCAGATATAATGCCTTTTGGCTCATCCCTGCGCTGCAGTGTTCTTTTTGGAGAGCAATGGCTTTCGCCTTGTAACATTCTCATGCACACCATTGTTTTTCAGTGTTCTCCTGGTGGTGGACTCATGAACATTAACATTAGACACTGTGAGTGAGGCCTTTAGTTACTTAGAAGTTACCCTAGGTTTCTTTATGAACTCATGGGAAATTACATGCCTTGCTCTTGGAGAGATCTTCATTGGTCGACCAGTCCTGGGGAGGGAAACAAAAGTCTATCTGACTGTAGACTGATGGAGTCCAAACTTATTAGATACGGTTTTGTTACCTTTTCCAGCCTGATGAGCATCAACAACTCCTTTTCTTAGGTCCTCAGCACACTTTCACAATTTCATTACTTGTACGCTTCCATAAACATCTTACGAAGATCAAACTTTGGTCAATAAATCATTTACTCAATAAATAAGTGCCCCAGTATAATATTATTTGTTGTTTAATTGGGTTTTCATTACCTACCTTTAGGACTTGAGGATCTTATGTTTTGCAAGCACCACTGTATATTTACAGCATTTAGTAGATGCCATATTCAGAGTGAATTACAAATGATACAGAGTTCCAATCCAAGGAGTTGAGGATTAAAGGCATTGCTCAGGCACCCAGCAGTGGCAGCTTGGCAGGACTGGTGCTTGAGCCCTTAACCTTCTAGTCAATAGTCAATTCCTTACTGAGCCAGTCTTCAACCACGTAGCTACCACTGCAGGTTTTTTTCTGGAACTTTCTACTGATTCAATAGCCATGTGCTATAATGGTCTTTTTGGGCATCTTATTAGCCAAAAATCATCATCTTTGTGACACTCTTCAGTATGTCATTTGCAGTGTTTTTTAATGTACTGTATTTTATGTGATAAATCTTTAAAAAATCACTACACTTTGTCTAGTTCATCAAAAAGCAAAGCTGTGAGGCAGTCCCAAAAGGATTAGATTTCTTGATTAAAGGCACTGAGAGCTGAAAATTAATCGTTTTCAAGCACAGAAATTAATTCAGTTCACATATGAACAACCTAGCTTACATGATCTCCATAAATCATTTGCTTAACATTAATATACTGTATAAATTAATATTTATTCCACATCCGATATCAGATAAACATTATTGGAATTAATTACATCCAAAGCAGTGAAACACATCTGCAAATGGGAACTCTTTATCTTTATTATTGACAAAACAAACAGGAATGCTTGTTGTTTTTCTTCCATGTAATGTGTGAATACTGAATGAGTGACTCTGTGCAGTATTACAACATAAAGGGAACATTTCCTGAAGGAATATTGTGTATGGAGAAAGATTTTTGGTTAAAACTAAGCTAATCATCTTTAATTCTAATAAAGGTTCTTTGTACTGCAGGTTTCATGTTTACATTATAACAACTCCACTTACAAGTAATGAATGTAATCATTTAATTGAAATTCTGACTGGTCAAAACTAAACAAATGCTGGCGTAAAATTCAAGACTCGTTTAATGCCATTTACACCATGGGTGTACTGGAATTCTTGCACACCTCTTAGTTATGTATACAAACATATTCTGAACATAACATAAACTCAACGACAAAAAACATAATAACTCACCCAGATAGAAATGTTGAATTTCTGTAAACCTTGGCATGTAGTTATGTCTCAGGCAGATATGTAAATGATTACAGGTGTGGTCTGAATAGACGCTGGATCTTGCCACAAGAGAGTTTAAAAATGCTTCTCCTGCTGCCATATAAAAAGGCTTTTAGAGGTTGTATCCGCCAACAAGCACGAGCAGCTCCCACAGTTTTGTTGTCCACCATTGAGACACAGGTAGGACCTTCACTACACACCCCTGTCTCTGCCTGGACTGTTTCCAGGTGCTTAACAGAAGGAAATTTTTTGTTACGTCATCCATTACGTGTGCTGACATTGACAGCCAGCTACCGTTCCCTTTGTTTGCAGTTGTGAGAAACCTGAATGAGAAATCTGAACTGCAACAAATCGGAATCATATTATCTTTAGCGATTCATCCAGGTTCTGTTTGGGATCCTACAATGGTTGGGTTTGAGTATGGAGGCTTTGTGGTGAGCGCTTCAATCCTGCCTTTGTTGTGTTGCGACACATTGCCCCAACTGCTGGTGTGATGATCTGGGGATCTATCACATACGACAGTTGGCCAACCCTACCAGTGATACAAGAAACACTAACAACTCAGCGATATGTGCAGAACATCTTGCGGCCACATGTGTTTCCTCTCATGTCAGGCTTCCAGCTGGCATTTTTCAGCAGGATAATGCTGACTCATACACAGCAAGGGTTTCCCAGGAAGTTCTCCCATAGATTGCAACAATTCCTTTGCCTGCCTGGTCACCAGACATTTTTTAATGAGTCTAGATACATGATGTATATACATATAGAGAATATTATTATACTGTATATATGTTAAGGAAGCCTCCTGGATGGCTCCCGCTGGAAGTATATCATGCACAGCCAACTGGAAGGAGGTTCCAGGGGAGGTCCAGGATCCTCTGGCCTGGGAGTGGCTGAGCATCCCCCAGGAGGAGTTGGTTGTGGAGGAAAGAGATGCATGGGCTTCTTTGTTTGCCCTGCTGCCAGTGCAACACTGAAATAGATAAGCAGAAAAAAATATTAGATATCCCTGGTATGAGTCAGTCCTCGAACTGTGCCTGCTTGGAGTTTGCATGTTCTCTTCCTGTCTGTGTGGGTTTACTATGAATACCTTGATGGTGTAAGTAGAGCTAAAAAGCCATCCAGAACCTCTTCTGCTATTTTCCTGATAATTATTTGTTATACTGTATTGGATTAGGGAATCAAAATATTCCCATATTTTGATAGTGGGAGTATAGTTGGGTTTAACGGTAACATCCATAGAATTATGGGACTGCCTAAACTGATATTTCCCTCAAACTTTTGCTCTAACAGCAGGGGTCAGCTACCTTCTAAATGACAATGTCCCTCCTGGGAGTATACAAATACTGCTGGAAAAGTCTGTCTATGTAGAGACCTACATGGCTACATTGGGGTTAACCATAGGCAACGACGTTGACGCATGATCCAGCACGAAATGCAGCATCTAGGTATATTATGTCTATGGGGTTAACAGTGTTAACATTTTCTACATTAGCAGTGTTAATGTTAGCTATTGTCAACTGCAAAAAATGAACATAAAGTAATTGCACCATGATGTTTTTCTAAACTCATTAAAAGTTTTCCCTCTAAAGTGTGAATTCTAGTTCAGAATCTATAGTTAATAAGGTGGTTTATTTTGGGTTTTTTTTAATATGATTGTACTGGTGGGCAGTCATTCATTGGTGTGTTTGATGCCCTGTTATAAGCACAGTTAATATACAGGTATGAAAAATTAATATGGAAATAAGGCAGAGTGAGCAATGATGTGTTTAAAATATTGAGATAGGTGTGTTTGTGTGTTGGACATGCTTATAAAAGCATATGACAACTTCATCATCAACAACCAATTTCATTTTCATGCTCATCATTACACTCCTTACTGCAAATCAACTACAAGTGCTCTAAGGTGTGGTCAGTGAATGGCATTTAAAGCCCTATTTACACCAAGTACAATTTTTTCGCATGGAAAAAAGGGAAGTGATTTTTAACGTGGGACTTTCACACTAAGTGTGCTATGTTTGGACAGTTTGGCATGTTTGGTGTGAAGGACAGCATTAATGTGTGCTCTTTTTCAAAACATGTTTTTTTCGTCTGTAAAAATCGGACTTGTGTGAAAAGGCCTTTACTCTTGAATACAAAAGACTCAAACTACATTTGTTAATGCAGTACTTAGTGAGTGTGCATGTGCTTACTTGAGGGGAGCTTTGGACCTTGAGTGTTAATTTGTGTTATGACACACTTGTAGCCCTGTGAGTTGAAGTAATCCCCAATGTAAACATCACTGGCTTATAATTCTGCACTTTAGCCATGTGTATACTCACAAAAACACATACAAAAATCGCTCCCCTCTAAAAAAGAAGTCTCGGTGGGATGGCGTAAGATGAGCAAAAGATGCAACAACTAGCTTTCGACTATTTATTTGATCTCCCTTTGGACTTCTATGCTCTTAAGCATAAGCCATTAGCTTTACAATTTCAATACAACACACACACACACACACACACACACACACACACACACACACACACACACACACACACACACACACACTTGTCTTTCCTGTTACGTGGGGACAACAGACAAGCCAGTGACAACGACGCAACCAGGCTTATTAACCAAATACTTAGTGTAAGCAATGTGAATGCGGTCAACTGAGTGTGTGGAGTCCAGGAGGTTAGCAGCAGGAACATGACAGACACCAAACCAGAAAACGAGATGCGATGGCAGCGCAAGTGTAGCTTCCAGGCCAACAAGGAGCCGTCTCAAGCGGGGGGTGGGGGTGGAGGTGGGGGGGTGGGGGGTGCAGGTGCAGGCCGAGACAGAGAAAGGTACCAGCCGAAATGTACCAGAAATGTAAGCCGAAAAAAACACAACAGCAAGCTGAGGCTAAGGCTGATGCTAATAGCAAATAGCAAACTGCAGTAGCCGAAATACTAAAGCTAACTGAGCTTAAACAGGAGCTAGCACTAGGCTAACAAACAGAGCCAGGTACCGGATGAAGCGGAGGAATAATTTGGCGGCGCCTGGGAGATTGATATAGCAGATATAGTGAGCAGTGATGAGGTGGAATGAGGATCAGGTGTGCCGACGGAGGTGGAGTGGAGAGAGGGGAGCCAATCGAGCTCTGTGGAAGCAAACACAAACACACACACCGCACTTGGGAAAACAAAAATAATACAGAGGTAAGGGATCGGCGGAAAATAACAGAACAAACCAAAAACGGAGGGGACCCAGAGTGAACCCTAACAGAGAGCCAGCCAGGTTGGCCAGGGACGAAGGGGGGAACTGGTCTCCGGCAGCGGTTGGTTGATTGCTGGGCAGCACCATTGGCCTTGAAGAGCACTGACCTGGTGATCCTTCAGGTCCTCCGGAAATGGTGCAGGTGGTGGGAGACAGAGGGGACTGCCACGTCAGTCTGTAGGTCAGGAAAGAGAGGCGGGAGGTAGCTGAGGGAGGCCTCGAATGGAGAAAGGCCCATGGCAGAGTTGGTTAGAGTGTTGTGGGCATACTCTGCCCAGGCCAACTGAGAGCTCCATTTGGAGGGATCCTTGGTGGAGAGACACCTCAGAGTGTCCTCGAAATCCTGGTTTGCCCGCTCGGCTTGTCCATTGGAATGAGGGTGAAATCCGGAGGTGAGGCTCACCATGGCCCCCGAGAGTCTTGCAGAAAGTGTGGACTTGAGACACAAACTGGGGTCCCCGGTCAGATACAATGTCCAGGGGGATGCCGTGGATCTAAATACCTGGTTGAAGAGAATGGCAACAATCTCCAAGGTCGTGGGGAGTTTTGGCAGGGCAATGAGGTGGACGGCCTTGGAGAAGCGATCCACGACAGTCAGGATCACAGTGTTACCCTCGGACTTGGGGAGTCTTGTGATGAAATCAGCCGAGATGTGAGACCATGGACATCCAGGGATCGGGAGGGGTGCAGGAAACCCGCAGAGGGCTGATGAGACTACTTGCTGCGGGCGCACATAGGGCAGGCAGCCATTAATCCCATGGTGTCAGGGTTCATCAAGGGCCACCAAAAGTGGTGTCGGAGGAGGGCTAAGGTACAGAAGCCAGGATGGCCGGTGAACTTGGACTCATGGGCCCACTGGAGTGCTGCGGTCCGATCTGAAGCCGATTGGGTGGTCTGCACCCAGGATCGGGCTCAGTCTCCTGTTCCCCTGTGCCTTCTTGACAATTTGCTGAACGTCCCAGGTGAGGTGGGTGACCAGGCAGCGGGATGACAGAATCGTGTCCGCTGGCTCGTCGGGACCTTCTGAGGTAAACTGACACAAGAAGCACAAGAGGGCTTAGCGCTACAGGACTCTGGCTGGTAGGTCAATGTGAAATTGAACCAGCCGAAGAACAGGGCCCATCTAGCTTGTCCTGAGTTAAGTCACTTGGCCGCCTGGATATAGGACAGGTTGCGGTGGTCGGTCCACACAATGAAAGGCTGTTCTGAGCCCTCAAACCATTGCCTCCATTCCTTGAAGGCCAGCTTGACCGCCAGGAGCTCGCGGTTGCCCACGTCGTAATTGCATTCTGCCGGAGAGAGATATCTGGAGTAATAGGTGCAGGGCTGTAACTTGTTGTCCAGAGCTAAGTGCTGGGACAGGATGGCCCCGATGTGTCAACGTCCACGATAAATTGCCGACTGGGGTCAGGCAGAGCGAGGAGAGGAACTAAGATAAATAGTTCCTTGAGCCACTGGAAGGCTTGTTTGGCTTCGGGGGTCCAGAGAAAAGGAGACTTGGTTTAGGTGAGCTGGGTGAGGGCAGCCACCACCTTGCTATAGCCCCGAATGAAGTGGCGGTAGAAATGAGCAAATCCTAGGAAACGCTGTAGTTCCTTCCGCCCCGAGGGTGTTGGCCACTCTGAGACAGCACGGATTCTAAAGGGTTCACAAACTTTCCAGCACCACTTAAGTACCAATTTTGTCACAGATGTTTGTTCTAAAATAAATAGAATTAAACAAAAATAAGACATAAATCCAAAGCTGGGGCTTGAACCCAGGATTTTAAAAAACTGCCAGTGCCAGTACCTATCCACAGAGGACACAGGGTACAAGTATAAGCTCGCCATGCACAGGATACCAGTCCATCGCAGAGCTGGATAGAGATATTAATGAGATCTCTTTTGTGGCTTATTTTCTTATGGAGGGGCAGCAACTCCATACAGAAATGCAATATAGGCCTACTGCCATATATGGATTTGCAACAAAATGTTATATATTTCTAAAATATGACCTAAAACATCAGGGGCCTTTTTCATAAATATTTTAAGATCTCAGTTAGAAGGTGGGATTGACCTGATTGCTAGGCATCATGCATTGTTTTGAAGATTGTGATTTGTTGTCACTCCCTCACTCACTCATTCATTCATTCATTCATTCATTCATTCTCTCTCTCTCTTTCTCTCTGTCTCTCACTCACTCACACACACACTCACACACACACACACACAAACGCACACACACACACACACACACACACACACACACACACACACACACACTCTCTCTCTCTCTCTCTCTCTCTCTCTCTCTCTCTCTCTCTCTCTCAGGGAAATACTGCATAGCCATATTATAAGCCTTTGAAATGACAGGCATAGGCTATTTCTACATATTTGACACTAATCACACATGCATGCATTTATTTGCTTTATTTTATTAACAGTTTATTTACCATGCTGGTCATCTTCGTAGCCTGCTTAATCTATTGGATAGCATAAGAACTGGAGAAAAAAGTCCTCCTCCCTACTCCTTACAGTTTTTGACCTTAGGAGCTCTTTTAGGGATTAAGATGTTTTATGAATAACATTTATCTCCACTAGGATCTTCTCTTAACTTTAAGTGGGAAACACCCACAATTTAAAGATTTTTCTTAGAATTTCATCACTAGGAGCTACTCTTAGCACTAAGAATCTTTATGAATACAGCCTCTGATTTTCAAACAAGTCCTTAAAGTATGTACTGAGAACCCAAGAGAAAAACATATTGTACTTGGTCATTAGTTTATTGAGGAATGTGATCCAATACTACATATCTGTGAGAGTCAAAAGTATGTGATTTTTTATGAAGTCAGAGGCACTGCGTATTTTTTAAATCTGCATTTTCCATACTGTCCCAGCTTTTTCCTATTTGTGATTGTATAAGTAACACACATTATACATTATATAAAAAGGCAATAAATATTTTCTATATGTCCTTGTGTAGCCCACACATGTATGTTTGACATATGTTGGGGGCACATACAGTGAATGGCCACTTTTTAGAAATACCCATCTAGTAGCGTGTTGGACTTATTTCAGCCTTCTGAACCACAGCAATTCCCTGTGACATAGATTCCACTTGGTGTTTCTGTTATTCTGCAGAAATATTGACCCATGCAGACAGTATAGATTTTCCAGTTGGCTGGAGGTACTGACAGATGGAGGTACTGATGGAGGTACTGACATGCTCTGAACAGCCCATTCTATCTTGCCCCAGAGATGCTCTATAGGATTAAGATTAGGGGACTGTGAAGGCCAGTGAAGCAAGGAAAACTCACTGTCATGTTTCTGGAACCAATCCATGACTATATGATCCTTGTGGCATTGTGAATTCCTGCTGAAAGTGTCCTTCTGCCATAGGGTAAACAACTGCCCTGAAGGGATGAACATGGTTGGCCATATTGCTTAGGTAAGCCCTACTGTCTAAATGTCAACAGGTTTCAGAGGACCCAGAGTATGCAAAGAAGACATTCCTCACACCATTACTCTACCAGCCTGAACTGTTGACACCTGACAGGAAGAAATCTGGATTTGTCTGAACAGGTGATGTTTTTCCATTGCTCAGTGATCCAATGTTTGCCCTCTTTTGGCTACTGGAGTCTTGCTTTTCTATTTCCCTTAGACAGCAATGCCACATGAACTGGTCATCTGCTATTACAGCTCATTCCTGCTAAGGAAGGACGCGTTAGTTGGAGAACCAGCATTGTACTTGGCTGCATTTTGCTTGAATGTGCACTGCATATTTCTTGACATCCTCCTCTGACCCCTTTTGCTGGATGTTTTTCCTTAATCACACCATTCTTGGTATACTCTCGACAGTGATGCATGACAAAACTCCACAAGGTTGGCAGTTTTGGAAATACTGTCACTCAGATTGCTCAATTTTCCCATTGTAATGTGGTTTCACACTGAAAGTGATCCAAAGAAACCTTGCTCAACTGATATAGGGCAGGTCTCTCTAATAAAGTGGCCACTCAGTGTACCAGTGTATCCAAATTGGACATATTTGTTTGGTTCATATATGACTACACATGTAACCTATATGATAACCTTTCTCTGATACAGGGACATTTATGTTCATATATTACATTTCTGTATAGAACTGATGAATATTTTACCGCATGAAATACTGCTGTTCATAGGTACAACTCATTTTGGGTTCAGAAATCTTGTGTAGTACATAATGGTGCAGTATGTGGTATTCAATGTAGAGTTACGCAAATTCAAACAAAACGTTTCTAAACTACCTGCAAAAAAGATTCACATTCAAATAAATACTTAAATTTCACAGTCATGACACCCAGTTCTTCAGTGGTATCACCCGCTAACTCCAGTATAAGCATTCCCTGCAAGCCAGGCAGAACTGATGAAAGCTATTAGCATAATTGGCTAAATGTTAGCTGCTGGTCTAAATGAGGGTCTGTCGGTCTGGCAGAAAAACAGACCTGCAGGCTACATCAACACTTTCAACCAGACCTGAACAGGGGGAGAGTAGGAAAAAGAGTTAGAGTGGGAGAGAGAAAGCAAGGAGTGTGAAGATAATGGATGAGAGAAACAGAAAAATAGGACAAATGAATTAGCTAATGTGTTTCTTTATTCAGGAGAGGATGTTGAGAAACCATTGGGTTTTTTATGCATAGAAAAACTGAAGACTGTTTGGGGTATTGGAAGATTCTTCTGTTGCAGAGCTAGAGGGATGTATGTGTGTGTGTTCATGCATGTGTCACTCAGACAATAATCCCAGCATGGCTCTAAGATTTGAGTCTCTAACTAAAGCTTTCTCTCTATTTTTAAATCTCTTAATCTGCATACAGGGCTTTAGGAGACTGAAATACACTCACAAGCAGTAACACATTTAGATAAATAGACATAAAAAGATGAACTGTCCATATGTATACCAATATAAAAGAATGCATAAGCAGTAGCTTGGATGCTCAAAAGACCACTTATATGGAAGGCATTTTGTTTTCATGTGTTTTAATGTGAGTACAGTGGTACTTCAGTTCTCTTCGTTAATTCCAGAAGGTTTGTAGAGAACCAAAAATGACAAGTACCGAGCAAATTTTTCCCATAAGGAATCATGTAAATGTAATTAATCCGTTCCAGACCCACAGAAAATCCACACTGTATAAGGCATTCTAAAGGAGTTGAATTGTACCAGTGCTCCCTGAATTACGATGAGGATAAGTTCTGACAAATCCATTATAAGTTAAATGTATCATGAACTGGGGAGTTCAACGAGCGTTTGGTGTATCATAGTGGAGATGAGGCTGAAGTTGGCTTCTTATTCGCATTTTCCGCTTTTTCGGACCCATGGGGACTTATTTGCACTAAGAAGACAGTACTGTAGATGTAAAAATAAAGAACAACACGATAAACATTGCAGGCATCTTCTCCGATCAAGGCTATTGTGAACCTGAATCACTGTGTACTGTATGGTGAATCATGAATCATTAGTCGAGTTTCAGCTCGACTCATACAAGTTTAAGCAAGTGTGCCGAGTACTGAGCAACAGACAACGACCGAGACAAATTTTTCTACTTGAAATGCATCAAGAACCGAATCTGACGAGTTCCAAAGTCGACAAGAACCGGCGTACCACTGTATATGGAATGCATCAAAAGAAGGACAGGTCCTTAAAAGTCAGCAGATCCTTATCTTTTCCACATTTCCACACGTATGTGTGGCAAGTTCGTAATATTAAAGGTACATTAAGTCGCATTATACCTCTGAGTAGCTCAGTGGCACAAGTGGTTAGCACTCTTGCCTTACAGCTCCGAAGAGCCTTGGCTTGATTCGCAGTCCAGACTTTGCCTTCTTGGAATTTGCATGTTTTCTCTGAGTTTTCTGGGCTCCTGTCACATTCTAAAGACATGCATTTAGGTCAATTGGTTTCTCTAAACTCCTCCAGTGTGAGGGCCCAGCCATTGTATTCAGTGTTGGTCCCAAACACAGACAAATGAGAGGGTTACGGCAGTAAAAACATCCAATGTAAAGTCTGAGCCAGAACTACAGGTGTGCGCCATTTAACGTCCACATTATGTTCTGTGAAACAGGACATTGACCGAAATGAACATTACCATATAGTCACAGAGTAGTTTAGATACTTTGCACATAGAGTTTTATTTTCAAAATGAATATTAATTAAAACACAATAGGAAAACATTTATTACTATACTGTACTGTACAATACAGTAATCCTTATCTTTGTATCCTTTATAAAATTAGAAATACAGTATTTACCGATAACGAAAACAAAAGGAACGTTGCTATTTACTGCCTTCAAGAATGTGATTCCCTTCTCTGTCAGCAGGTTCGCTAGTTTTCTGACATTCACACTTCACACTTCTGTGAAGTCAAACTGTCCACTTAGGAAGCAACACTGATTGACAATCAATTTCACATGCTGTTATGCAATGGAATAGACAACAGGTGAAAATTATTGGCAATTAGCAAGACACACTCAATAAAGGAGTGGTTCTGCAGGTGGGGACCACAGACCACTCTAGTACCTATGCTTTCTGGCTGATGTTTTGGTCACTTTTGAATGTTGGTGGTGCTTTCACACTCGTGGTAGCATGAGATGGACTCTACAACCCACACAAGTGGCTCAGGTAGTGCAGCTCATCCATGATGGCACATCAATGCGAGCTGCAACAAGAAGGTTTGCTGTCTGTCAGCGTAGTGTCCAGAGGCTGGAGGCGCTACCAGGAGACAGGCCAGTACACCAGGAGA